>VZRN01000802.1:551778-671207 GCA_013397935.1 Dasyornis broadbenti
TTTTTTTTTTTTTTTTTGGGTGTATGTATGCTACTCTTCAGCTGTTTTAAACAAATCTGTTTGGTGCTCTTTGTGTGTTCACAGTCTGTCTCCTTACTTTGATATGCATTGTTAATTAGCTGCTTTTCGGCTCATACTCTAATGTTTCCTGAGTAGGATGCAGTTTCTAGCAATCCAACCAGCTCTGCTTCATCTTTGCTCATCAAAGCAAATTTCTGTGGTTCTTTCTGTGGTATGACACTGCCAAAAAACAAATCAGCTCATTCTGCCTTTAGTTAATAAACTGTTATTTGCCTGCATTTGTACTTTTTCATCCCAGCCCTTAGATCCATCACACATATGGCTTTCCCCCTGCCACATGCAGTTCCCTGGGTGCCATTTTCAGACTCTCCCATTGAGATTTAAGGTTCTCTGCATTTAAGGGGTCTTTATCAATGTGCTCTTTCAACTTGTAATGGGCTTCACCCTGGTCTGGGGAGGTTTTAAGCCTGTTTAAGGTGATATAGTGAATATGCCAGGCTGGGTGCCCTCATCCTGCTGTAACAGTTGGAAAACTGTCCCATCCCAGTCCTGCTCCCACCTGCAGCCTTGCAGATATTTTTTCCAGCACAGTACCTGAATTAGTGCATCAGCCTGTGCCCTACTCACCCATGTTCCCTCCCTTCCCTTTCCCTCCCCTCCCCATCCCAGTTCTTCCATACACAAATATCCCCATCCTGACAGTGCACCTGCACCTCCTGTCCCATCCCCACTCATCATCCACTCCCCATCCCACAGAGGAGCAAAAGACAAGGAGCTGAAGTGACAAGGACAGCACTTTTCCTTCTTAGAGTCTTTTTCTTCTTTTTTTTTTTCCCCACTGCTTTTTGTATCTTTCTTTTTTTCTTGCCTCTCTCCATCCCCTGCTGTGTACTTTGGCTTTGCAAGCTGAAAGACAGCCTGATAAAAAGCTCCTCGTTCTTTCAGATCCTTTCACCAAACCACCTATCTGCATCCTCCTCCTGCCTCATTCTCCTCGCAGATTTATGGGCAGCCCAGAGAAAAAGTGCTGCATTAGCATTTTTAATAAAGAGCTGCTTGCAAGGGATGGCAGGGTGGAGGAGCTGGGAAGGGGAGAGGCATTGGCAGCTGAAGCCAAAGCAAAGCTGTTGCAAAGCAAAGGGAAGTTGAGGAGGAGCCACAATGGCCATTGCCAATGGGCGAAATCAGCACCTCAGTGCTCATGTGACAGTTGCTCTCTGCTCTTCCCCCATTGCAGTGGTGCTGGATCTTCATGGGTCCCCACTTCGGTGCAGGAGGGATGCAGGTACTGTGGAGATGCTCTGGTCTGTTCACCCTGGGCTTGAACTCCTGAGCTGCCAGTGAAGGCATGGGGTTAGCCCATGCAGCTCTCTCCTGGCAGGCGCTTGGTGCTGTGATGTGGTTTGGCATGGCCATCCTTGTGCTGCACACTGGTTGGAAACCCCAAGAAGCACAGGTCAGGGAACTAGGTGTGAAGTCACCTATTTCAGTGTGTAACAATCGACCACTTTCTCCTCCAGTGGTATTTCAGTCATGCTCTTGTGCAGCAGCTTCCTGTGTCTTCTGCAAAGACCCCCTCCTGCGGCCCCTCCAGCCTCCTGCCAGCTCCCCTCTAACCAGTTGCTCCAGGTTAGCTCATGGTGGTTGCATCCTGCCAGCACTGGGCTTATTCCTCATCCCACCCATCTTGTCTGGAAGAGTTTTGCGGGCAGTGAGGACAAGCTGGAGCACAGTTCTTGATGCTAGAAGTCAGTCTGGCTTTGTCCCCTGGGGGCTGCAATTTCAGTATGGTTGGAGCTGGTTCAAAGCATCACCAGCAGCACTAGGTTTGGAGGGCTTAGCAGTTATTTTGTGAGCTTGCATTCAAGCCCAGATGTGGAGCAAAGCATCCAGATAATCATCCATGTAGAAAATGCCAAGAGGCCTGAAGAACTTCCTGGGGAGGCACTGGCAGCACTTTGGCCTTGGGAACTTGCTGACTGAGTGTGGGGAATTTGCTGGTTCTCAGGTGCCCTGCTGATCCCCCAGACAATTTTGTTGCTTCAGATGCCTACATGAGTGCCAAGGCTTGCAAGGAGCTGAGAGCTACCACTTCTGGCCCATTTAATCCAACCTGATCAGCTGCACAGCTGCTGGTCAGTCCAACTTTTCTTTGTGAGCTCTGAAGGCCATGCAAACAAAATACCCACCAAGAACAACCCAAACCAGAGCAGTGAGGTGCCTCCAGTGATCACAGAAAGCAGGGAAGGAGGCAACTATGTGGGGAGGGAGACAGCCATGTCTCCCTCACACAGAGGAAGGAGGAGGTGAGTGACAGAGGCACCAGGGGCAAAAGGCAGCAATGGGGGAAGTAAGGTGTATCTGGGGAGGAGACCTTCCCCTGTCCTCTGCAGCAGAAGACACAAGTCAACAAGAGTACATGGGCGGAAATATCAGTGCTGAGCTCCTAGAGAGCTTCCTTGGAGATGAGGGTGGATAAGTGTCTCTTGTTGAGCTGGAGGTCTTGTATGGAGGACATCTCAGGGCCTTTCTGCAGAAGGTCCCTGTCCTCGCAGACCCAGTGGTGTCTGGCAACACTGACTCTCTCCTGCCACGTAGGGATGTATCTAAAGGCTGAACATTGCATTTAAGGGGCTTTTTTTGACACCAAGTAAGGGAAAAGTGCAGCAGGCTGGGGAGATGCCATAGCACAGAAACCTCTTCCCTGGATCAAAGCCATCATCATTTTTTAGAAGGGCATGTAGGGTTAGGACCAGGGGTAACAGGTTCAAACTGACAGAGGGTAGGTTTGATTAGATATTAGGACAAAATTCTTCACTATAAGGGTGGTGAGGCCCTGGCACAGGTTGCCCAGAGGAGCTGTGGCTGCCCCATCCCTGGAAGTGTTCAAGGCCAGGCTGGATGGAGCTTGGAGCAACCTGGTCTAGTGGAGGAGGGGTGGAATGAGATGATCTTTAAAGTCCTGTCCAACTCTGGCCATTCTCGGACTCTATGATTACAAGAATTTTAGCCACATTTGGAAATTGCATCCCGGGTGGACACAACATGGCCTGGGTGCTGATTTTCATCTCCCAGATGGGTCCAAACACACCAGCTGCATGTCTTGGGTGTGTTGACATCCATAGGCTCCCAGATGTGCCACCAGGCAGAGGTCTGGCAGTCACTGTGCTTCCATAGCACCTGCACCAGTGCTGAGCTCTGCTGCAAGCCAAGAGCAGCTCTCCACAACCACTTTTCCACCCGAGTTGATGGGCAACAATACCTCGCCTCTGTATAGCCTCTGCTTTTGTTCCTGGCCCGATGTTCTCCTCAGAAGCAAGAATAAAACCCATCTGTGTGAGCAGTGGAAGGTGGAGGCGTGAAGCATTCAAGGTGTTGGCAAGACAGAAGGAGCACATCTCTTTCTGGATGAAGCTGACCTCATTCAAGGCAATCCGATCTGTGGGCTGAATGTAATCCCCAGCTCCCAGTTGGCCAGATGGGAAAACGTCATTGTATGCCAACAACAAAATGAGAAGGCATGCTGTAATCCTGCAGCCAAGATTTTTTTATTATTATTGTTATTTTTGTCCTTGCTGAAATAACTTCAGATTAGAAATTAAAGAGCTCATGCAGGAGAGCTGTAATCGCCTCTGGAGAAAATCCCTGGGCTTGTCACTGACACCTGACACTCTGACTCTGAATTTTAGCAGCAGTGTTGTGATGGGAGGGCAAATCTCTTGCTCTCCCAGCTCTGAGCTCTTGCAAAAGGGATTTTGAGTTTTAGGGTTTGGGAGTGGGGCTCATGTTGCCTGATTCAAAGCCCACGGTGGGGTCTCTTGTCAGTCTCGCTCTACAAGTGATGCTCTGCCAGTGGGGCTGTGCTGCTGGAGGTTCATGTCCCAAAGGTACCATGGCCATGGGTGTCCCACTGAAAGGCACTGACCTCCAAATCTTAGTGCCTCATCACTCATGACCCTGTGCTATCTACAGCAGGGATGGAGGAGATGGGGCCATCAGCTCTCCAGCCTCCTGCTTGGCTCCAAGCTTCCACCTTGTCTTCCAGCCCCCTTTGCAAAGCTCCCCTCCTGGATCAATGAAACACAAGGGTGATAAGGCAGGTGGTGAAACTGTGGTCCCAGACTTGATGTGCTCCCTGGCAAAAGCCTCACAAAGAGAGGGTCCAGCTGTGATTCTGTTTTCTTTTTGCAATTTAATAGCTGTGATGCAAATCCCTAAAACAGGACCAGGCAGGTGGTACCAAGCATGAAGGGATGTGGGGATGGCTGGAGTGCATGGTACCCCAAAATAACAGATGCAATACACTGCTGGCCCATTGGCAAGTTGGGGCTGGGATGAGAATATGATGTTGTAGGGACCCCAGAATTAAGATCTTGGATCTGAGGCTATTTTATCCCATTGTCCTGGCTTGGTTTGAGTCATCTTACCCTAGGACCCTTCTGCATGTGAGCTGGGGGCTCAGCAGGGCAAGCTTTTTGGGCTGTGAGCGGCAGTGGGAACATGATGCTGGTGTGATGCTCCTGGGTTTCTTTTCCAGGCCTTGGCCATACACCATCTTCCAGCGCGGCTTTGACTTGGTGCTGGGTGAGCAGCCGTCTGACAAGATTTTTCGGTAAGCAGTGAAGGCAACCTGCTCAGAACATTTTGGGGCTTAAATACAACTCAGGGCATACAGGCATTGAGATAGTACAACTGGCAAGGCTGAGCACAGCTGTCCTGTGCCACCTCCTGGGAACATATGAGAATGGCTGGGAAGATCCCCCTGCAGCTGGGATGCTGGATGCCCAGCAGTCAGTTCCTTCTCTTTGTTCATGGTGAGAGTGAATTTCAGGCTCTGAAGAAGGATTTCCATGGAAAATAAAAGTGGCCTTTTTTTTAATAGCTCAAGTTACATGTGATTTTTGGGAATCATTGGGTATATTTGGAGGAGCCACCCCACTTTACCCTGTGCACACACCTTCGTTTGTGCTGGCATCCCTGCAGGGCAGAGGGGAGGCTCAAGGGCTCGGTTTTGGGCAGAGACAACCTTCCAGGCTCAGCATTTCCCTCTGTGCCAGCCTTTGCTGCTCTCCCTGGCAGGTTCACCTACACCTTGGGGGAGGGCATGTGGCTGCCCCTGAGTAAAAGCTTCGTCATCCCACCGGCCGAGTTGGCCATCAACCCCTCAGCCAAGTGCAAGACTGACATGACGGTGATGGAAGATGCAGTGGAGGTCAGGTAGGTGCAACAGCATGGTGAGGGAGTTTAGAAGGTGTTTCAGCAAATAGGGGTGGGATCCCCATCCCACGTTTTGCAGGTGGAGATTAGAACATCCATTAACCTGCCCCTCTTTAGTCCCTGCAAAGCTGAGCCTTTGGCAGTATTTCTCCTCATCTCAGTAGCTCCTGCATCCTTCTAAAAACTTGACTACCATCCAGTTCACTGTCAGCCCAAGGGAAACCAGAGCCCTGGAAAAACCCACGCAGCAGCCACGGTCGTGCACCCGTCCACAACATCACATTGAAGCAGTGACACATCTCCTCCTCCTCTCAGGGAAGAGCTGATGACCTCGTCCTCCTTCGACAGCCTGGAGGTCCTTCTTGACTCCTTTGGCCCTGTTCGTGACTGCTCCCGGGACAATGGGGGCTGCAGCAAGAACTTCCGCTGCATCTCGGACCGCAAGCTGGACTCAACGGGCTGTGTGGTGCGTGGCCCCCAGGGACCTGCAAATCTCCCTCGGTGTGAGCAAGAAAGGGGAGGCCTGAAAGGGAATCCTTTGTCCCTTACTGTCACTTTGGGGTGGATATTTTGGGGTTGATTTTGTTGCAGGAGGGTGTTTTTGTGCCAGCATCTTCTCTGTTGCTGCACACACACACATGAGGGAGTAAGAGTCCATCGGTTTGTTGGCCCTGTGGAAGGCCCATATCACTCATGTGTGTGCCCTGTACCACCACAGCTGCTCTGCTCCTAATTGGGGGGGCTGCGGGGCTCAGGTGCACTGCTGCAGTGTCACCAGAGCTGGGCATGGGGATGGAGAGGCTGTGAGTGTGGGACAGACAGTGGATTTGTAAAGGGCAGTGCTGCTTTGACAGTCACTGGAGCTGGGTTGCTGGAGAGTGGGGTTAATACCAGCATATTGGCTTGGTGGAAAGATGGCTTGGCAGGTTCCCACCTCAGGGGTTACACTCCCGAGGGCTGCAGAGAGGCTTTGGTGCAGGAGGAATATCCACAGCTGTGAATGGTGCTGCTGCTGTCCTTCCTGCAGCCCCTGAGCACTGCTCAGGCTGCAGTTTCCAGTGGAGAGCAATGCCAGAGCCCTGCCCTCTACCTCAGCCCCAGAGCCAGTTTTCTTCCCAGGGGTTTTCACCTTTTACTTCCCCCACCCCACTAGTGCCCAACAGGACTGAGCCCCATGAAGGATGGCACAGGCTGCTATGACCGTCACGTCGGTGTCGACTGCTCCGATGGCTTCAACGGGGGCTGCGAGCAGCTGTGTCTGCAGCAGATGGTCCCCCTGCCTGAAGACCCCCTGCTCTACAACATCCTTATGTTCTGCGGGTGAGTGACCCGTCACCTCCCTGGCACAGGGACACCCCAAGGGGCTGCCATTCATTGCTGCTGCCACACTGAGCTTGTAGGGTTGGGATGGAGGGGATGTTCTCTGTTCTTGTGGCTATTCCCACTGTGGGGAGCTGCAGCTGACGGTGGACCTCATGCTGACTTCCCAGGTGCATTGAAGACTACAAGCTGGGCACAGATGGGCGATCGTGCCAGCTGATCTCAGAGTCATGCCCCGAGGTGGGGGACTGTGGCGAGCTCCGCGAGCTGCCCATGAACCAGACACTCTTCGGGGAGATCTTCTATGGCTACAACAACCACTCCAAGGAGGTGGCACCAGGGCAGGTGCTCAAAGGGACATTCAGGTGAGTTGCAGACATGGGGAGGGCACCCCAGCAGGGTCAGACCTCAACATCCTCTTCATGAAGAAGGCATGGGAAGGAGCCTGGGGCTGGACCTTAGCAGACTGCCTGGTCCATCCATTTCTGGCATTGCTTTGCAGAAGATGGAGGGGCTGGTAGGGAGGGCACATCTGATACTTTCCGTCAAGAGTAGACATCTTTTTAACCTGTGCCTGAAGGAAAGGCTTAGTGCCAGGTGTTTTTTTGGGATGGGTCACTTGCTGGTGGGGATGATCCCAGTCATTTCTGCTGTCCTCCAACCTTGTTCTTCTCTCTGCAATTAACTTCCAGGCAGAACAACTTTGCCCGGGGCCTGGAACAGCAGCTGCCAGATGGACTGGTGGTGGCCACAGTGCCCTTGGAGAACCAGTGCCAAGAGGAGCTCTCTGACCCCACACCCGACCCTGATTTCCTCACTGGTGAGTGAGTCCAGGTGGATCTGTGTCTTTCCCAGTGAGGCAGCTGCCAGCATGCCCAGCTTCAGCTGGACCTTAACCTGCTGGGGCATACATGTACTGTGGGTTATATCTAGTCTGGCTTTAGTATCCCGTGCTCACCTGCATGTAGAGGAAGGCATTAAATATGAAGGAGAGGCAAAGGCTGTAAATTAATTGTGTGGTATAAAAGCTCAAGCATCCATCAAATATCTGGGGCATTTGCAAAAGGCTTTTTTCTTTTTTTTTGAGGCAAAAAATGTTTTCCAGCTACCTCTGGTTTCTTTGCTGATGTAATGAAGCATTCAAAACATAGTGCCATCAAACCAAAATATTTTGGTTTGCCGTGCCAGTGCAGTGTGGGCCATGAGTGGTAGGTTATAATGAGTTCCTAGACAGCCTTCAAAGATGTGCCTTTGTTCCAAGTTGCCAGCACCCATGACTAGCCTTTGTCTCCTAGGTGTTTGTTGCTGTTGGCTGAAATGACCCAGATATTGATGAGCTTCTAAGCACGGGATGTGGCTAGTAAGGTGTTTTGGTATTATACTAGACCTTGTACATTCCCTTTGTCTGGCAGAGCTTCCAGGAGGATTTTGGGGAGCATCCATGGGCTGTATCCAGGGTCTGTGGGTGATGCTGGTTGCCCTGATAGGATGCATGGCAATGAAGGTGTGTGTGCAGGCAGATTTAGCAGGGAGGAGGGTGCCAGTGGGTCTTGGGGGGCTGAGCTACCCCGAGAACTGTATGGGTGGGTCACTCCTGCTTCCCTGGGGATGCTTAGCTCTCCCTGGAGGTGCTGGAGGACACTGGCTTCCCAATGGGGCTCTCCTGCCTGTGACATGGTTACATGGATATAAGGAAGGCACTGCTACCACGACCCCAGCATCACAGCAGTGTCAGTGAGATTGGGACTTCACTGGCAATTATGCTGGGGAGGTAAAAGCTAGTACATTATCCTATTCGTTTCCCACAGCTCTGCTGGCTTTGTGGCTGATTAAGGCAAAAAAAATAGGGAAAAAAAAAGGAAAAGAAGTAAAATATTCTCTGCTTGTCAGAACCAGATCTGGATATCACTGTGAATACACGAGTGGCAGAACTGCTGAGTAAGGAAGGGCTGTTTTTGCATAAACACTTTGCACAGAAGAGCAGGGCTTTGAAGCTGTTGGCAGCAGCCAGCACTGAAGAGAGAGAGGCGCTGGAAGGCAAAGGATCTTATCCTGCTTATCCTCTGCCTTCAGTTCTTGTTACAGAGCGGGGATGCCCACCATTATCCTCCTGAACTCCTGCTGGGTGCCTATTTAGCAGCAGAGTTTGCTGCTCTGCTGCTGAGCAGAGGCATGACGTGCTGGCTGTGCAGCACTGGAGCTGTGAGGGAGGAGGTGGCCTGTCCCAGCATCCTGCTGTGACACACTAGGGATGCTCTGGTCACCAAATTCAGAGCCATGAGCACCCTTCAGTTCCCTTGCTTGGGGCTTTGTCTGAGACTCAGTGGCCTCTGTCCCTTTGCTCATGGAGGCTGAGCTGCCATGTGCTTTGGGCAGGAGTAAGTGGCCGCCCAGCCCAGGTCTCCATGAATTTTTGGCTTCTGTAACTCACAGTTAAACGACTGAAGAATGGGATGTCTTTGAAGGAGAAGGACAAACTCTGGGTCCTGTTCAGCCCCAGCACTGCCATAATGTCCTTAGGGAGCATTAGCATCAACAGGCAAGCGATTTCCCCTGTCCTTCTGTTGCCCACTCAGCTCAGTCCCAGCCGAGAGGGATGCAGGGCCTCTTGGCTGGTCACACTTGGGCACACGTGGCGTGACAGTGACCGTTCCCAGGCCTGCAAACAGCTCATTAAAAAGTGCAGCTCTCTTTAGTGAAATAATTGGCACACCTAGGCATGCCTTGGGAGTAGGCACTGGAAATGAAGCAGGAGGGGATGCAGGATGAGGCTTGTTATCTTTCAGCGCAGAGCCCCGGAAGGCAGGATGAAACAAGCCTACGTGTTTTCCTTCAAAGCCATCATTTTAATTGCTGGGGACCACCTGACTGTTAGCTCTGAATGCCTCCCTTGGGGCATATGGTGTGTGCACAGCCCTTTTTCTTGGCGTCTTCCCCCCTTGCTGACTGTGTTGCCCCAGGCATGAAGGGCTGCAACCATCCCTGTGGTGAGGTATCGCTAGGCAGTGGCATTGAGCCCCCATATCCTTTCTCTGGCAGGAATGGTGAACTTCAGTGAGGTGTCCGGGTACCCTCTCTTGCAGCACTGGAAGGTGCAATCTGTCATGTACCACGTCCGGCTCAACCAGATGACCATCTCCCAGTGTAAGTGTGCAGGGACAGGGGGAATAAGGAAAAAAGGGATGGCAAGTGGTGACAAAGCTATCTGCTGGCAGGTGATTGGTTGCCCATTGTGAGTGTGTAGGGAGGTGGCAAGGGCTTGGTGGTTTCTGGGCTCTGATCATCTCCTCTATCTCCTTCCCAGCCTTCAGCAATGCACTCCACTCTCTGGATGGAGCCACTTCACGTGGAGATTTTGTGGCGCTGCTGGACCAGTTTGGCAACCACTACATCCAGGAGGCAGTGTATGGCTTTGAGGAGTCCTGCTCCATCTGGTATCCCAACAGGCAGGTCCAGCGGCAGCTCTGGCTGGAGTATGAAGACATCAGCAAAGGTAGGAGCCCTGCTTATCCCTGGGAAGGGTACTCATAGCCATCCCATGGGAATGGGAAGCTGGGTTTGCTTTTGGCATAGCAAGGAAAGTGCCCAGCCCATGTCAGGACTGCATCCCACCTCACGGTCTCACTTACACCCCGTTCTTGCAACCTTTGAAGGTGGCTGAAGGACTCCCACGGATTGAGCAGGTGCTGATCCAGGCCAGAAAGAAAGATCAATACTCACAGCCCCAGGGAGATGAAAGACAAGTGCACCAATCCCACCAAGCCATCCTGTCTCATTCGGGACTTAACTGTTATTTGTCTTTAATCTTGTTCTTTCCTTCCTTTTGTTTCTGCCATATCTCTCTCTTCTACTTCCATCCTGCAGGCAGACTTTTCTCCCTCCTGTCAGGAAAATTAATCCACAAACACCAGAGGTTTATGTCCAAAAAGGAGACAGAGGAGTCCTGTAACTTTTTTCAAATAAAGGGAGAGGTCATGGGAGAGTTTCTCATGGGATCTCTCAAATTGATAGAGGATGCAGCCTCTTTTTATTCTTACTTCCCTGCCGCATTTCCCTCTCTCTTTCCCCACTGGCTGAGGTACTCAAGAGGTACAGACTTCCTGAATCACCTAATACAAACCCCCTTCTAATGTACATCCCCCCCTTTTTGTTTCCTTTGTGTCTCTGTTCTTTCTCTGTAAGTCCAGGGATTTAACACTGTCTTGAGTGAGTAACAATCTGTGTCAATTAATGGAATTCCTATGGAATTTATGGTTCCTCCCATTGCTACTTTCACCTATTAGTATCTGGCCTTACCTACCAGCAGGCCTCACAGTTTGTTTGTAAAGACATCTCCCTCTTGTTCCTTTCACTCCAATGTGTTTTCTTCCCCTGGGCTGTCAGCACTGTATTTAATGCCTGGGAACCAATTAGGAGCTGGGAGGTTCATTGTGGTGCAGAGGGCATCTGACACTGCTGCGTCCCCTCCGGTGCCCTGGTTGCAGTGAGCTGTGATGAATCCCCAGTGGAAGCGGTGATGCTTGCTTTGAATGGCAGCTTTACAAAAGCTGAGGCAGCCTAACACCTGCCTGCTGCTGTCTGTCCCCAGGACTGTGGCAACCTGGTCTAGTGGAAGGTGTCGCAGCCCATGGCAGGGGTTGAAATGAGATGGTCTTTAATGTCTCTCCCATTCCAAACTATTATTGGATTCTGTGATTCTACAATCTCTTGTGCTGGCCTCAGCAAAGCTGCCTGCAGGTATTTTGCTGCCTGTGCTGGGTGGGTTGCAGCATCCAGGCTTGGGCAGCAAACAATTCCCAAGCCTGGACATGGAGAATACTGAGAGGAGCTGAAGCTTTTTAGATGATCTTGGTTTGCTGCTCCTGCCTAGGAATTCCCAGGTGCAGGCAGCGTGAGCTTGGAACTCACATGCACCATGACGGGCACATCATTTCTGTTACGAAGCTTCCTAAGTCTCAGTATTGGCACCACCTAGTGTGCCACTCTTGCTATGCCCCAGCCACAGAGATATTTGTTATCTCCCCAGGGTTCTTGTATGGGAAGGGCATCTTTCAAAGCCTGAGTCTGGATCCTGTGGCCTCGGGCCTCCTGGAGCCTGGACTTCTTCACAAGCCCACTTGGAAAAGTACAGACCCATTGCTGTTTTGCTGTGGGCTGTCTCCAGATGTAGCATTTCTTGATTGCAGGTACTTTGTTTTTTCTCCTGCAATTTCCTCCTCTTTGATTTTCCTGCTTGGAGGCTTTTCAGGTCTGGCAGTCTTTTTCCACCCACAATATCACATTTCGGTTTCACTCTGGCACCTGCCACTTTCCCTCCTTTGCTTTTTGTTTGCAAACGTCAGGGGCTGGAGATCGATTGAGAAATTGCAAGAGATGAATCATTCCCTGGCTCCTCTGCTTTTCCTTGGTGCCTGCTAAGCTGCAATTCACAGACAACCTAAAGTGATCCATCTCCAGCTTCCTGGGGGAGCAGAGCAACACTTTTGTATCCCAGGTTTCGTTTAACAGCCTTGTTTTCTTTGCAGGAATCTTGAGGATGGGCTAGTGCTGGCCTGTTTCTCCACAAATCCTTGCTATAGGGAGATTTTTCCTTCTGAGCCATAGATGTGCTCCATGGTGGCTCCCCATAGCAGCCAGGTCATACCAAGTCACCAGTAGTGATGGCCTGAGCCTGCCCTGGGGATGAGGCTTTGCCTGGTCATCTTTCAGCTTCCTCTAACTCCACCAAGCACCCTCAATGGTCCTTCTAGGTCCCTCTTTCTTCTGTGTAAATCCAGGGATATCCTTTGGCAGGGATTTTTTGTGAAAAGCACTGTTTCCTTCGTGGCAAGGCTCACGATGGCAGGGTGATGCTACCCATGACACAGCAGTGATGGGCAGATTTTACCTTCTTGACTTCTGTGCAAGGATTGTTCCTGTCGTGCTAAAATATTTCCTGCTATGGGAATGCTGGACAAAAGCCCACTGAGTGCAGGGTCTGGCTTGCTGCCCCTTGCCATGGGAACACAGTGGCACCCAGTGTCAGGCATTTTGGTGCAGAGCTGGGAAAAACATAGACTGTGTCCATGCTGCAATGTTGTTTTCTGAGCCTGTTAGGTTGCAGGGTCACCTGAGGGCTGACAGGGTAGAACCTGCTCCTCATCTCCATTTTCCTGCATGGGGACTGAGTGTAGGAGGGGTGGAGGGGCTGGCGAGGGACTTGGTGATTTTGTAGTCATCTTGGGAGCTTTCTGGGCATCATGAGGCATTGGCAAGACTTCCCTGCTCACTCTGAGCTCTTCGGTGCTGCTGACTGCAGACCTTTGTAGGGGGGCATCAGGTCAGCATTGTTACTGTGCACCCTCATTGTTGCTGGTCTGACACTCTTGCTCTCTAGTCTCCAACACGCTCTGTCACATCAGTTTTGGCTGAGATCCAAAGGAGAGGAGTGGAGAAATCAGCTGTAGGGCCAGGAGGGCTTTTGCAGGCAAGTGGTTTGGCAGGGGGCTTTGGTGGACATCAGTGTGATGTGAATGTGCCCAGGCAGGTCCTTCATGAATCTCCAGCCACATGAAGGAGGCTCCCTCTCATGGGTACCTGCTCTAAGGGTGGTCTGTCCCAGTCCAAATGTAGGGATGGAGCTGGGGAAACTGAGGCACTGGGAGACCAGAGGATCTGCAATGATAGAGGCCAGGGTGGGCTTTTCAGTCCTGATTCCTCCTATGAAGACCAGTGAACATTTCATCCCTACAGAGCAAACAGCTCTTAGGGTTACAAGGGGCTCTTGGGAAGCACTGCCTCTCTCCTGGGTGGAAGGCAGAGCTCTAAACCCCTCATATTCCATTATCACTGGCTGGGAGTCCACCTGGTGCCACCTTTTTCTCCCTTCCCCAGGCAACTCCCCTTCAGATGAGTCAGAGGAGCGAGAGCGGGACCCCAAGGTGCTCACATTCCCCGAGTACATCACCAGCCTCTCCGAGTCGGGCACCAAGCGCATGGCAGCCGGCGTGCGGATGGAATGCCAGAGCCGCGGGCGCTGCCCCTCCTCCTGCCCGCTCTGCCACGTTACTTCCAGCCCTGATGTGCCAGCTGAGCCCATCCTGCTGGAGGTCACCAAAGCAGCCCCCCTCTACGAGCTGGTCACCAACAACCAGACCCAGCGGGTGAGGAGCCACATGCTGGGGGTGGTGGAGTGGGCAGGAGGGGTGGCAGGACAGCATTTAGTGGTCTTTGGAGGCAGCTTGCCCTGATAGCATCATGTCAAGCTGTGGCAGCTATTGCCCATTGACGAGCCTTGCTCTCCAGGGTGAAATGGACTGTGCTGAACTCACCAGGGGATGGATGAGCACTGGCACAAATGGTGGCAGGATGGGAGCTCACCTACCCAGTGCTCAACCCCTTCTCCTCTCTTCCAGCTGCTGCAGGAGGCCACCATGAGCTTGCTGTGGTGCTCAGGCAGTGGGGACGTCATCGAAGACTGGTGCCGCTGTGACTCGAGTGCCTTTGGGGCTGACGGGCTGCCCACCTGTGCACCTCTCCCGCACCCCATGTAGGTCTCCACATATACCCAGCCTGGCTTTTTGTTGTGATGGGTTTGTGAAGAGGTGGTGATGGCCAACACTGTGGTGGCAGGATGTGATGGGCCTGGGTGGCTTTATGGGACAGGTTTGCAAACTGATGGGTGACCTGGAAATCAGGCAGAGAGTACAGAGTTGCAGTATCTTTTCTAAGTTCAGCTGAGGACTGCAGAGCTGGTTGTGGATCCCTCCTGGTAAAGCAACCCCAGGGAATGAGTCCTTTCGACCAACATGCTCAGAGCCAGGAGGGGAAAGGGAGGGGGAGTCACTTCTCTCCTGAGGTTGCTGTCTCCTGTGTGTTAATGACTTTGAATCTCTTTTGTTGTGAGAGAGTAATGCAAGAATTGTCCCCCAGCCTGCATCTCTCCACTATACATGAGCCCAGCAGCACACTGGTGGTACTGGAGTGGGGCCATTCGGAGCCCCCCATTGGGGTGCAGATCGTCGACTACCTCCTCCGTCAAGAGAAAGTCACTGATAGAATGGACCACTCAAAGGTGGAGACAGGTGAGTGGGGACTCCATTGGTTCTCTGGGGAGAGTGGGACAGAGATGTTAGAAGAGAGCCTCTGTCTCTCTCTTTGCAAGGGGATGCTGCAACAAATCAAATATCCTGTGGAAGAGAGAGCAGCCCTTCTTCCCACCATGCTGCAGAAGGGGCAGTTCCACACCACAGGGATGAGCTTTTCTGGAAAAGCAATGGGTCCAACTTTACACCAACTTCTTGCATTGGTGTAATGCAACAATGCACATAGCTGGTGCATTGCACCAACTTCTTGCATTAGTGCATTGCTAATGGCAATGCGTAGCTTTCGACCCCTTGGCACCAGGCAGTGTGGTGGCAGGCACAGGCTCTCCACAGCCCCAGGGACACCTGTGTCAACTCCAGTGGCACATCCTCCCCTCTCTCACTAGAGACGGTGCTGAGCTTCGTGGATGACATCATCTCAGGTGCCAAGTCACCCTGTGCCATGCCGGCCCAAGTGCCTGACAGGTTCTCCTCCACCATCTCCCTCATCATACGCTGCTTGGAGCCTGACACCACCTACATGTGAGTGCTCTGTGGCAGTTCCCATACCCTGACTCTGGTTATCCTGTATGATATTGCCTGTATTTCTGTGTGGTTTTGGGAGTCCACAGTTTCATTTTTCTCCCTTTTCATCCAGGTTCACGCTCTGGGGAGTTGACAATACAGGAAGACGTTCCAGGTCCAGTGATGTGATGGTCAAGACGCCCTGCCCTGTGGTAGATGATGTGAAAGCTCAAGGTGAGATGGAGGGAGCTGCACGACTGTGATGTGTGGGGCCAGCAACAGGGAGTTCCCCCTTTCAGCATGTTACTCTACATGTCTCATGTCCTGGGTGTAACATCTCCTTCTCCCATGGTGGGACAGGAGCTGCCATGTAGTGTGGAAGGCTGAGATGGGGGGCTGCAGTAGACATACGTCCTCTCTGAAAACAAATGTGAATAAAAGGTGTTTCACTAACACTATCTGATGGCACCACCCATTTCTTTTCCTAATAGGACCAACCAGTGGGAAGCTAAACTGGGCTGAGTCCAGGGAATGCCATCTAGTCTGTTGCTTCTCTGTTGTGACCTTGTCCTGATATGATGTAAATCATAACTCAGTGACAAATCTTGGTTCTGGTCTTGGTTTCCCTAGAGCTGAGCTTTAGCCCTGGTGGGCTTTATTCATGCCTTTCCTTGCACCCCACCAAACACCCCCTTGTCCTTCTGCCCAGAAATAGCAGACAAGATCTACAACCTCTTCAATGGCTACACGAGTGGCAAGGAGCAGCAGACAGCCTACAACACTCTGCTGGACCTGGGCTCCCCCAGCCTCCACCGAGTCCTTTACCACTACAATCAGCACTACGAGAGCTTTGGGGAGTTCACGTGGCGCTGTGAAGATGAGCTGGGGCCCAGGTAGGCTCGGGAGCTGAGTTGGCTAGGCAGGCAAGCCTGCCCACCAGCAGGCTTGTCCCTCATGGATATTGGTCACCAGGAAGGCATCTCTAGCAAATCTCATGATATGATGATGGATGATAGACTTTAGAGTGTCACAGTGGGGTTTTTATTTTGCTGGGTGCTGTGCATATGCAAGGACCATTAACATAGGACAAGGTGGAAAGCGTTTGACTGTTGTCAACCCAGCATCCTTGTCCATCCCATCAGCCCTATACTGTCGCTAGAGTTTGGCCTAGTATGTTGTCGAGGTTTGACCCTGGCCAAATGCCAGGCACCCGTAACATCTGCTCACTTGCTCTCCCCTGCCACAGTTGGGCAGAGGAGAGAGAAGTAATTAACACACAAAGGGCTCATGAGTTGAGATAAGGAATCGGGAGAAGACGCACGTAGGGCAAATCAAGCTGAACTTAAAGTTGCAAAGTGATTTATTGCTAACAGAGTCAGAGGAGTAAATGAGAAGTAAAATAAAACCTTCAAAGACACCGTTCCTCCGCTCACTCCCCTCCCTCCTTCCCAGCAGCAACACAGGGGGACAAGGCATGGGTAGGGGTTAGGCCAGTTCATCACAGAGATCTTCTGCTGCTGCTCAGGGAGAGGAGTCTTTTCCTCTATGTAGCCATGGGTCCCAATCTCACAAGCATCAGCCCACCCGAATCTGCTACAATGTGAGGCTTCCCCTACAGGCAGACAGTCCTCCCAAAACTGCTGCAGGGTGGAGTCCCTCATCCACAGGGTACAGACCTCCAAGGCCAGGTGGTTCCATCTCGGGAGCAAGGCCTCTCTCTCCACTGGGACTCCCACTGGACCACAGCCTTCTCCAGGCATCCACGCAGTCCATCGTGGGGCACCTCCCCACGGGCTGGAAGTAGATCTCAGCATCCCCCGCAGACCTCATGTACTGCAGGGGCACAACCTGCACCTCACTACGGCCTGCAGAGGAATCTCAGCTCTGGCACCTGGAGCACCTCCTCCCCCTCCTTCTCCACTGCCCTTGGTGTCTGTATGTTGTTTTCCCTCACATATTCTCACCTCTTCCTCCTCCTCTGACTAAAAAGCAGTGTGTGCACACATTGTTTGATTTCTTCTTAAATATGATCACAGAGGTATAACCAACATCTCTAATAGGCCCAACCTTGGCCAGCAGCATGGCCATCATCTTCACAGCCATCAAAGATTGGCTCTGCTGGATATGGTGAAAGCTTCGAGAAGCTTCACACAGGAGCCATCTTTGTGGCCCCCACTCCACTAGCAAAAACTGGGCCAAGCAAAACCAACACATATGTTTATGCTATGCAGAGTAGCAAAGGGATGAGATTCTCTTTTTTCCTTGATAGCTGATGCCACGGGCAACAAGGCAGAAGGTCTTGGAAAAATATTGCACCTTTGAGGAGTGGAGGTTGGACTCTGCTTTCTGCCTTTTCCTGGGCTTTGACTTGAGTTGAATGCATCTTTGTATGCTGAACTCTCTGTCACTCGTGGTCCCCAGCAGGCAGAGGACTGACCTTAGGTCTGAATTGTGCATTTCCTCCCTTTTGATCCACATCTGTGGTTGTATGGGGGTGACATAAGTGTTTTTGGTGCCCAGGCACTGCTGAGCTGCCATGGCAGATTTTGGAGGAGGTTGTCCTGAGCTCTTCCTGTCTAAAATAGTCCCTTCATGCCTAATTGAGCACCATGTCTTCTCTTTAGTCTTCTCCAGGTCACTGAAGCTCCTCCACCTGCCTGAGGATGTTCCAGGCTTGTGGAGATAGCTACATGTTCCCTTCTCCCCATGTCCTTCAACATCTGCTTTAACCTGCATGGTTTCCCAGCAACGTAGATGTTTCCAGTCAGTTTAGCAAGCTGGGCTGGGAGATTGTGTGGGCTGCAGTGATGTTTCACAGCATCTGGCCTCCAAAAAACCATAGCTGTGACCTCATCTGGAAATCAGGATTACTTTCAAATGTACGGCAGCAATGGCTCCTGTGTATGAAATTCATGGCCTCCACCTTACACCATGGCCCACACCTCCTCTTACTGGTCTCACCACTGGCTGTCTTCCAGCCCTGTTTCTCCAGCTGATCATTTGTGTATTTCTAGCAGGGGATAGGAGATCCTCCATGTACGTTCTCTGTCCCCCAAACCTCTGCTAGTCAGTCAGAGAGACTCAACAAGTAGCTTGTGCCTGTCTTGCACTTAGTGTCTTGGACTTATCTCTTGGTACAGCTTTGGTGGGAAACTCCAAGGAGATCCTCCACGCACTGGAGCAAAGCTGGTGTCTCTCCTCTTTCCCCTTTTCCCATTTATGTCCTAAGAAATGTGAGCTTTTTGAGGGACAACCTCAAAGCTCAGTAGAAACATCCCAGCACATTTTTAGGGCAGAGGCTCCCACCAGCTTCTCTGCCCAGTTTTGCCTCATTCCTACAACACCAAGTGAGATCAGCAGGCTTGGACTTATGTCTCACCTTTGTCTCAATCCCAGCTGTGGCAAAGCCGCTCTGTCTCCATTTCCAGATGTGAAATCCAGCCCCAGTTTGCACAGACCATCTGACATCTGTTCTGGTGATTTGCATAAGGAGTTCATAAAATTCCTTACGTGACAGACTGGAGTCGTCACAGAGCCGCTGCCATCACTGAGGCTGAATGTTGCCATTGCTGCTCTCTGCCCCAGTGAGGAGATAGCAGACCAGCCAGAATACAGGGTGGAAGCTGTCTCCTCAAGCCCCACAAAGCAGAGGTGCATTGGCATGGAACAGCCAGAAATACCACTGTATCACCCAAATGATACCATTTGCTGCATGAATCTACGAGCCAGAAGGTTAATTCCACCCTCTGGAAATGTTGGAGTGCTTAGGATGGGATGATGCAAGTTGCTGATGAAGTGTTTGCAGCTCGCACTACTTGAAAAGAGGCATTTAGGCAGCTGCAACGGGTTCTGGTGATGACAAATCTTGGAAAGCAGACCTCCTGTTTGATTATCTGCAAGAGCGAAGCATCCAGACTGGTGGTGACAGGACAAATCACTTGCAGATGACATTATTTAGGCAGCAGACAGTGTTTGTTTGACTGTTACTGATGCTCATTTGAAATTGTGGATGTGGACCCACACGACTGACTCTACCATGCCCCTCCTCCTCCACGTGTCCAGGCCACCTCCTACTCTGCTCATTTGGGGTGCACTTGACTCCTTTCTTGGCAATGCTGGCTGTTGGACTGTAGAAGCATAACTTGTCTGAGTGCACAGATAACTTGTCTGAGGCTATGAAAGCAAGTCGCTCCCTCACAGTCCAAGAAGGGATGCAGAGAGTCCTGGTCTTTTCATAAGGAAAGGAAATGGAGAGAAAAATAAGCGATAAATGGAAGTTGGATTTGATGCAAAGACTAGTGAAGTCTGGTGGTGCCTACAGGCTTTGAGCCAAAATCTGTGGGATGATAGTAGGCAGTTCTGCGAGGGTACCTGTAATGCTGGAGGAACAGAGGCACTCGTGGCACCTTGCTTAATTGTCAGATGCAGAGACCAAGATAAGTGGGAGCTCGGCTACCTTCTCATGACTGGCCAGCTTGTGTGGCTGTCTCCAGAGCCAGCACCATGTTAAGCACCTTTGCCTCTCTGGCATGCCCTCGACATGAGCTCTGGGGTGGCAGGTGTCATGTGGCTGCAGAGCTGGACAACCTTTCAGCAGCTCCTTGGAGCTGCAGCCATGTCCAAACTTTGAAAGGTTTTCTCTCCAGGAAATCCAAGATTGGCACTGACTGGACTTGGGGTAAATCAGTTCATCTCCAAGCAGCTCTCCAATGGTGTACCTGGCCTGGAGGGAAGTGTGGAAAGGCTGGGGACATTCCTTCATTGTTGGTACGTCTACCTTTGAGCTGTCAAACCAGCCCACCCTGCTTATCCAAGAAAGAATGTCCAGTAAGAATGTGATTTTTTTTCCTTCAGAATCATGATTTGTGCCTCTGCTGCCTGGTCTGGGCTGAGGAGATGCTGAGTTGAAGCTACTGAGGGGATGTATCTTCTCTTCCCTGACTATTCTAACTCACCAACTGACCTTGTAGCTGGGTAGGAAACTTATCCCAGCTCTTCAGACACTTAAACTTTTGTCTGGGTTTCCAGGCATGTGAGATACCTTCAAGATGCTTCATTTGAATCCATTGCCTCCACAGTTGCCAGATTCCCTGGACATCATCCAAAATGCTAGATGAGTTTAAAATTAACATAATGTGTTTTATCTGTACAAATTGATTTTCTTGATAAAAACATTAGAAGCACAATTTTAAGAGGAGAAATTTGAAAAGAAGAGAACACAATTTAGGTCATGTTTGGCCATGATCATCTGTGCTCTTCCAATGTCTCATCCAATACAAGGGATTGGTAATTTAGCACTTTCTCACTACCAGGATAAGCCTGCACTGTGATGCCCTGGGTGTGCTGTATGTCTGTTGCAGAAGATGGATTAATCCTGGACCTCCTCTCCCTCTGTCACTTGACCTTTTCTTGGGGCTTCCTTGGCTGGGTTGTGGCTCTTTATGAACTGCTGCTGCGGTGACTTGCCTTTTCTTGTCTTGTTCTCCTGAAATGGAAGATGCAAAATGCACATGCAAAGAACCAGGGGACTCTGCCATATCCCCTGCTCTCTCAGGGCTTTTTGGATCAAACCTGTGTTTGATGTATGCCGCAGTATATCCCTTCTAGTCTGCACGGTGTCCTGAGGGACACCTTTCCTAAACTGTTACTAAACATTACGAGTCATGTAGCAGGAGTGTCATTCACTTACGTCTTGTGATATTGCATCCTATGCAGATCATAATTTTTATCTCACCTTCAACCTTCCATACAGACCCTCACAAGCCAGGCATGACATTCTGATTTGGAACTTTTCTGAAATCTTCCTCATTCTCAGTGGTGTCCTGGCATGTTGGTCCCAGTATTGCGCATTTCTGGCCCTGGAGAAGTTGTGAGTGCCCCATTCCTGGAAATGTTCAAGGCCAGGTTGGGGCTTAGAGCAACCTGGTCAAGTGGAAGGTGTCCCTGCCTGTGGGACAGGGGAGTGGAACAAAATGATCTTTAAGGTCCCTTCCAATTCAAACCATTCTGTGATTCTATGTCCTACTCCAAGCCATAAGTGACCAGCATAGTTCCCAAATATGCAGCACATATACTTAATAGAGAGGACACACATGGTGACACTGTTCTGGTCTGGCCACATGTCATGCCTGACATGTTTTAGCATTTCTCCCCACAGCCTACAGTGCTATTGGCTCCCAGTTTCCCATCCAGTTACATTGGGGTACAGTAGCTGCAGCAGTGACAGGTGGTGCTGCTTGAGTCCTTGGTGATGTCCACCCTAAGGGGTTCTGGGGGTTCCCCAGCTACACCTGTGACTGTCTCCTCAATAAACCCTCAGCAAACCTGACCTTTTTTTGTGAGTGATACGGGGTGGAAGAAGAAGAGAGACAGGACAGGGAGGTGTGAGTCCCCAGACCATTGCAGCAGGTCCAGCACTGCCATGGTGACATGGGCCTCTCTGCCCCAAGTAGGGGCTGTTCTCACATGCATTTAGCTTGCAGTGCTGCCTTGGGAATGGTGTGTCCCCCCAGCCCCACAACCCCTTCTCATCCTGGCAGCATCAGGCTCCACTCAGCTGCTCTTGCATTATCTCTTCTCTCTCAAGGAGCTCCCATGGTGTCCTTAACTGTCTTTACTTTTCTCTCCTCATACATTCCTCCCACCCTTCCTGCCATCCCTCCGTGGTGTCTCCATCACTCCCGCCACCCCTCGCTGTCCATCGCCCCCCTGGCATCTCCCCTTGCCCACCCTCGCTGCAGGAAGGCTGGCCTCATCCTCTCACAGCTGGGGGACCTCAGCAGCTGGTGCAATGGCCTCCTGCAGGAGCCCAAGATCAGCCTCCAGCGCTCATCCCTCAAGTACCTCGCCTGCCGCTACAGCGAGATCAAGCCCTATGGGCTCGACTGGTCAGAGCTCAGCCGGGACCTCAGGAAGACATGCGAGGAGCAGACGCTCAGTGTCCTTTACAATAACTATGGTGACAAGGACTACTGAGAGTTCTGGGCGCCTGCTCTCAGGCTGGCCTTCCCATGGGCATTTCTGAGGGTTTTACACATGGACCTGTGGAGGCGGAGGATGTCACTGATGTTTCTGGAGGCAAGAATTTGGACTGGGGAGCAAAACTAGTTGCTCTGTGCAGGAGTGACTCAGTATTAGTTTCTTCTTTGACTTGGCCAAAAGCCTTTCTAGTTAGAAGTCTTGTGGGACCCAATGTTCTTGGTTTTGTTTTATTCATTTTGCCAAGAGGTTCCTCAGCATTGATGGAGAAGGCAAGTTGGGAGGGCATGGCCCTCTTCTCCTGCCCCATCCCTGCCCTGGTTGTGGGGACTGTCCCCAAGGGTGGGGGGCACCAGTCGTGGGAGAAATGTGGTGACACAGCCAGGATGGGAGAGCAGGTGATGCAGGGAACATGGAGGCAGGGCATGCAAGTTAGGTTGAGATGCTGATGGTCCCTGATGGCCACTGGATGGCCGTCAGGGTTGGGATGGGGTTTTTTGCAATTGTAAAGCATGAGGTCTGGGTGAAACCTGAGTGAGCGATGGTGCCATTGATGGGCAGACCTGGCACAGTGTCGTCAGCTGGGGCAAAGACACAGGGGCATTGTGACCCTATCTCCTCAGGTCATTCTGCTGTGGTCAAAGCCCATGTGTACTCCAAGATGCAGAATCCTCCAGAACAAAAGCAGCTTGGCCTCAGGGCCGGTGGTCAGCTGGACATTGTGAGCTTCTTGAGGGACCACATTCCTAGGAAGTCAACTTAAAAATCCTTTCCATTATCTTTTTTTTTTACTCACAATAATAAAGACTTTGAAGCAACATCAAGTTGCTGCTGAGGAGAGCTAGCTTAGGGGAGCAGCAGCCAGATGGCATAGACAAGATGTTCTGCACTAGCCACTTGTAGCTGTGTTGCAGCCCAGGCTCTGCATGATGACAGGAGAGGGATGCAGGGTACCCCAATGCTGTGGTGCAGGATGATCTTGAAGGTTCTGGTCCCAGAGAGGGCATGGAGAGCAGACTTCTGGGGGTGTTGCTTGCCCATGTTCAGGCTCACATCTGCTGCTTCCTCTGGTAACTTTGTTTTTAAAAACAGAGAGCTGGGGTTGTGCTGAGACACTGGGCTTGGTTTGGAGTTCTCCAAACAGTTCTCCAAAACCCTGTCACTTCTGATGGTGTTGGAGGCAGAAAACAGGTTCCTTTTAGCTTCAGCTTCCTGCCTGATTTGCAGAGTAGGCAGCTCTGGACTTGCCAGCTGTGCACCTTTGATCTGGACAAGACTGGAGCCCTACAGTGGGATTTTTACAATGCCTCTAGAGAGAAATTTCGTTTTCATTTTTTTCAGTCTTGATGGAAACAGTCTTCAGCCTGTCTTACACAATTTTCTGCCTCATTTCTCCTCCTACCTGCCAAGGACATGGCTTGAATATTTGTGTGGTGCTGAAAGGGAGGTGGCTGTGGTCTGCACCCAGTCACTGCTGACAGCACTGCAGCACTGTATTTTCTCAACAGCAGTTCAGTGTCTTCCTGCAGGACCACACAGTGCTTTGCTCTTTCCTTCTTATGGCCAGACTTCTCTCCAGGGGCAGCTGGCCTGGACTGGGAAGCTGCTGGAAGCAGCCACCAGCAGTTAGTATTACCTGGGTATCCCTGTGTCATTGCTGTAATGAATGTGTCTAGCAGGGGTCATCGGACAAATGTCTGCTCTGTGCAAGAAGGAAGCCTCCTGGATCCTTTGGGCTTTTTTTTGGTATGTTTGTCCTTGTATTCTGGTGTGCCTGATGCTGCCAAGGGCTTAGGGCTCAGAGCAAGACCAGCGTTACCTCTCTGCACAGGTCTATATGGACAGGTGATCTGTACTGAGTCATCACTCCTTTTCCTTTCAGCCAGTGAGACTTTTGGCCAAGACACTTCAGTTTATCCTTTTGCTTATCCCAGCAGATGCTAAGACAACTTTTAACTTCTAGCCAGGCAGCCATCCAGGCATGCTCAATGTCTCGAAGGGATGCTTGAACGAAAGCTGCTCTGGCCCAGACACTGGTTGGTTTCTCACCAAATAATACTGTGTACATGGCCTTTATATGAAATGCAGACTGTTTTCCTTTGGGTAGCAGACTCCTCTATTTTATTGCTTACTAGGTGCAGCAGCAAGGATGGGAGCAGTGCCATCTGCAAGCCACTTGCTGCGACGCTGCCAGGAAAACCCTGGACACCCCATTCTTTCACACCTGCCTAGGTTACTTTTTCATCTGGCCCCAAGATTTATGCTGAGGCTCTACAGATATTTCTGTTCTGTGTCTGTGCTGTCACTTCAAAGCCCTTGCATGAGCAGCTAAAGCCCTGCAGCATCATCAGCTGGCTGGGCTGGACTCTGCTCCCTGAGCCCCAGCTTCCCCATGGGCTGGGATTTAGAGGGTGAGGGGAAAGCCACCCCTCCAAAGTCCTTTGGCAGCACCCTTGCACAGCTGGATGGGGCTCAGCATCCCCATCCCGTTACAGACTGTGCAGGCTGCTGGCAGGGCTGCACTCTGCTGGTTTGCCTGCCATGGTGCCCCTGCAGCCACTGTGCCAACAGAGCCTGCCAGCATGGCATGTCTGTGGGGCCATTTTCATGGTGACCCTGGCTTTGTGAAGGCTTCCTTCTTAGTTTCCTCACTCTGGCTTTGCAAGTCATAACCTTGCCCAAGCTTGGATTTACTTGCCCAAGTCTCTCAGCTACCACACAAGTCCACCTCAGACAAATGCCACCAGCCACCATAGGAGACCGGACTGGAATGGGGATCTGCACCATGGCTGTAGACCTGGCCTTGGTGAGATGTGTTGTGTGGGGCTTGCTCACCCAAAACAGATGTGTCCTGGTCTAGTGGAAGGTGTCCCTGCACATAGCATCAGGTTTGGAACTAGATGATCTTTAACCTAAACTATTCTATGACTCTCTGGTTCCCTGCAGAGCTGACTCCATCCACATCTTCTACAGGGTCCTACTGTTGGGCCTGCACAATATTTTGCCTCTTGGACGCCCAATTATTCCCAAGCTCCCAGCAACATTAAAACTGGACAAGACACTGTTTTCCATCCATTTCTGCAACCTCCTACACCCCCCGCCCTTTCTTTTTGTTTTATTTCTGAATTAATGAGCAATCATTCACCTGAGATGAACCTCTGGGTCATTAACTTTTCTTTGCTGCATCTGTACCCCTTTAATAGCATTACTACCTTTTACTCGTTGTGGAGTTTTTTAACATATAAAAATGGTTTGGTCATTTTCTTTACAAAGATGGCTATGATTCATGTTCCTTGATGTTCTATTGAAACTCTAATGTGATGTTTTACTACTGTAGATTGAAAGTAGGGTGCTTTAGGGTGAGATAGCCATGTGACAAGAAACACAAAACCCTTCTGGATTACTTAAAAAAGAGAATTTAAAAAAAATGTTTTAAACAACAGCAACAAAAATCATTGTAACGCTATGTAAAACTCCAGATGATAATTTAACTGACTATTAAATGGAGCTGTTAGTAATCCCTGGCTCTGACAAACTGGAGTGTTTGTTTGTAGTTTTGGTCCAGTTGATGTCATCTTTGGTCATGGATAAAACACTCCCAGTCTTTAGACTTGGGTGAGTCTTTACACAAGTTTAGCATTAGCCTGTCTGCCCACTGGGTTAGCCAAGTCCTAAACCACTCAGCACACACAGATGAAGCCATGTCCTGCACCTCATCTTGCCTACCTGCTCTGCTGGACATGGGAAGGTGCAGATGTCTGCAGTCACCTTTGGGTTTTTGGGGTAAAACTGCCTTTTCACATCCTTGGCAAGGGTCTTTCAGTCCTTGATTTGCAAACCTCCACAGAAGCTGGGAATTTGGAAGCAGAGTCAAAAAAAGCTTGATTTAGCCATTCTTTTTCTATATATGGTGGATAGGATGGTGCTGTCTGGTGGTCAACCATCCCCTAAGAATGTCCTAGTCCATCTGGCAGACTTTTGACAGAGGACTAGAAGCAGCATGAGTATTAATGTCCCATAAAGAATGTGAAAACCAGTGCCTGAACAGAGGTGAGATCTGCAAAGGATGCCAAAAGCCACTTACACTGCAGTGTTGTGTCTAATGGTCAGGCCATCCAGACTTACAAGGGCAGGTCCCTTGGCCAAGCCCAGTGTATATTGCCACCTGCCCTGCCAGATGGGTGGGAGACCCTGGGATTACTGCAGGCAGAAAGACAGGACACTTGGGAGGACACAGGGGGAATTTAGGGGCTATAGCACATGAAACCATAGGAAACCAGACTTCATTCAAGTCTCATGGAATAACTTGATTTTTTTTTTCTTTTCCCAGTGCTAAATTGCAGGAAAATAAGCTAAAGATGCACCCAATACTTTCCTTCTGCTGTTTTCCATGCAGTTAACCACCATCTCATTGCACAATAACCTGTGGCTGTGGAACGAGATGAACAGGAAGAGGAGGAGAAAGAGGAAAGGGTCTGTGTGGCAGCAGGGTGTGCAGTTGCAAACCTAAACTGCTGTGTAAGAAGATCTCAGCCTGGCTGGCTCATCACAAAATCTCCTTACGGGTCATCTGGCTTGCAATTCATGGGGGTTTGGAGAAAGCCACCCCAAAAAGGGTAAAGTGTACTGTAAGGGGTGCATCACCAGTACATTGGTAGGTTTTTAGGAAGGACTTCATAATGTGTGAGTGTGTGTGGGAAGGGTTGCCATTGGCCAGCAGTCCCTGTTCATCCCCAGGAAGCAGGTGGTAGCAGGACTGCTCCTTTTCAACACATCCAGAGGTGTTGCACCTCTGGAGACCACACACCAGGCACCATGTCCCTGCTGTCCTGGTGGTGCCCTGTCTCCTAATGGCTGACTGTGTGATCCTCTCCATGCCAGGTAATGGCTGGCAAAGCTTTCCAAACCCAGTTTGTGTTGCTGAAAGAACCACTGCCCTGCTCAACTGCATATCCCCATCGTCTTGGGGTCACAGGGGTTGTTGTTTCTTGCCTTGGGTGTTTGGCAGAGAGGGAGGAAAAGATGGGAAAACAGCACTTCACTTCGCTACAGCCATAGACAATTGTTCTTCATGTGTTACATGCAAGACACAAAACTGGGGTCCTGGTTGCTTGGGGCTGTGGAGCCCCTTAATGCTATATCCCCTGTGGGAACAAATCTGTCTCTTCCCCAAAGTGCATGATTTGGGGAGCTTTTCCCTAGAGAGGACATTTGATGTCACTAGGAGATGCTGTTCCTTTTCTTGGACTGATTCACTTTGCAAAGACCACACATGAAGGAGAGGCTGATGAGGAGTGTCAGAGATGGCTGGAGGAAGAAGACAGGGGTTTAAATACTGGGCAACAGTTTTTTGGTGTTCCCCAGTCCATAGGTAAAAGTTTACCTGGTTACTTAAAAAAAAAATTCCCAAATCTTAAAGCAACTTTTTTTATTTTCTTTGGTTTTAACTTTCTTGCAAGGATACCACATGGTCCTCTGGCTCTAGTGTGAGCCACCTTCTGCTCCCCATCCCCAGGGAGATGGGGTGTGAACACACACACACACACATGCACACGCGCGCGCACACACACACACACACTTCCCTATATTTTAAGTGGATTAATTACAAAAAGTGATCAGCCTTGGACCAGTTTGTAGCATAACCAGCAGAAGACCTTCTGCAAAAGTGCAGCTGGTGGCACAGCAAAAGCTGCCTGTATGGCAGCCTTGAAGTGGGGGGCAGCATTGGAGGTGAGTGACCCCCACACCCCAAAACCCAAAGGAAATCTCCACCTGGGCTGGGACTGTTCTGGGAAAGTGTACTTTGGAAAGAGGAGAATAGGTTGGACTGAAGGTGTCAGGAGCTGGCAAACCACCTCCCTGGCCCCCTTCTGTGCGAATCAAGGAGGCAAAAGAGATGAAGGATGAGAAGATTATTTATTTTTCATAGATTTTTATAAAAAATAATTATCAAATACAAAAAAATAAAAATAGCAGCAGCTTCCATTGTGAATAAAACCCTAAACAGGACACAAACCGTTCAGTGTTGCTGTAGAAGAACAGTATTTCAGTATGTAGAAGCTGTCAGGTCATGAGAAGCACAAATGTCTACCAGCCAAACCAGCACCTCCTGTCCCACCCCTGCCCAGTTCCCCTGTCCAGTGGGCACAGTCCTTTCCCTGCACACACAGGTGAGCAGGGAAAAAAAGGGGATTTTCATGCCAAAAGGATAAAAATTTGGCATATAAACACACAGGCATCCAGGTAATGATGACACCAGGCAGGGAAGGGTTTGTCATGGCAAAATGCTGGGACTTGAAATTCTGTTTCTACGTGCCACACTCATCCCACATCCTTGCTGTCCCTACCTGTGGGGGACTGCTGGAATGCTGTTCCTGCTGTCTTGGGACCCCTGGATCTCCCCTTCCTTGCACTGCTGGTGCAGGACAGGCTGCCCAAGCTGCACATCCTGGAAGTGTTGGACCACCTATTTGAATTTCCTTGGGTTGCTTGAGGGTTGTTTTTTTATTGAAAAAAAGTGGATATCTGACAAAAAATTGCTGCTATCTGTCCAACTGACAGTGAATTTTGGGATGTTGTCACCTGGGCATGATGAACACAGAAATGTCAGAATCCCTACTGCAAGAGGAGATGGGGCTCATTTTCCTCCACCTCTCTTCAAATCTCTGCCTAGGCCAGGTAGATGAGGGCACTGGGGGTCAGGAAAGGGCTGGGAGAAGGACAAGGCATTGCCTGCCTGGTGGGATGTCCGGGCACCTCTGCCCCTACTCGGGTCCTCCAGTAAAATACAGCTGTAGGGAATACCTGACAAAATAGGATGGGGTAGAGCTGGCGGAAGCCAAATGATGCCTTGAAAATTCCTGGTCTCTCCACACCGTGTCACCCTCTCTCCACCACTTTTTCACCAGACAAGCTCTGGCTTGAAGCCTGTATCCAACAGCACAGGCCATGTGGGCAGGACACAGCTGGGCAGCCTGGAGTCCTTTGATCCCAGCCTGTTGCTCACCCAGGCACTCTGCAATGAGTTCCTACTCTGCCGTCCTTTCTCTGCTCTTCTGTGCTCTTTCTGCCCCTTGTCTCTGCCCCTTTGCAGCACAAAACCATCAGTGATAATCCCAACTGGAGTCAGGCACCTTCCCTATTGTGTGCCTTTATGTGCCTAGGTACAAGCTGAGCTTCTGGGAGTCAATTAAGAAGGGCAAAGTTTCTTGCCTGGGCTTCTTTGGGGCCAGAATTGAATCTGCAGATTTTCACTTGGTGTCTACAGGAGCAAGAGCCTCTTCGAAGTCAGCAACTGTATGTTCCACGTGAAGGGCTCAGGCAGAGATAATAATAATAATTCTACTAAGGAAAATCTCAATGAGGAAAGATGATGCACAAAGTCTCCTGACAGGTTTTTTTGGACCCTTTGGCATTACAGGGTCTGGTCTCCTCTAAGAGCTGCTGACAACACAACTCAGTTTGAGCTCAGATGTGGGGGAAAGAGAAGAAGGACCACTTCAGCATCCTTCATTCAAGCATCACACGGTTACTCTGGTTTGGCCTCTATGTCCAGCTGGGTGTGCAGTGGCTGGGGGAGTGAGACAGAGAGGGACCATGGTGAGTCTTTGTTCCTATTGACCATGCAGTGATCCCCATGGGCACATAACCCTGCCCACAGGGCTCTGAAATAATGGGTGATGGATGCCTGTGGTGCCCTTGGAACCTCTGGTGCTCACTGGGATGATTTCAAGGGCACAGCAACATTTTTACTCAACTCCAGAATCCTGATCCTGATCCACATCCAAAGCAGAATAAGGCAAAGCATTAGCAAATACCAAAGGCAAAACTTGGGAATGTCCAAATCAGCTTGAGGTGGGAGCCTTCATGCCTGGAGAGCTCTCCTGGCATGACCTGGATGTTTGGCTTCTCTCTCTGTCCTCCTTCCAGCTCTCTCTCAGCAAGGAAGGGGAAATTCCCTACTCCTGCCCCAACCTGCACTTTTCCCAATGGTTTGTACTTCACAGCAGCATGGGTGTATGATAAAGGATATCCTTTCTCAGCTTCATCAAGAGCAAAGAAAATATATATTTATATATATATATATTATATATGTATATAGATATAATTAAGTTTAAATATTTGCAGAGAGATCACAATTACCTTGACCTTGCTAAAAGAAGCCTGTACAGCAGAGAGGAGTGAATAGTGACAAAACCCAGAGCAAAGACAGACACCCAGGAGCCGGACCAGGACAAACATTCACGGTAGCACCTGGGCTCTCGGCATGGACCCTAGTCCAGCATGTGGCTGAGGCAGTAGCAGACTCCTGGCTGAGCCCCTCGCATGGGCTCTAGAGGGAGCTGCGATGAGGAGGGGACCATGTGCCTGCCCTCCTGGGCTCCTCAGTGGCCTGGATCAACCTCACCATGTACAGCTGCCATCCCCCTGCCTGGCTCTCCCTCACACTCCTGTCCTCTTGCCCCCTGCATTTTGCAGTTCCACTGCTGCCCCTTCACTCCTCCAGCGCTGCCTGACTGAGAGAGGCCCCTCATGCTGCCACTACTGGTTCTCCTCGGCCGCCGGGTCACGGCACGTACATTCATCCTGGTCGCAGTCAGCAGCAAACGGGATCACCTGGGGGAACAAAGGGAGAGCTCAGCCTCTGCCCTGTGACATCCCTATGCCCCCAAAAGTATGGACAAACAGACAGTTTGGGCTGTGCCCTCTTGTTGGCACTGCCAGACTCCGCGGTCACTGAGGAATGGGCTCTGATACAACCTGTCACCAGCTGAGTTTTGTTCTTATGCTTTTCCTTTTTGTTAATGTGTTTCAAATTTTATAGCCAACGGTCAGGTTGAGTCTTGTGCCCCAAATGTCAAACCGTGGGAAGACGTGTCCCCTGATGGGTGTAAGACGTTCAGACTAGGACTGGCAGTGGTGAGGTGTCCACTGGGCAGAGATAATTTAAGTTTTACTTTGGTCCCTATTAGAAAACCCCCTTCATCCATGTTTGAACCTGTGGACCTGTCAGCTACTTCCTGACTCTTCAGCAAAGCATGAAGATAACATAGTCTCACCTTCTACAGGTCTTGGAGGAACTCAACCAAGCTCCCAGCTGCAAAGCTGACCTCCACACTACCCAACACAGGAGTCAGGGTAAGTGCACTGTCCTTGTGCATTGTGGATTAAGGAAAGCCAGGCAGGATGGAGGCTCTGTGAGCAGGAACAGCCTTCCATGGGGCAGGCAGTGGGTTCATCTAGGGTCACCACAAGCTGTACAGCTTTGAGACACCCCATGCAGGTAGGGAGGCTCATTGCACATCACTTTCTCTGCAACAGCTGCCTGTGACCAAGCAAGCCTGTGTTACAGGTAGCAGAGAAAGGAGGGAGGGCATAATACTGAGCATCTGACTCCTGCTTGACAGTGGCCTGGTCATGAGCCATGGGAGCTGAGGAAACAGTTTCCTTCAGAGGTTTTATACACACCAGGCTCAGAGCCAGGAGTTTTTCTTACTGCGAAAACACATTTGATTTTTCACAGACTGGATCAGTGAAGGAAGGGCTGGAGCATTTGGGGTGGTTTTTTTTATGTTTAAACGCTGTATTTCTTCATCTGCCTTAACAGAGATGTGCTGGAGGCTTGTTGAGTGGAATATCTGGGACCTGTGGGGGATGCAAGCTGGGTCTGGGTCTCCTGAGAGCCATGGGATGAATCCCCCAACTTTCTACTGTGAACCCATCCTTTATTTAGGCCATGCCTTTCTCCAAGATGTCATGATACTGTTGTGGGGATTTCATTCATCACTTGGATGTAAAGCCTTTTCTTTCCTATCTTAAGTGGATCTTCCCAGGATTTTATTTTTCCTTTTCTCTGTGTATGTGTGCGTGATGAAAGGAGAAATGATTCAAGCTCCACAACATAGATGAGAAGATCCAAATTCACATATTTTCATAGTGAGAAATTATTTCATGCTCTGTGATTTGTTTTGCTGTTGGACACGATTAGGAAGAATGGGCTGTGAGCACTGGATAGCAAATTAGGTGGGAGGGAAGCTTGTGATGGGAGACAGAGAAGGGTCTGTGCAACCTCAACACCAAGTTGCTCCCTCTACACTATTCTTCCCTCCTTCCTTCCTCAGAGAGAAAGGAAAACATGACTTGTTGTGGATGCCAGTGGACCATACCAAAAATCCTCTGAGACAGCTCAATTACATGACAAGGTGACTTCTGACTCACCATATGTAGCACTATGTTCTATGGAAGTAATTTCTTCAGGACTCATTTCCCAAAACGAGATGAAATCCTGTGAACCTCAGTGGGAGCTGGGCTGAGGTTTCAATCATGCTGGCCTGAGTCCAAACCCTACTCTAATCAGTGAGGTGATGTCTATCAGCTTCAGCTGGCTTTGGTTTAAAATCATGGGTTTGTTCTCCGTTCATGGGAGAATTACATTGCAGGCTCAGTCCACAGCCATCAAAGCCAAAGAACATAGACAGCAACCACCCCTGAATCCATAGATCCTGGCCAAAGCCACAGGAGGTGCTCTCTTACCTTCCTGGAGGACAGTGTGGAGGAACAGCAGTCCCCGCCGTCATACTGGCAGTATGCCCGGTTGTTGATGGTGTCACACCAACCGTCTGCTTGGAAGGGCTAAGGCAGAGGAACAAGGCTTTGTGACAGGTCATTTGAAAGTATAACGCTGCCCCCAAAATTACAGGTCCAAGGTCCTCAGCAAAGCCCCTGTGCCCACTGCCACCATACAAAATCTCCTCTTCAAAGCCAAAGGGCACTAGGTATCCCAGCTGGTGTGGATGGAGTAGTGGGTGTTCCAAGGATAGCTGCTAGAGGATCATGGAATTGTGTCAGAAATGTTAAATGGCATGAGCAGCCATTCAGAAACCAAGTTTATTGTTTAGATACATGAGTCATCTGATCAGAGAAGAGAAACAAGCAACTGAGGCTGAGAAGCTGCCAACGACGTCTGAGAAACAATCCTGTGCAATGGCCGTGACTGGCGATGTGCATGGGAAACACTTGCAATGAGGCATCAGGAACGGTCAGCAGCTGAGGTTTATTTATCACAGATATACACCAGTACTCCCAAGCAGCAACTGAACTAGCAACAGGATGGAGAAGCCATTTGTTAATAGGGTGACTAGTAATGAAATGCTTCTTCCACTTTTGGCTCTGTGATGGTACTTATTGGCTCAGCAACCATGGCCAACCTCCAGGAGGACGGTTTTCATCAGAATCATGGAATCATGGAATGGTTTTGATTGGAAGGAACCTTAAAGACCATCTCATTCCAACACCCCTGCCATGGGCAGGGACACCTTCCACTAGACCAGGTGTCTAAGCCCTGTACAATCTGGTCTTGAACATTTCCAGGGATGGGGCAGCCACAACTTCCCTGGACACCCTGTGCCTGTGTCCCACCATGCTCAGAGTCAAAAATTTCTTCCTTTTATCTAGTCTAAACCTACCCTCTATCAGTTTAAAGGCATTACCCCTTAACCTATCATTCAATGCTCTTGCCAAAAGTTCCTCCCCAGCTCTTGTGTAACCCCTCTTAGTCCTGGAAGGTACTTTAAGGTTTCCACAGAGTCTTCTCCAGGCTGAATAAGACTCTTGGTGGAAACTTGGCTACCCCATTGTTCATGGAAGCAGCGGATGTGTTTGATTGGATCTGGTTGGCCCCAAACAATAACTAAACTCTCAAAAATGTCCAGACTTAGCCTTTGATGATGGACACTTATATGTAGCACCCTTTAACTGAATGACAGACTGCTGAAAAATGTCACTGCACTGCAAAAGCCCTGCACCCACTGTGCTGAAGCCAACATGTGGGCCTGGTGATAATACCAGTAATTCACATGAGAAAACCATGCCAAAACCAGAGAACCTCTGTGGCTTTTTGTCCTTTTGACTCACAAGGAACAGAAATGGGCTCAACACAGGCTAATAACACTTCAGGAAGCAGCAGCAGGGATTATGGCAAACCACCAAGTCCGGTCTCTGCTATCAGTAGCACAGGCCACAAGCCAAATTCAGGCAGCCACAGAGAGATTGCATTAGCCTGGAAGATCTCAGAAGAGAATAAGAAAGAGCACACCTTCCTACAGCTGAGAAATTGAGGCACAGCTGGGTTAGGTACCTCACTCAAAAACAAAGGATTTGACTCCAATCATTGCTGTCACAAACCCCATCCAGAAGAGACCAGGGTGCAATTTCTTCAAGGCAACAGTGTTAACACTCCTCTTCCACTAAAAAGTATCAGGTGGGTCTTAGATTACTGTGATCAAAGAAGGTCTCTTAGTCTCGAAGCAGTTTTGACCACCAGGCGGTCCAGGGCAGGGATGTCAGGGCTGGCAGGTGCCAGGATGCAGTCATAGGACTGGCCAGGGCGACTGGCAGGGGAAGGCTCTTTTGGGTGTGATTTGCTTTTGCAGTCTTCCACGCAGTGGAGTTTTTCCTTGAGCTTTGCTCCATATGTCATGACTCACTGGCAAAACAACACCCGTCACTTCAGTAATTTCCATACAGTTATGGGGAGGTTTACCCATCTCGCCTGCACAGGTCTGAAACAATTGCCAAATCTTGTGTGCAAGGTGGGGGGAGGACAGAGGCAGGGACAGGATGGGGAAGGGGAGGCGTCCAGTCTGCCACTACACCTATCAGGGCTAACTGCCCCCTCCTCTCACTCGGCCAGAACGTATACCCCACCCTAAACAAATACAGGCTCCTATGGCAACACTTGTTGGGGAAACTTAACAACTCGTGCTCCAAATTACATTGGAAAAACATATGAAGGGAAAATAGAAAATGACTAATTGGACTCGAGGCTCAAAAGAGCTAGGCACAGGGTTTGGGGATTGCTGTCCCTGCTCCTTGCCTAGTGTTTGAAGAACATGGTGACTCTTGTGCCGTTGCCTTACTGAGAAGCTCCAGATGGTTTTGTCTTTGCAAGCAGAAAGAGCAAAGTAAGGTGCTGGTGGGTCACCCTTGAGGGCACAGGAGTCCTTGTACTTGCATCAGTCTCATTTGGCCTTGCAGGAATCATGGCAAGGGAGGACACAGGCAATGCAATGTACTAAGAGTTGACAATGTGAGAGAGCAGAACTCACACAGACTGTGTTCAGCCTGTGGTTGAGTTGTGTGGCTCTACAGAAAGCAATACCAGCAGTGGGATGAGGTGGTTCACCCGTGTCCGCAACTCACAGAAACACCTGATGATGTTCTAAGATGCTGGCAATAAAAAGGAAAACACCAATGCCCAACTGTGCCATGCGAAGGCAATGGATGTGATCCAGGGAAATGGTCAGCTGGGTCTCAGGTGCCAGAATATGCACACTTCAGTGGGGGGTGGCAGGGGGGAGGTAGTGGGCTGGTTGAAACGTCTCTTACAAACAGGGAAAAAATGAATAAGGTAATTGCAGCAGCTGCTCCATGCTGCATGGAGCAGTGGGGAGCTGCTTGGCCAGGCGGTGTGCCACCGAGGCAACCAGGGAGCCGGACTGCATCAGCAGATCTCCCGCTTGGCCATCCATCTTCCTTGTTTGTTCAGACAGAAGTTTCAGCAGGGCATGTGTCAGCACGTGGAGGTGAAGCATCTGGCACTGTTGGGCTGGAGCCGTGCACTGCCGGCACAAAAATAGTAACGCCTAATCAAGTGCTTGGCAATTTAAATAGGCTAAAAAAAACACAGGCTCTCAAAGCTGGGAGCGGGCACACATGAAAAAAGAAAACACTGAAGGGGGAAAAAATCAAAGAGGGAAATATTGCCAGCAAAGAGGGTGCTGGCCTTCAGGTCTGCTCAACCAAAGCAAAACCTGCATTCCTGGAAAATAATGTTTATCAAAAATTGGTGATGTAGCACTGAAATATGTACAACACTGATGGGATCTGTGATTGAGTCTTCACAATCCACTTTTCCCTCACCTGTGTTGCACCTTTTCATGCTCTTTCACACTGAATCAACCTACATGTAAAGTGTATAATTCATTTCACACTATATCAGCCTACATGTAAGGAAATATTGCAGGCAAAGGAGGGATGTGAGAAAGGACTAGTTAGCTCCCAATCCATCCCAGCCAGAAGCATCTCTGAGGGCTCAGTGGTGCAGTTTCTCCTAAGGCTGCTCAGAGATGTCACACAGGAAGCAGTGCCTGTGCACAGTACTTTTCCACAGCCCTTGCAGAGTCCCCACACTGGTTCCATCCCCAAGGCTACTGTCTTGCCCAGCAAGGAGTCCCCAGTGCCATCAGCAAGGCAGGCAGAGTCCAGGCATTTTTCTTCAAATGTGCCTTACATGTTGGTTGATTCAGTGTGAAAGAGCATGAAAGGGTGCAACACAGGTGAGGGAAAAGTGGATCGTGAAGACTCAATCACAGATCCCATCAGTGTTGTACATATTTCAGTGCTGCATCACCGACGTTTGATAAACATTGTTTCTGAGGAATGCAGGTTTTGCTTTATTTGAGCAGACCTGAAGGCCCAGCACCTTTCTTTTGGCTATGACCCCTTCCAGATGCTTTGGAGGAAGGTGGAGAAAAGGGAAAAACAAATTAGCATTCAGCTGGCCAACTGTATAACTGAGAAACTGAAAGACTCCCCTGCTCTGCCACTGAGATGGAAAATGCTTGTCATTTCTGTCTGCACACAGCCATTGAAAGGCCAGATCCCAGTTTCAGGGAGTCAAGTCCAGCCATAAGCAAACTGGTCCTGGGTTTTGTGACTGTGCTGACCCATCCAAGGGGGGTGCAGAGTTTGCTTTCATGGAGCTTCTAAGTCAGCATGGATTTTGCTGTCCTTTCATTTTTCCTTTTGGGAATTGGTATTCTGGGCATCAAGCTTGGACCCTTTGCATGCTGACACAACCACATGCCTGAGAAGATTCAGGTATCTTTGCCCTCCTCAGTTGTCGTTTTGAAAGCAGCCCCAGAGAAACAGGGGAACCACCATTTGGGCAGGGACCAGCCCTGGAAAAGCTGCTGCTGCCCTCGGACTCATGCCTTGTGCATCAGCTTCACCACCGGTAATTCTGCTCCTGGGACGGATGACTCATTTGAGGTGGGAAAATCAGTTGGAAACCCCATCCCTTTGGTGGCAGGGGGATGTGAACCAGGGTTCACAGAACCACGGGACATGAACCTGAGTTCCCCCAGGATTGGAGAGCATTGCAGCTCCAGGGGTCTGAGGCATGCAAGAAAAGCCATGTCCCAAGTGAAAGTGATGTTGTGGCAGGGAGGAGCAAGGCAGGGTGTGTGGGGAAAGGAAAGTATGGAGAGGCTGCAGCAGCCCTTGGAGAGGCAGAGGGTCCCTTCTCCCTGCCAGATAGCTTCCCTTCCTCCTCACCTCAGCCACTAGCCAAGATCTTTCCAAAAGCTCTGGGAGGTCCCTGGGAGGACTTGAAGAGTGCCCAAAGCTTTGTTAAACATCTGGTTCACTTAAAGCCCCAATGCATCCACCACCCCAGCTTGAGTCCCTGAAAACTTCCCCTCCCATCCCTGTCCCAATCCCTCCAACATCCTTCCAAACCACTGTACACCTGTAGAAAACTGTGAGTCCCTAAGGTCAGAGATGTGATAGGAGCTGGCTAAAGTGATGCTATAGCACCGTGTTCCCAGGACCCATCCCTTTCCTTACACACATTCATGCTGGTGAGGCAGAGAGCCCGGTCATTCTTGGCTCTCCCTGCTTGCCCAAGGAAGTTGACTGGGAATGCAGACAGTGGGAGGAAATGACAATGTTCATTGTTTGGATTAAATATTTTTCTTGGCCCTTTCTCTGTTGCAGTGTCTTTTATTTTATTTTTTCTGCCCCCCCCCGCCCTTGACACATTCACTTTCCTTCTCTCTTTTTGGAGGCTCTCTGGCACACGAGGAAATTGGCTTTGAAAAACAGAGAGGGACAGAGAGGGAACAGGTCTGGCTTATGCTCAGAAAGTTTTTTGGGATGCATTCATGCCCTGAGCCACCCTGAGCAGTGCACAAGGTCTACCTGGCCCATTGTAAAGAGGGAGGCAGGGTGAGCACCACCCAGAGGAAGAGACCTCTAGAAATTTGGAAACAGGAACCTGGGACCAAGTGGCCTGAAGAAGAGAAACAAAATCCTACAGACTTAGTGCTTCATTCCCCATTTTTATGTCTCCCAGTTTCAGTCCCCTGAGCCATCCCTCTGCTCCTTTTGAACTGTGGCAGCTGTCCCTTGGAGGCACATGCCTGTATCATGGCTTGTTGGAGACATCATGGTCTTGCCCCATCACCTCAGGCACAGACAGAAAGCAAAATGGAGAAATTCCAGCTTCTTCTGAGCTTGCTGGAGTCCCTGAGCCACTCGTCAGCTAAGCACGCAGATCACTTTTATTACATCTCAGGTCTCCAGAAACATCTGCTCCAGCTCCAGTGTCTTCTCCCTAGGTCTCACTACGGAAACAGAGGCTTGTTTCTTGAGAATGTTCTCCATATACCCAAAGAAACACTTCAGAGAAGAGGTTATGGGCTGGAAGGTGGTGATATCCTGCTGTCCGGTTTCAGCCCATGGGCCATCACTGGTACCGCCATACGAGCTCCCACCAGTCTTGGTGTGGAGTTCTAGGTGTTCTTCAGGACAATGGGGTCCCTTGGACATGGGTGTCCTGCAAACAGCTGGCCCTATTCAAACCAGTGTGTGCAGAGGTTGTACAGGATTGGTGTCTGTAAGGGGGATGGAGTGCACAGAGGCTCCGTAGGCTGCTGTCAATGGCCATCCTGGGAGAGCAGGTCCTTGCCTTCATGGTGCCTGAAAGTGCTTCCGTGTCCCAGGCCAGGATTTGGCTTGGACACAGTTCTGCTGCAGAAGTGAACATGTAGCACTTTGGACCCATGAATGTGGATGCGGTTTTTTATCCCTGTCCTACTCCGCAGTGTGCTGCTCAGGGACCTCATGTCTCAGCAGAGAGCCATCTGGAAAGGTCTTTACACAGTCCAAAGGACAAAAGGGAAGATAGGGATGAAAAGCTTGTATGTATAAACACCACATCGGAACAGGTCTTTGCTTCCGTCAAAACATCCATGTCCATGATCTGTTCATGGCGCGTTCCTTAGCCTTGTCCTTTTTATACCCTTATCTCAGTGCTAACAGAAGAGAAACAGAAGCAGGAAAGAACAGGGAGAGAGGAGCAGAGGAAGTTGCTGTGTGTCAATAGTGCTCCTGGCAAGCATGGTAGCTCCCAGAGACAGTCCCCAGTGCTCACCATTCCCAGAGATACTGCTGGGACACACAAGAGAAGGCAGGACTTCTCATGCCATGAGCACCAGCCTGCCATCCTGCCCTCAGCGACTCGCCTGCTGCATGGATTAGATCTTCTGCCAAGCCGTTTGTGCAAAATATGTTACAGGATAGAACGGGTTATGGAAAACAAGCCTTGAAAACCACAAGGGCCTCCTGACCCACTTGTATCTAGTTTCTGCCAGGTTCTTGTTACAGATCTTAAACAGAAAGAAAAACAATGTACTAGGGATGAAGGAGCTGAAGGGAATGAATATTCGTGTTGGAAGAGCAGTTGGCTGGGCTACGCTTGGGAATGTTTGTTTATTATCAGAAATGACTCATTGATTTTTATTTCAGTGAGTGCTTTCAGTGGTTTTCTATTCCATCTGTATCACCAGCTGCATGACTGTGACTGCTGGAAGGGGGAAAAGTGGGACATGGACAGGGATGGAGGGAAGGCACCTGAACTGGAGAGGGAAGAGAAGCAGCCATAGGTCAGCACATCCCAAGAGCAGGGCTGCTGACACAATATGGCTTGGGGAAGCTGAGGCTGCTCCCACCTCTTTGGGGCTCCACCACTACTGGTGGTGTGTCTGAGTGCTGTTGCCCTACCCATGCCAAAAGACCCCCCATCTTTTGGGGTCCTGTGAGCCTGTCCCTGCAGGTAGGGGAGGGGCACCTGTCCCCTGTCCTTGCACCATGCTGCTGTGTGAGCATCTTACTCCCTCTGCTTTGGCTCTTAATAAAATGATTCTACAATCACACTCTATGTGTGTGCAGGGGACAGAGATCTTCTGACTGTTTAGGAAAAGTATGCCTCAGTTGAGATTTTTGGAAGAGGAATAGATTTCTTTGGGATCATCCCCTGGAAGGCTGTATCCCACATTGAGCAGCCTGCATTGCTCATGTCAAGAGCAGCATGAAAATGCACCCAGCAGATATGTGAAGAGCTCCCCTCTTGCCTTCCACCTTGCCAGTATGTAGGGCTTTGCCTTCACCAGGGGTCAGGTCTGATCCAGAAGTGACCACAACTTGCAGTGCTTGCTCCTTATGCTCCCCCACCATCTACACAAGCTGGAATAAGCAGGGTGGAAGGTACAGCACTGCCTGGTCCAAGAGAGAAGAGAGTGATGATGTGAGAATCCTGAGAAGGTGACTAAATTCTGGCCATGCTGCTCTAGTTGCTCTAGAGAGTCTCTTTGGAGCAGCTGGGGTGCCTGTAGTCCTCATTGCCTAAAGCCCCAGAAGTATAGTGGAGAATCTTTCCTGGAGTGGAGCATTCCACCAGCATCACATTCTTTACCAGTTTCCTGTGCTGAGTTTTGCCATGGTACAAAATCAGAGACCCACAAGTGTGGGATGAGGGACAACCAAGGGTCCCCAGCCCCACTGGTTTTGGGGAACAGAGGCAGCTGGACCCCAGTTGCAGTGCTTTCCCAGGGAACAAGTCTCACCCTATCTCCTGTCACATGAAAGAACAGCAGATTTTAGGTAAGACTTCTCACCATCCTTATGGCTTATGCCTTCAAAAGGGTTAACATCAACTGAGAAATGCTGGACACAAGCCACAGATGTGCCAGGTGAGGATTTTGTGCATGCTGCTGGAAAGAGCCAAGGATACTTCAGGGTCCTTGACTACCTGTTGGATTGAGAGACTCAAGAAAAACTTGCAACCACAAACACACTTCAGTCCCTATTTAATAATTTCCATTGTAATAGCTCAGGAAAACCACAAAACACAGAACAGATTAACGTTTTATAATAGTGATAACATGACCAGCAGCATGCAAGGGCAGTGAGACCTTGTCCTCCTGCAGGGAAGACCTGAAAATTCCCAGCAGCTCATGCTCACAACAGTGTTCTGGTATGGCCCATCTTCACGCAGGGCATGAGGCAGAGACCTCAAGTCAAGTCCCTTCCAATTAACCCTTTGCTACCTTCATGTAATGGCAGGAAGCTGGAGGTGAGGGTGAAGTGAAGCCAGCATGTTGCACAATGTTTTGGCTGCCCAAAACAAAGCTGTCCACGTTCATTCAGGTCACTGCAAGAGCAGCCTGGCTTTCTCTGAGTGCATTTAAGCAGGACAGTAGTGGTTACCTTGTCCTGTGAATGACACTGGGTAAACATGATGATGATGTAATAAGTGAACTTTTGCACCTAAACCACAGCCACAATGTGAAGCACAGGAGGCCCTGTGGTGGGAGATGGAGGGGTGCAAAGTTAGGGCATTGCACAGACCAGGAGGTGTTCTATAGCAGCCACAATCATGCACAGACTATTTTGGACCATGGCAGGAACAGTCCAAGGGAGCAACCTGGATCTTTGTACATGTTGTCTCTTTCTCTGAAGTCAACATTGTCACTTGCTTTTGAGCACAGGAGGAGGGTACATCAGAGCCAACCTTGGGATGGCTTAGCAGAACGTGACCCAGGTGCTACAAACACCTCATTCACAGCAGTCACACACACCGCCAGGACAAAAATTGCCTCCTCCCAGATCATGGTGGGGAGGAGGGGTTTCTCTCCTCCTCCACTCTACTCTCCCTACAGCCCCAAGCCCCCTTCCTTGGTGCTGCCATCTGTTTTTCTACTGATGGCAGGGGACAAGATGTTCCGTTGGCCCTTGAAAGGCAAAGTGTGCTCAGCACTAACTTGTATTCCTGACAGGCTCTTGGAAGGGTTTGCATCCCTCCCTCCCTCCCTCCCTTGCTGAAGTACGTGCCTCACTGCTCCAGCACTGGGGAACTTGGCAAGGCACAGCAAGAGCACGGGAGGCAGATAGATGACCAGATTAATGGAAAGAGAAGGAAGGTGGGGAGAGGAGTGAGAGGGATGAGCAGGTAGGCTGATCTGCTGCCAGCATAGGATAAAAATGAGCGAGAGTCCCTCTAACACCATTGCATGGTGACCTGGACTTTCCAATATGAGGCAGAGCTCCAGATGGGGCTGGGAAGGTTGAGTCTTGGCTACTGCTCCCACGCCCCAACCTGAAGTGACTCCACCAGGGAGAGATGGTACGAGCTGCCAGGTGGCCTGGATTTCTCTTATGTAGGGTTGTTCTCCTCACTGAGGCATCCAGAAAAGAAAGCTTCCTGATCCAACACACACTTGGCAGTCAATGGAGAGACAATGGAATCTCCAAGGGGTGACTCAGACCTGAGGTGACATGGACAGTCCACTGGAACAGCATTTCACTGCCCAATAGTGGCAGAGTCTGGGCTCTTAAAGGATGTGTCTCCATTGAGGGACTCCTATGAAATGAGAAGGAGCCTGGGACTAAGATGTCCCATGGACACAGCAAGTGAAGTCGAACCATGTGTTTGGGGGGTGGCACCATGCAGTGAGAACAGAGTACAGGTTATATTCTTTCTCTACCATGTTCCCACTGTCTGATGCCTCCATATCCACAAGAGATTGGGGGAAGTGAAACAGCCTCTGAGAACTGCAGTGTTTTTGGTCACAAGGAGGAGGGCAGGAGAGGAATAGGAATGAGGATGGAAGTCAGCACAGATGAGGCAGAAATAACATTCAGAGTATTCTGTAGTCAAACAGGGAGACTGGTAACATCTCCCTTCTTCCCTGTGCCAAGCAGCAACTCCCAGAGCAATATTTTTACGAGACACTTTCAGTTAGAGTTACTCTTTATGGCAAGACAATGACTACTACGAAACTCACATGGAGAAAAAAAGTTATCTAGGAAAATTTGAATTATTGATCCAATCTTAGCAGCTTGCAGCACTGTAGGAGGAAATGCAAGGAAAAGGATAAACAAAGATATGTATGTGAGAAGTGAGGAGAAGGAAAACAGGGATGAGGAAGATGCTGGGAGCTTTATCAAAAAGGAGAGTGTAAGGGTGAAAGAAACTATCTGAAGATGAGTCTTCATTAGTGTTACAGTGAGTGACTGTGACCTTAAAAATAGGTCTGCCCTGATGAAACTGCTAATGAGGAAGAAGGCACTGTTCCACAGAGGGGGATCATAATATCTAACAAATAGTTACATGACCTGAAGGACTAGAAAGAGAAAAACAAGATGACTTTCTCTTGTATAAAATTGAAGGGCAAGCTCTTGTAATGATGGCAAAATATCTGCTGTTAGCTTGGTGCTCGTCAGTTGGAAACAAAGGAGGAAGAGGAAAGATCTGGGTGTACTTGCTGACCTCAGGATAGCTGAGCTGCCAGACTGATGCAACTGCAGAAACAAGAGATATAGTCCTGTGTCCCATCAAAAGAGACATTTCCAGCACAAGAACGCTTTGTGCAAGGCTTTGGTGAGACCTCAGATGGAAAAATATGTACTGACTGTTTGGTCATTCCTGATGAAACAATAATTGAAAGCAGAAAAAACATTAAAAAGTCTACAAGGGTGATGAAGAACATGAACTCTCTCCATCTTCTGGTGGGACATTGCAAGATTTTGGCTTGGTTAACCTCCTGTATGCCAAGAGTGCTGCTTTCTAAGAGTAAAGGAGGGTGACAAAAATAGGAAAAGAGCTCATGTTGGCTGCGAGCACATTTGAGTGGTTGATGAGAGCATAGTGACTGTCACAGTGAGACACTGGGACTTCAGGTAGTCAGTGTCTCTCTCTCTCTCTCACACACACACAAATAAGCTGGCGTTTTTCATCATTCCCTATGGTATCTCTCACTGAAGACACAGACTCAAGGTGAAGCACAGGAACAACAGAGGAGGAAACACTGGGGTCAGTCTGGTGTACCTGAGCCTAGGGGAGAATCTTCACACTCCTATCAGCTTTATGTTACCTGAGCTGCACAGGAAGGGAAGAAGCAGCACTTCACACCCCATTGGCTTCTTTTTTGAAAGGACTAACTCCCAGAGAGCACAAGGAGAAGTTCCCTGTTGCTAGTAGAACCATCACAGAGAAAATCACACAATCATCTGGACTGCTCTTCCACTTAAGCCATCCCATTTCAAACACATTACCCCAGATTTGTGCTAAAAGATGTGGTTTAGAAGACTTAGAGCTCTCAAAATGTCAGAGGATCACTAACTTCTGGTACTCAATCACCAAACACCTCTCTAGCACACAGCACCTCATTCACCTACTCTTTCTGCCTGTCTCACAGTAGACACACACAATACAGACATCGAGTTTGGGAATAACTGCTGCACCTTCTGTAGACCATAAGATTTCCTTCCTGGGGACGTGCCCCCTGCAACATCGCCCTTTCCCCCACACTTCAGTCAACAAAGAGCTGAGCTCAGCAGAACCAGAGAGCAAAAGCAATCATTCACATTAAAATGGGCATAAGAAAAAATACAATCAGCAAAACCCAAACCTGTTTTTGGTGTGCAAACTCCATTTACATTTTCTCTTTTGGTAAAAATCCAAAATTTTCAGCATACAACATTCCAAAATTTCCCCTCTTTTTCCTTTTATCCTCAATCATAATAACAACTAGTGCTTGACAAAGACTGCCTATTTTTAATTTCCTTTGCGAACTGACTCCAGGCTGCCTATGATTTTCTCCTGCCTGGTCATTATTCAAAGCAAAATGAGTGGCTAACCAATTTCTGCAAGGAATTATTTGTCTGCAGATTCTTAAGGAGCAGTTTGTTTTGTATGTTCAAGGCTGGAAATCCTGGTTGTTTGGTTTGGACCCATGAGTCACACAGGGCTTTTCTGGACCCCTGTTACTCTAGAACTGCAGTTCTGATTAAGGAAATATTCCAGCTTGGATTCACCTCAGGCTTTTGGGGGATACCCCTTGCCAGTGAAATCCTTTTGCTAGAATATTCTGCCTAGTCTGGCCAAGAAGAAGCAGGCAAGGAAGGAAACAGATTATTGTGCAGCTCTTGCTACCCAGCATCACTCTGGCTGTGGGGACCCTACTCAAGGATGTTTCCTATGTTATCTCCACTCATCCAGCAAGCCCTGGCCCAGCTCGGAGCAAACATAAGGTCAAAGCAACCTGGTTTGTGCTGGAGCAGGTCTTCACTGCCAGGAGCTCTCCTGCAAGGAGCAGGCAGCTTGTGCTGGGGACAGGGAGGGCTTACCTCACATGACTGGATGCAGTGAATAACGGAGGGGTCCGGATACCACTGCAGCCTGCCCGTGCACACAATGTTCTGGGAGGGAAGAAGAAGAGAGCGAGTTAGGTGAGGTGGCAGAGGGAGGGAAACAGCCATGAGTGCTTTCTGGATCTAGAGGGTCTCCTACAACACTGCATTGCTCACTGTGGGGCAGAAGAGCAGTGACACCCCCAGGACCCTCCCTGCATCCTTTGAGGCCCACCAAACCCAGGGCAGCTGCACCCAGGAACCCATGAACCAGGGTACATTGTTCAAGGCAGAGGCCAGTACATGTGTGTGTGCATATATGTGTGTAGATATATGTAGATTTATATTGGTTGAACTTGGTGATCTTGGAAGTATTTCCCAGCCTTAATGATTCTATGTTTTCATATTGATGCAAAACTGGAAGACGACAAAGGGAGAGGACACAAACTACTCAAAAAGTGGGTTTTTCTGGCAGTGCCACCACACTCTGACTTGCCAGGAGCTGCTGCTAGGGGTAAGCCACGAGAGGCTGGAGTCTACCATCATCTCTCTGTGTGATGCTGAATTCATCAGCTTCTCAGCTGGTCACTACTCGGTGTCTACAACAATTGGCTCATTGATCCCTACTCAGACTCCAAAAACTGCGTCCTGGGAGGACTTATCTCCCCAGACCTGACTTGAAGCAGATACACCAGACTCACAGTCACTCTGAGGTTCTCATTGGTATTTATCAGTCACAAACTCAGCTGTTGCAGCCAGATAGACACCAGAGTGAGATGCGAAGGGCTTGATTTCCCAGCCCTGGAATGTGCCACCCTGCTCGTTCAGCTCGGGTTTGTGGAGAACACTCATGATTACACAGGGGGAAGGAAAGCCCCACCGCACATGCAATTTCCTCCTGGTAAAGCTCAGGCAGGCTTTGAAATCTGAGGCCCCATAAAACAGCATCTGGCCTGTGAAAGTGTCCTAGGATGCCCTTTGCAGGATGGGAATTACACAGAGGGGTAAGGTATATTTTCTCCCAGCCTCTCGTTTGATATGTTCAGTGGCAGGAAGACTGGCTCTGGCATTTCCAGGTGGTATGGCAGCTAGGGATGGTGCAGCTCTGCCCACACAGACCAGCTGCAGGTCCTTCTGCAGCATCTGTGGTCAAGACTGTGATAAGGCTGGAGCAGGATGAGATCCTGGCTATCCACAGCCAGCGCAGGGAGGGCAGACCCATAGGAAGCTAGCCTAATGGGGCACAGGCTAGGGAATTCCAGAGCCTGCCATTTCCTGCTCAGCCTAGAGGATGCGTGCCAACCCCATGGAGTTGTTTTGTATGTGGTTGTTGTGCATCCGTTGTGCATTTTAGCATACTCATTTTAGCACACTTATATTCCAGGCTGGGAAATAAGGGCAGAGAGACAAACCTGCTTGCCTGTGAGATGCAATGAATCAGAGCTGAAAGGAAAACAGGACTGTGCCTCCCCTGAGTGGCCTCTGAAGTTGCCTATGTTTTTCACCCCACCCTCTCCATCATCTTGGGAGCATGGCAGCTCTTGGGAACAGCAAACTGTTGGAGCCTTGGGGGAGCCAAGTGGGGAGTGGAGACAGAAGCCATGACAGAGAGGAAAACAAGATAGTTCAGGGAGGGAGCTCCTGGCAAGGGACAGAGCTGCTTCTTAAAATAACATCTCTTCTTCCTCCTCCTCCTCTCTGCAAAATGCCTCCTTAGCATGAAAGCCCACAGTGGTGGTGAAAGGGAAGCCGAATGCCACTGCCTCAACAGGCCAAGCCATCTAATCCCTCAAAGGCAAGGATTCCTTCCAAGGCTCGTGCTTAACCATCCCACATGCCCCAGGCATCTTCACCACCCTCCCCCCGCCCCCGGCAGCCATCCACTATGGGTCTGATTCAAGGAGACGCACAGTAATACCCACAGGCACGATGCTGGGCCTCCTGCGGGTTCCCAGGACGAGGGGAAGGCATTTGGATGGGAGCACTGGCTCCTGGGAAGATTGTTTTCTTTTCTTTGTTCTACCTCCTTCCTTATACATCTCATTTTTATTTTAAGAAATATTACCCCGGCAGAGATGCTTTTTGGTAAAGCTGTGCCATGAGGATCCAAACTATTTGAGCTATTTGAGCTGTTTTGCCTACAAAATGACTAAGAGGTGGGAGGGAAAGGCTCCCCCATTCCAGCAGCAGAGGCACCCAGCGGGCCAGCAGGTCCTGGCAGCTGGAGACACCTTTCAGCTGACAGTGCCCTGCCTCTTCCTTGGCAAGGAAATGCCTGCCTGGGATTGCATCTCTGCTGCCCGGTAGTTGGGGACCCAGGCTTACACTGTGCCAGAGATGGGTTTTGCCCTCTCAGCACATTGGCTGACAATAAACAGCAGCTTAACAGGTTTAGGCACACAGCACATCCTGAAAAATCAGTGGGATTATTGAATTAAACTTCATATATTGTGGTATCCTGTGCTTCCTTGAAAGCTGGCTTGGGAGCTGATAACTATGCTGAACTTTGGTACAGGAGAGCAGAAGGATGCATAGTAGCATCCACTGCTTGTCTTTCCAAGTCATATCCTTCTTTACCTGAAGCAGAGATTTTGGGTTAAACACCAAATGGAGAGGAAGGGGCATTCCTTTTCTATGCTGCCAGCAACACCCCTGCTAGAGATACTTATTTCCCCTTTTACCTGGACTCTGGTGGGCTGCAGCTGATGATCCATTGTCTCAGCAGTGACATTTATGGGCAGTATGACAGGGTCACTGGGAGGAATGATACAGGCAGGAATGCACACAGCACCTGTGGAAGGAGGGAGAGCCTTAAGGACCTCACCAGGAGCCAGGTATCAGTATCTTGTAGGAGGCCACCACTGATGGTAGAGGCAGATATAGAGGGGACCCTTATCCTCCCAGCCTGGGATAGCAATTCCTTCCCCAAGTCCTGAATTATCCAAGAGCCTATAGCAGTTGTGCCCAGTTCTCTTTTCTTAGATGAAAGGAAAACCAAACACAGCCTACGAGAAAGATTCAAACCTTGATGGCAGGACATGGGACTCAGCATGAAAATAAATCTGGCTTGGATATTAGGTGGTGTTTGCTGACATGTTAAGAAGCATCTTCCATAATTTTTTTGCCACAGAGAATTCCCACTGCCTTCCCATGACCCAGGAAGAAAAGTATCTGCAAAAACCACCTTGGAAAACCAGGTGAGATCCCAGCCCTAATGCTAGCTTCACATCAGGTCTATCCTAAGCTTAACTTCAGTAGTCCCTGTCATTAGACTTGCCTCAGCCTGGTTTGACCACACTGGGATGACTGGTATGTTTGCTTCAGAGTAACAGGCTGTGCTTAAGCATCCTGTCCAGCGGGATGCTAGACCAGATGCAATGACTGTGGCTGAGTGTTGCAGCTTTTCTGTAAAGTACAAAGCAACTAAGTCCTGCAGACAGAAATGGATGACGTGGTCCCTCATCTGGTGAAAGTGCCCTGTTACACACAATTGTCACTGCAGCTTTTGTGGCTTATAACCTGTGACATTAACCCTGCAAACATCAATAGTAGTAGCAAGTGGAGAGACCTCAGGGGAGATGGAGGGCTACAGATCAGGAAAATGAATGGAAAGAGCTGGGTTTGCCCTAAAGACAATCCCTGCCGCTTCTGAAAAGAGAGATGCTTATGTTGAAGCCAGCTTTAGCTTTGGGTCTTGTCCAAGGGTATAACCAGGGTGAGCACAAAACTAAAGCCACCCCTGACTCTGTGTTTATAAAGATGGTGGAAAACACGATTTTTTTGGTGTGTCTAGTGGGGATTGGTACACAAAAAATCATTGTGACTATCAACTCTCTGGGACAATTGAGTCAGCACAAAATTTGGTTTTCTGTTTGGTTTTCATCTGCCCTCACCTATGCCATGCCCCTGGTCACACTTGTACTCCACAAAATTCAGCTCCGGAGGTGGTGGGCAGGTGCCCCGCAAGCTCTCACACAGTTTGAACTCCTCTGTCCACAAGCCCTCTTTGGTGCAGACGATGGGAACCTGCAAAGCAGAGGGAGAGCAGCTGGCGTTACTCGCCCTGCCTGGCCACTGCCGATCTCCAGGGGAGCACCGTGCAAGGACAACCCTCCCACCAGCCATGTCCAGAGCGAAGTTCCTCATAGCAGCTGGATTGCAGCCATCTGGCCCAGCCTACATTCACTGACCAGAAAGCCAATTGTTTTCCAGCTGCTGCTGGATCCCACCAGAGGGAATCAGCCACACTTCTTCTGACAAGACCCCTTTCTATGCATTGATAAGACACCTGGGTGGAAGAGCTGGCAGGCAGCAGTCTCTATCCCCAGGGAAGTCCCTTGGTGAGCACAACTGCTGCAGAAGGTTGCCCAATATCCCAGGTGAATGCTTTCACAGCAGCTCCCAGCGCAGGAAACCCCCTACTTATGCTTTCTGACCCTTTTCACACAAGGCAAGCCAGCTTTCTTAGGACCACTGCTTTGTAGACAAGGTCCCCAGGGAGCAGGTGAGCGTCCCCAAGCGGTGGTGCACCTTCTGCCGTAGCTGGGGCCTAGCAAGAAGAACTTTGGGCTTATAGAAGATCTGCTCTTTAGTGGTACAAGGGCATTTGGCCTCAGGGATGGCCAAGCTGTTGCATGGCCCCTCTGCACAGCAGGGCACAGCCCTGTGCTCTCCTGATGCTCTGAAACACAAGGTGTGGTCAATGTCTGCCTCCCCCCAGACACTCACCTGCTGTCCCTGCTGCTTGCAGTTGACGACACACTGGCTGTCCAGTTTGAAGCCCTGGGTGCAGTTGTACATGCCCTCGAAGACAGGAGGCGGGGGCTCACACACCACGGGGACACAGTGTCCCTCTTCCCACTGCCCACTCTCCAGGCACTGGACCTTCAGGAACTTCCTGAAGAAAGACAGACACCAGACTGGGCTGCAGAATGCCAAAAACACCCCCTTGGTTGTACCAGGCATCCTACAGATGTCAGGAACATACTAAAGGCATCTCTCCTGGAGCACAATCATGCCCTGCATGTGTAGGGCTTTCCCATATCCTATGATCCCTCGCCATGGACACATCCTTGCCAAGGGACACCCAATACTTAACCAGGACCTTTTCTTCTCCTCACTGCGGGGATTGCATTGATCTAGGAGCACTGGATGCATTTAGTTTGAACTCGCCACCCTACCACTCCCCACCTATTATGGTGCCCCTAAACCATTCCTCCCACAATACCTGCAGATCCTGGGCTGCTTTGTCCCACTGCCAGTAGCTACATACTTTGCTGGATGGAGTTTGCCTCCACCAGTAAATCCTCTGGCCTGTGCCCAGCTACTCCTGAGGCTCCTCTTTGTACTCCAGCCAGATTTGTCAATCCCGCTCTCACCAAGGGGCTGCCGTGCTGCAGCAGATCAGTACCACCCTATGCTGCTAAAACAGCCCAGGCACAAACTACTTGCCAAGAAAAGAAAGAAAGAAAAAGTCTAGGAGTGGAACCCACCTGCTTTTCAGTCTCCTGTCCTTGGCAGTGACAGAGACACCACATCTTTTACACAGAGGCATCAAAACTGATGAGGCATCAGGCTAGCCAAGGGCTACTCTCCCAGCAGAGGACATGTCCCCAGCCTGATGGGCTTTACCTGAGCCAGAGCTGATTGCTCCAACCTTAATGAGTCTTTCCCCCCACCTCTGTCCTCCTTTACTAGACAGAACACTCCAGCTGCCTGCCCCTGCCCTTTCCCACCATGAGTGCCAGCAGGCAGGGCTCTAGGCACCACATATTATGGAGTTTATAGCCAGTCACTGGTATGTGGAGGGGGCTAACAGGGTTAGAGAAACCCCTGGGGGAAGGCACTAAATTGCCCCTTGTTCTGAGAGGCAGCAGACAGAATGTAGGGCCACCCATGTGCCCATTAACACCTGGTGCAGGGACATGACATTGTGTGGGGCCACCCAGCTGCCCCTCAACACACAGTGCAGAGTCACACAGCCTGGAGAAGCAAGGGGATCCCATTTGCACCCCACTGCCAGACCAGGAGTGTTCCCTGTCTGATTTCTGCTGGGAACTCCTGGATGAGATATTTTAGAGCTTTCTGAAGCATTCTCATATTTTAAAATATCTGCAGCTCTTGGAAAGTCCCTTTCTTCCTTCAGAAATGAGGGATCTGTTTTTTCTCAAGACTGTATAATGGGGCAGTGGGTTTCTGCCAAGATGAATGCAGGCTCCAGCAGGTAACATGGAGGCAGGCAGGGTAGGGAATGGGACACAGCAAATCCACTGGCATAGAGCTCTGCACAAATCTTCCCACCAGCCCACCTGAGAAGTGAGGATGGCCGTGGTGTGAGCATCTGAACAGTGAGGACTGCTGCAATATCACCCCAACAGCAGCAGCCTTGAATTGACTAAGGAAACTGCAACTTATTTCAGAAAGAGAGACTCTGGATTCCACAGCAGGCATCTGTGGCTTCAGTCCATTCCTCATTTAACTTTCTTGTTTGCCTGCTCTTTCCATGAGGATGTTAGTCACTGCCTTGCAAAGATACCCCATTAGACTTTGCTTTCTCCCAAATCTGACTGAATGCTTTGCTTTGCTGAACTTTAAAGGTGAGCCAAGGCACATGCCAAGAAGTACTAATCCAAGTTGGATGTCCAGCCCTACAACTAGCATTTTCCCCTTCTTGAAATTCCTGGCTCACAGGGTGTTATCCAGCTGTAGGACTTGCAAGGGATAAACCACTGGGGGTTATGGAGATAGAAGCAAACTGGTGGTGTGAAGTCTCACTGCAGCAGCGATGCCTCAGGCACTGGGCAAACTCCTTTAAAGACCAGGAGCATCCCAGACACATGCTACTTTTCACTAGCCACTGCACCTCTCTGTTGCTCTCGAAATCACGGCAGAGGCGCTGTACCCAGGAAGGCCTGGGGAGATGGGTCAAGCACGGGGAGGACACGCTGCAGCAGCTGTAGTTTGCACAGGTGCAGGATGGGGTTTGCAGCCCCATCATCCTTGCAGGGGGTCCTCATTTTGATGTGGTGCTGGAGTGACCCCAGTGGGAGCCAGCATCATGCATGGCCTCTCACACCTCTCCCCTAACCTGCACGCCCCAGACCACCTTGCTGAGGCTCAAACCACTGCCAGCATCCATCCAGGGACTTCAAACATAGCTAGCCCAGGCTGACCTCAGGGTAGAGGGTGGGGTGTGGACCACTCCCACATATAGGAAATGAGCAGTTCATGCGGAAGCATGGAGAAGGGAAGGGAGAGGCTTTTAAAAAAAACGTATATACATAAATGCACACAACTTCATAGGAGTTTGAAATTTCCAGACCCCCTCCCATCCCTCAGCTACTTCTGATCTGGGTTAGTGGCACTTCTTGAGGATTAACAAGGAACCCAGGAAAATTTGAGTCAACCCTTCAACCAGGCAAGGCTAATGGACAGAGGAGGCAAGGGAGGTGTCTGAGGCCAGTGAGGGCCATATCTGAGGTGACGAGTGCATGAGCACTCGCCCAGCTCCAGGAGCTGAGCATGCAGAGTCTGGCAGGGATCCAGCCATCTTCTGAGGCAGCCAGCTTGGGGGGAGTGAGTTTGCTGTGCAGGAATGGTGACAAATGAGCCTAAAGCCTCATCTCCCATGGCAGGAGACAGATGGCTTCAAAAAGAATAGGGGGAAAGGAGAGAGATTTGTCAGTAAATTGAAAGAAAGCTGCACTAGCTTGTAGGACCCTCCACTGCTGTGCTCCAAACAACCTGGGCAACCTGGGCTGTAAATGTTCAGAGGCATTAGAGGTGGAAGTGACAGAGGAGCCTGGTTGACAGCCTGGGTGTTCTTTACATGGCTATTTGGTTCCCACAGCTGTGTGTGTGTTTGCCTTTTATCTAGGAGGGGCTAGATGTGGGCAGAGGCAGTGAGTACATTTGTGCCCACCACAGATGTGCCTAGTGCCCTACTAAACTACAATACTTCTGGGTTAGGCTGTCCTGCTTGCCCTGCTGTGAAATTTCTGTTTTGTTTCCAATCCCCAGTCTGCTAATTCCTTTCAGTCCCTATTTTCTCCTCCACATTCTTCCACATCCTCTCTTTCTTCCATGGTCTCTGAAGTTTTTGAACAGGGAGAGAAGGAAGAGGGGCTGACATCTCCATGGAAGCTCACTGGGGAGTGTACTGGGCTCCCTTGATCTCTGGTAAAAATGCAGGCCGAGACTTGCAAATCTGCCTGAAAACACCTGGGTGTCTGGTGGTTCTTTGCTTTATTCCCTCAAGCTAGCAGAAGGAGCTCAACCCCTCACAAAGGCACCTTTGAGATCCCCAAATCTCTTCTCTCCATGGAATCACCCCCCAATGGGCAAGAGAAACAAGCCCTCTGAACGGTCTTACCTCTTTGGTCCCCAAATTGAGAGCATCCTCTCAGAATTAGAATGCTTCTCTAAAGGATATCCTAGCTATTATCACACAATCATAGAATTGTTTTGGGTTGGAAGGAACCTTTAAGACCATCTTGTTCCAACTCCCCTGTCGTGGACAGGGACACCTTCTGCTATACCAAGTTGCTCCAAGCCCCGCCCAACTTGACCTTGTCTATTCTTGTCAGAGATCTGCTTCAGATGGCACTTCATGCTGGAAGCAACAGCAAGGAGCACTGTGGGGGTGATGCCCTTTTCCCCAAAGTATCTGACTGCTGACTTTCAGGCTAACTTCTCAGTGCCACAGCTGTGGGTGATGCTGAACATTTCTCCTTGACTGTTCATATCTTTGTATTATCCAGGTGGTGGGTTGGTACTGCCATGGGACAAGTTCTGCCCAAATGCAGAGAGCTCCCATCACAAAGCACAAATGTGTATATTAAGTTCCCCTTGCCACCCTTACTTTGGGATTAGAAGTAGATTGGCAGCTGGAAGCCAGGCTGTTATGTGACCTCTCCAAGCTGAAAACAGATCTCCATTAGGAAGAGTAAAAGAAACTTTACCCTTCATGTGAGCATTGTCAGACAGATGAACCTGCCAGCAGGAAGGCAGGAAATCTCTGGCAGCATCTTGATTACACAATCAGTATTTCCTCAAGGATCCCTTGTTGACAAGCAGCGATTTCCCAAGGGCCTTTCCTCACCCAGGTTAATAGACAAAAGCATCTCTGAGACAATTGATTTCTTCATTCCCTTTCTCTTCCACTTAAGCTAAGGGAAATGAATTTCAGCTATGATCTGAGCACCTTCTAAGCATCCTAACTGCTCCTGCAGTAAAATTCAACTGAAAAAGAGAAGTGAGGGAATTGCATGAACATCTATGTCCAAGATCATCTTGGCTTGTACAGAGACAGCTGGATCCCAATCATGGTTCAGTCCTGCATAAGGTGGACGCCATAGTTACCACATGAGAAGCAAAGCTACAACTAGAAGAATAATTCAAAGGAAGTTTGACTATATTTCCAAGGGTGAGCTAGTTGGTATGCATGAGGAATCTTCAGTGTCAGTCACAGATTATGCTTGACTTTTGTCCAATATATAATTCACACAGAGAGTCTTGCTTCCTTATGTACATTGACACCTGTATGGCACTAAATCCTTTAGCAAGGCTCATGCTTGCTGGGTGGTGGTCAACACGGAGAACTCAGTTTTCTGAAACCAGAGAGACAACAGAAGACCCCAAAACCTGATGTCCAAATCACCAGCTCAGACCCTGCTTTCACACCAGCACATCAGGAACCTGCACCTCATCAGTGTCAGTTATTTCCAGAATTCTCCATCACCTCACTTTCTCCAAAACTGGCCTGATCAAATTAAACAACCTCTTACTCTGGGAGCTCCCACCCTCTCCTTTCCAGGGCTGAGGCATCAGAAGGATTTTCTGCAATCCAGGAACTGACTTACTGGCTAGCAACTACTACACCACATCAAGGGGTTTATACTCATGCTAAGTGTACACCAAGAGCTCCTGATGAGACAGTACAATGACATTGACACTTCTGGGGAAAAATTTTTACATAGGGTGGGCCACTCACATAGGAGTTAATCTTCATGATAGGAAAGCAATGCTTTTCACTTTTTGTTAACGAGGTTTTTGTATTCCACCATCAGAAATGTCCGATGAAATAGCAGTAATGACAATTGCAAATGTGAAAATGTGATGTCAACATGCATTGCTATGAAAACATAAACCACTTCGCAGGATTTTCCTTGACTTGTCTCACAGGCTATTCAGACCCATATGGAAGTTACACATCAGAGGAGCCTCAGGATCTCCCAGGGGTCATCCTTTTTACCAGCAGTTTCTGCAGCAGGACGCAGGAGGCCTAAATTTGCAAGCTGAGTGGATCTGTTTGAATGCCCAGTGCCTGAAGTGCCACAGGCACGCAAGCTGCTCTAGAGTTTGCAAAGCAGACCATGTGATCGCAACCATAATCATCATTTGCTCAGCTCCCTTTGGCCCAAGAAACACTCCTAACACTGTGAAAAGCTGTTTACAGAAACCACTTCCTTTATTACAAGGCAAGAAATTTGGCAACTGCTTCCCACTGCAAACAAATCTACCCCAGAGCAAAGAGACGAAGTCTGCATCCAATTAAAATTGGAAGGGAGCATTAAACAATTAACACATAATTACCCAATTTGGGCTAGAATCAAGACTCTGGGGAGAACCTGGCCAGTGCCAGGGAATCTTTAGTGACAAAACCCAATGGGGATTTCGGCTGGAGGCATTGCAGTCAAAATGCTGCTTTACCTCCCAGCATCACTATATTGGCTGAGAGTAGGGCTAGTGAACCACCTGGAAGTTTTCCCCAAAGCATCAGGAAAAATCTTCTCCCTTTGAAATGCCAGTGCTAGAGATTAAATTTAGCCAAAAAGCATAGCGGGTGAGATGTTAACCCTGACAAAAGGCAGCCATTCATTCTTACAGTGCCTCTGTTCTATATTTTATCACTTTTAGGAAACACAGAAACTCCAGGAATCTTCCAACATCTTCTAAATGTCTAATTACCTGGGAGTCCACAAACACTTAATTTGGTGCTTAACTTTCACCAAGTGACAAATACATTGAGGAACAGAGGAATATCTGCTTGTTTCAGGTTAAAGCACTTAACACACATGTGTGTGCAACATCTTGTTCCCACTGGGTTCACCTAGACCAGTGAATGCCTCGGGTTTCAAGAAATCTGTGTCATCAGAGCAATCTGCTCTGCCTTCCACCTATCAAGTCAGGTCTTTGAGACTGCCATTGTCTCATCACCTCTGTTCCTTGTGCACACTGGGAGGAGGAAAGAAATGGTGAAAACAGATCTGCCACAGACTTACTTTTTAGGTTTGTCTGCTGTGTTCTCAGCCACGTGGTATCCAGGCTTGCACTTGTAGCGACAGACTGAGCCCACATCATGATTCCCCTGGAGGCACCGAGGGACCAGGAGCTTGGCGTTGGCCACAGCAGGAGGGGTGTCACACTCCAGCTTGCAGTAGGCTTCAGGTAGTGACCAGAGACCATCCTCCAGGCAGGTTAGCCACTGGTTTGTTCCTGACCCCAAAAGAGAAGCAGTGTGCAGGGTTACAGCTGAGCCAGGGATGGAGTCCTGCTGAGGGGAGCTCAGAGCAACCAGCAAAAGTCCTCTTGTTAGAGTGTATACTGATATCAAAGGGGGCAACAAACACAAAGACCATGGACTCCACTGCCTGCTTGGTCAGGCTGTAGCAGAAAATACTTAAATGCAGACAGAAGTACGGAAGAGTCAACTTCTAGAGGCTGGAGGAAGGATCTTAGTTCTGCAAATCTCCTGAAACCTTGTCTTTAAACTTCCACTCTTTGGTGGTGCCTCAGGATAGCTAGGGGCCTTTGTGTAAGACACTTCTCTGTCATATTCAGTTCAGTCCACCTTCATTCTCCCCAAGTGCTTTTTGCAGCTTGTTCTTACCTACAGTTATCAAGCTGTCCTATCCTACTACATATGCAGTGCAACCATAGAATCATGGAATGGTTTGGGTTGGAAAGGACCTGTAAAGGCCATCTAGTCCAACCCCCCTGCCATGGAGCAGGGACATCTTCCACCAGATCAGGTAGCTTAGAGCCCTGCCCAACCTGGCTTTCAATGTTTCCAGGGATGGGGCAGGAGGGGGCATTCACCACCTCTCTGGACAACCTGAGAGTGAAGAGGATGGAAAGTACCACAAGGACAAACATGGGAGGCTTCACTGACGTAACTGGGAATTTAAACCAACCATCATTAGAGGTCTGGGTTGAGTATTATGGCTCAGCTCTTTGTGGTCCCTGATAGACCCAGCAAAATGAGTGACTAAAACTGCACAGCTCTGGATGTCTGTAGGAAGTGTCTAGGATGGATAGTTCACCGGGAACTGCTGAGCAAGAAAAAGAGATGGACTGGAGCAAATGGGACTCTTCCTACTGAGAGGTTTCAATCAGCACATTTGGGGTGCAGCCAGGCTGCTCTACAGTTTCTTCAAACATCACTTTCTTTTTACAGGAACACTTTTGGGCCAGAGGCGAGATCACATCTCCACTCAGTGCTTGTGTTCCTGATAGGTCAAGGCTGCCACGGGTTGTCTCCCACCTCTGAGTGCCGCATAGCCATGTCATCCTTTCCTTGCCTATTCTTAGCATTTATTAGCCTCAACAGCTTTCTTGTAAGGATGCGAGTCTTTGAGGTGAACAAGCATGGAGCATGTCCCTGCCTCAATGGCTCAGTTGTGTCAGCTGGACACTAAGAGTTTACCCACATGGCTTGGCAGCCTTGGCCAAGCACCTCCAGCCATTGTGCTGGAAGTCACTCAGGGGCCCATCGAGGGAATGCCTTCCCACTGAGGGCAAACCTCCCAGTGACTTCAGCGGGAACAACAGGTAGCTGTGAGTGAAAGATCAGATTAAAGTTCTGCCCTCAGTTGACCAACCCAAGGCAATGGGCATCTGTTCATGCAGAATTTGTGTTGTTGAGATGACATTCGCATGCTACCCTTTGATTAGCTCACTCTGGGGATCTGCTACCATCCTCCCTGTCATGAAATGAGACCTTAATTCTCTGCAGTTTTTGTTCCTCAGATTTAACTTTTTTTAAAAAAATAAGTAAATTATTCTCATACATTTTAGCTATAAAAGTCTCCATAAAATAGGGTACCCATTAAAATGATTTGTTGTATGTGATTGTTCAGAGCAAAGGCACTGGTGGAAAGTCCTAATGCTTGAAGCTGTTAAGGCAGTTAACCCTGAAATCCCATCCAGCTCAGCCCTTGAACAGACAGAACAGTAGCTCTCTTTCTCTGACTTGGCTTAAAAAATTCCTGCGGCTACCGATGGAGTCAGCAGAATGAAAGCCAGGCCATCGTGTGTCTGGGGGACTGCTGTGTGTCTGGGTGGTGAACATCTCCCAGACTGTTCTGCAGATGTGGGCATAAGTCTCTATGGCTTTATACAGCCTCAGGCCCCCTGAACCACAGGCTTTCCCACAGCCATCAGGCACCGAGCCACTTCTGGCTCTCTGAAGTCCTCTCTGTCTGTCTGCATGTTTCTTGTCTCCTTCACCACCATAATACTGGAGGCTGCTGGAACAGTTATCAGGAAAGGACATCACTACATCCTGAGGTGGATGGATAAGGGCTGCCTGCCAGTGGATGGGAGTCAAAGGGAATTATCCCCACACTAGGATGTCTCCACTCCAGGTGGTTGCTTACCCATCATTTTGGGAAGTATCTCAAGAGCCCATCCAACCAGCAAAAGCCAGGATAAGTGGAAAATTCGAACTGCTTGGGGCAGGAATGGAAATGTGGCATCAAAAAGGGTAGTTAAATATCTCGGCTCTCCAGACCATACCTTGAAGCTTGGCTGGGGGGGTGCAGGAGAAGGAGCATCTCTGCAGGTAGGTGGTCCCCATGGGGCAGGAGAACTCAGCATAGTACACGTGGGACTGGTCAGGGACACTGCAGTCAACAGGGTCACAAGTCACAGACCTGTCCCATTGTCCTGAACTGCACATCAGCACCATCTCCTGCTGCAGAAAAAGCAAAGCTCCATCAGACTCCTGAAGAGAGCTTTAATCTACAGGAGTGCCACCACAGCAGAAAGGTCTAGACCCAAGTTTCAAGATAAGGAAAACTCTCCAACATTTTTCCTCCCACAGTGTGCTCTTTCTCCCCACTCTGGACAATGAATCACGAAGCTCTGACCTGTTCACAGAGTGATGTATGGGGTGTGAAAGCAGCAAATGTGCATTAGGGTAACACTCCAGCCACTTTGCATACTATGTTGTCTGGGCAGTGCCAGTCCACATTAAGGAAAAAAGGAAAACCCCTTCAATATACACCAAAACCTCTTGAGCTAAGCTCAGGAGCTGCAATTTCCTGCCCTAAAAGATCAAGTCTTACTTCCACTCTTGTCAGGAAGCTTTTCTGTTGTTTTTCCCTAAATGTACCAATTCCTTCATGCCTCAGCCCACAGACCCCATTGAAATCATGTAACATCATTTACAAATCGTAATTATACAGCCCCTCTTACACAGCTGGGGGATTGCCTGAGATCAAAAATCACTGTGGTCCCACCACTAAACATAGTCAACATATTACTACCGACTTCATCAAAACTGAGTGGTGGATGATGGTTTGCCTTGAGCAACCTGGTTTAGTAGGTGTTCCTAGCCACAACAGGGGGGTTGGACTAAGTGATCTTTTAAACATCCTTTCCAACCCAACCTGTTCTATGATTTCGATTCCCAAGGCGCTAATCCCAGCCCAGCAGCCTTCAGTCAGGGGCTCCAGATCAATTCTTAATATCCCTTGACTGGCTGAGTACAACCCCACTGCTCATACAGCCGAGCACATGACCTATCCTCCCAACCAGAATGTTTTCATTGAACCTAGATGTGGTGGCTCTGAAGGACATCACTAAATTTGAGTCTGGTACTCCCAAGTGTGCAGCAGGATCATAGTGCAACAGAATTAGGTGGAGAGGCTGCTCAGGAGAAGAGCTGTGTGCATTTTCCTAAATAGGGTCACAAGCCAGACCAGTAACATCACTGGAGGGCTCAGGGCAAGGCACTTGCAAGCTGCCCTCTGCTGTGACAGCCATTTGGTAAAGCTCTGTTCAGAAGTTTCCCATCTCACTGCCAAACATTGGAAAACTGTCACCCAAGGCAGATTTATTTTGTGCAGTTTCATTTCGGAGAATGGGAACATTTTGTTTCCCTGGCCATGCCTTGGCCCACAGACCCTGTGGCCATATAATTAATAACCTCCCAGTGATGAGGGGCTGAGCAGTGCATCTCCAGCTGCCCTATTGCACTTCTCAGTGCCCACCTCTCCTTTGGTTAACACTGCAGCACAGGAAACCTGCCTGCTAGGTGTCACAAACAGATCTCCAAGGAGAGAAAGGTCCCCCTGCTGACATGGCCCAACTCACCTCCATCTGTCTGCCCCACACAAGTTCACGCTCTCACTCAGTCTGTCATGGAGATCAACTCAGCCCCAGAGACTCCTGTTCCCCACTCCAGAAACAGCCCAAGGACAGGACACTCTGTGCCTACACCCCTGCCAAGGTGACTGCCTGGACTAAGGCAGTTCAATTCCCAAGGACACATCATCCCAGGTCTCCTCAGTCAACAGCTAAGAGCTGTGCTATCTTGTGGCTTTTACAAGGTAGCCCCCAACCCTGTGGAAAGTGGGACAAACTCTTTCATGGTGACCTCTGTGCTGTTACTGCAACACAACAAAAAGGAAGAAAAGCTCGCTGTGCTCTCAGCTTCCTCTAAATATAGTTGTTCTGCAATGACTTCATTTTTTTCCTGAGCCTCTAACTTCAGCTTTAAGAGAGAACACATCCCAGGGATGTTTAACCCTCCCAGGAATGCCCATCCAGAGAGCAGAAATACCTACTTCTCCCCCTGCTGGAGTGCATCACCCTGACTTGGAATATTCCCTGCCGCAGCTTTCAGCCTGGCAGAGCTGTGCTCTGCAGGCAACACTGGACTGAGAGAACTAGGACTGCAGCAAAAGAAAGAGAGGGATCTCCAGAGCAGTACCACCAGCCATGAGCACAGGGGTCCAGCACTGGAGCTTCATTGAGCTGGGATTTGTTGGGAAAGAAGCAAGAAGGTTGGGGTTGGAGGAACAAAGTGTTCTGTGCTTCCTCCAACCACTGCAGGGTGATTACATCTTTTTTATCTAGGTCTTGGTCCCATGGGCCATCCTGAGGCCCACTCACCTGCATGGGGCCCAGGATCTTCCCACCACTGGAGCGGAGGACGAAGCCCTTTTTGCAGGCAATGGTGCACATCATATGACTCGGGCCATCAGAGCTACAGTTGAGGGTGGCAGTGTGAGGAAGCAGTGGTCGCATGCAGCTTCCTGATCCCATGCAGGCACCATGGGCACAGCTGTGGAGAAGAGAGAAGGGATCAACCAGTGGGTCTCCAGAACTACTTCAGCAAGGAAGGGCTCTCTCCAGGTGCCACTTGCATAGAATGAATGCCCAGTGGGTCACAGATGCCTAAAGATGCACACCTATCCCTCACAGCTCCAGCTTCTTCCAGGCTTGAAGTCTCCTGATGATGATGCCAGGAAGGTATTTCTTCCCAGCTCTGTCTTCATCCTAACCCCAGTCCACACCTTCCCACCAACTACCACCATGTTCTTACAAGCTGATGAAAGGAGTCACAGCTCAACAACATTCCAAAACTTGTGCTGCCTGCAAAGAGGCACAGAGCCTGCACATAGTCCAGCACCAAAGGGGCTTGTTGCAGGTGGACCAAGAGAACAAAAGAGGGGAGGTGACAAGGAGAGGGGAGGCAGAAGGTATGTCTTTGAATAATTTTTGAGTCAGATATGTCAAACTCTGTATAGGACACCAGAGAATCCACAGATAATTCTCCAACTGAAAGGAAAAGTTTAGCTAAGAGGAAACCTCTGCAAATGTTAGAAGATCAGCCCTGAGAGGTTCTTCAGATCCTGTGTAGTCTCCCTTCATATCCATATGCCACAGCCTATGGTGGAATGTAGAAGCTGGACATGCAACTGGCTCCTCAACCCCACTCCTGTCACCGTCCCACTCTGTTCTGATGGTCTTCAGCACCTCTGCTCTTCCCACAGGCCAACACAGCACTCCAAGCCTGTGCATGCTGATGCCAAGGTCTTTGGGATCAAGACCATCTCAACACAAACCTGTCTAGCTCTACAGGCTCAACTGTGGCCACCAAGTGAGATGCAGATAAAAGGAGGAATAACCTTCCCCTAGTCACCAATACAAGTGACAAGAGGTCCTAGGAAAGTTTGCAATGCATGACCCATTCTTTAAGAATAAACAGCTCCACCTCCTCACTAGAGTATCTTCCCACTGAGGAGTAGTCATTAGGTACTGATTATTTAAGCATCACAACCCCACAGTGAGAACCAGTGTTGGCGAAAGAGTTATGGTCTCCATCAGTGAAGTGCAGCCAGTAGATTAATTACCTGAGATGGAATTTGGACAAGACTTAGGGCAATACAACAGCTCCCGTGGTTATCCCTGGTTATCCATCAGTCTGGCTTTATCTGTTACCAAATGATATAGGTGCAACACCTGACCTTAGCCCTCCTCAGGGACAGAGGGGCTGCAGCTTCAGGCAATAACTGGGGAGAGAAGGGAGGGATCTGTACCCGAACACTTTGCCCTCCTCTGCTCCCCGCTTGGCACAGGGCTGCCAGCTATTTCCAGGCACTGCCTTTCTCCCAGCGAGGCAGAGGCCTCTTCCTCTTGCCTTCACTAAACATCTCCAGCCAAGGATGCACAGAGGTAGAAATACCACAAGTGACACCAAAAAAACCCAAACCAAACCAAACCAAACCAAACCAAACCAAACAAAAAAACCAACAGAAAACCCCAAACACAAAAAACCCAAAAACCCCAAAAAACTCAAAAACACACAAGCCCCACCCCTCCCCCCCAAAAAAACCCCACAAAAAACCCCCAAACCCAAAAAACAACCCCCAAAAAAACAATGGTGCAGATGCAGATGTAAAGGGAACATAATGTGCTGTTGACTCTGGACAAGTCCACTGAGCCAAAGACAGTGGAAATCTGCAGGCCACAGCCCTTAAAGAGCTGGTGGGCACAGGAGGGGACCACAAAGTAGAAAAAGAAGAAAGGGGCTGTTTTTTCAATGCAGACCTGTTTATGAAGTGAGAAATGGTTTCAGGGCAGCTGCTGCAAATTCTTTCACTAGCTTATATTTCCATTTGCTTCCTTTTTAAAGAATTTGTTTTATGAGTACAGCATTTGTCAGGTCATTAGCTTCTGAGGGCATCTGGTACCAATTGTAGCCCTCTCCCTTCCCCTCTCTGGGCAGTTGCTCTGCTCCCTGCCTGTGCCCCTGGTGCACACATGCTCCCATCACCAGTTCCACCACCCAGTGATGGAGCCAGTGCCCTAAACTTCCTTGTGTGTTTGTCTCTGGACACACATGTCCTCTTTCCAGCCTTGCTTCTTCATTCCATCCCGTTCCTCACCAGTCATGGGTACACATGGAGATGCAACTTTTCACTAGACCAGGTTGCTCCAAGCCCAGTCCAAACTGGCCTGGAACACTTGCAGGGATGGGGCAGACACAGTTTCTCTGCACAACCTGTGCCAGGGCCTCAGCACCCTTGCAGCTGATGGTCAAGATGTTGAGTTAAGGAGCATGTGCCCATTGTGGCACTGGTTCGAGGATGGGCCGTGGCACCCTCCAGATGCCAGACCAAGTGCTTAGTTGGAGCATCTCTGCTGGTGCTGGTGGAGGGGCAGCACGTTGTCTGGGGCAGCCTTGGCAGTCGGGACAACACTGTTATTAAATAACAATTAAATGAAGAGCTAATCCTTTTGAGCACTACCAGGGACGTTTTGGTTTTCCACCAGTTCAGAAATGTAACCAGCAATGTGGTACAAAGAAGATCAAGATATAAGCAAGTATGTTATGTATTACGAATACAAAATGTTATATAGGATAGTTATGCATAAGAGATTGATAATTACAGGTCATAATAAAATATTTCTTTTTATATCATCATACATATATACACATGCACATGTTCCATATGTGCATGTAGATATATTTTAGAAATAGTAGAAAAGTTTGGGTTAAAATAATTACCTTTCTCTTTGTCCCAAAAGATTACTAACTTAGCACTGTTTTCTCTGTGATTAACAACACCCCTAATTCCACAAATACCCCCTAGATTATATTTTGGAAATTATCTGAGACTGATCAGCCCACATCCTGAGGAGCTGTGCTCATCCTACACCTCTCCTTGAAGTCTGGTGCTGCTATTCCAGACCTGAAGAGCAGCTCAGGTCATTAAAAGCTGTCTGATTTTCTCAAATACATCAATAATCTTAAAAGAATAAATATCAACCCTACCTACAAACATTGCCTTGATAGCTTCCTTTATCAGCATCATCACTGCTATCACCGCTGTACTTGGGGCCAGGACACTCTTGAGCCTGATGGTGAACAACCGCAGGTCAAAAAAGATAAAAGCCCTGTGACCTGGCCCCATTGTGATCCACATGCTATGCCAGGACTTGGGTAAAGTGATGGAATAAAACACAGCTCCCAGGCCCTGTAACACCCTAACAAAGGCTGGACAAAGAAATGGTGCAGTTAGCCCAGTTCTCATCTCAGCATGAAGGAGCTCTTTCTGCTTTTGATGATAAATGAAATTCCTGTATCACAGCTGCAAACTCCATACTTCTGCCCATTTCTGATTCAGGCCATATAAGATGTGGGAGAAGCCAATATTTTTTTACTTTTTTTCTGCCTGAAACATCAAAAAAATTTTCCACTACTATCCCAGCATCTTTTGAAGCTCAAACTAATGACTTGTCAACAACATTTTTACAAAATACCAAGGTTTTTCTCCAACTTATTTCATGTCAGCACAAGCCTGCAAGATGCTCTGGGCTCACCAAGTCCCATAACTTATACATCAAAGAAAGTTTCAGGTCTGGAAATCTGTGAAATTCTGCCTAGTGATGGCCCTAACTGCTCCAGAACGGTAAGAGGTTTGTTCTGAAATGGGAACAATTCTGCAAACTAGAGCAAAACTTTTCCTTTGGGATCTTCCATCCTTCTAGAATAAAAGCAGAAAGCCACTACTAGCAATGGAGCATTTGAGCCAGTGGTGGTAAAGCTTGCATGATAACATTACTTTGTTGTGACAAATCCCAAATTCTGAAAAGCTGAAATTTCATGTTTTACAGCTATTAGTTAATGCAACACAGAAAATACTGGTGGATTTACCCACATCAAACTAAGCCAAGTCAAATGCAGTGCAGCTGCCTAAAGTATAATAAATCATCTATACAGTGCTGTAGTGTCTACTCAAGTTTTCAATCCCAAGATTGCTGCTAAAACATCTCTTATCATCAAGCTCCAACTCTTAACAGTGGAAACTTGTATGTTCTCATGGTGTGAATTTTTGGGGAAAGGGGACAGAAAAGTAAAGGCTTCAGCCAAATCTTCTGAAGTTAAAAGTTGTCACTGCACATACTCTGCTGGAGTCTGGATTGTAGCATTCAACATCAGTGAGATAAAAGGTGTTTATGCCAATGCGGTCTAGCAAAAGAGAATAGTTAGGAAATGAGCAAAGGTGTTTTAGAAATACTTGGGAATGTCTCCCTTCAGGTGTGTTTCCCGGGAAGGTGAAAGGTCTCACTTTTCCAGTAAGTCTGATGTCAACCATTCTTGTGGGAGCAGGCTGCGTGTACAGGCCCAACGGTGGTGATGCTTCTTGATTACAATCTGCACTGAGGTTGTCATCTCAAGAAAAGGTGTTTGCTTCTGTACGTGATGCCCAAAGGAACTTGGCAAAAAATAACACCCCTGTGAGTCATCTGCCTGTCATCTACCTCAGAGACAGAGAAAAGGCACCAGTAAGACATCAAATGACCTGTTAGCCCCTCGATAGCCATAGTGGCAAAGGGGAAAAAAAGAAGTAAGGGTAGATCAATCTTAATGTATTTCCAGGAAGTTCCTTTCCATGTTTTTTCTTGTTTGCTACACCAAAATAGTTGTACAGAGGCACAGAAAGGTTGAATGGGATGTCAGGTTTGGTCTAGTCACTTTCCCAACCTAAGCCAGGACAGACTGTATCCAAAGAACATCTTTATCCATATCCGATCTCCACAGGAACCCAGTCTACCTCATTTTCTCATCTTGTCGAGCGGAATTCATTTCTGAGCCACATCAATCACCATAAAAGACATAAAAATAGTAGAAGGATTTCAAAGGGAGCTGCAAGCAGAAGCCATATCTGGGCTGCAAAACTTATGCTGTAAGATTTAAGGAGCAAAAAAATATTTATCATGACAGAGAGGCAATAGTGAGAGGATCTGATGGCTCTGTACAGACACATAGACACAGAAAAGTTAGACAACTGACAGGAGGCATTCAGACCTTTCTGACAAGGATGGAGCGAAAGCAACAACTTTCATCTTGAAATTAAAGGCACCTTCTCAGCAGAGAGGGTTACCGGATATGAGAATAGCTTAGCAGGGAAGACGGTGGACTCATCACCTCCTGCAGTTTGTGACAGGAGATAAGAGAACCTTCTGAAGGATGCATTTAATCCAGTTCCTGTGAAAAATCCCTGTGCCTGTGTATGACATCAGGAAAGGCAGGGCAGAACGGTAGAGGCTGGCTGTAGAGGAACACCAAGGGCTCTGCTGGCAAACCTGGGGTCTCGTAGTGCTTGCTCCCTTCACTGGACACGGCAAGGATAGAAGGCTTTGCATGACTCATGTAAGGTCCGTGTTGGTAAGAGGACAAGGAATCAAGATCAAGCTCCAGGGTGCCACTGGAAGGTGACACCTGTGTCAAGGTCAGAAAGGAAAGGTGCCTTGCACCTCACACAACTGCTCTGTGTCATAACTCACATTCCCTCGATGTATCAGAGATCAGCTCTGCTTGGAACAAGTATATCAGACTGGGTGGCCCTTTCCATGAGATGACACCAAGCACCCTGTTTCAAAGCTGTTCAGTTAAAGTGTTTGATTCAAGATCAAATCTGTGAAAAATTTGTGCTGGGACATATTTTTCCATAGGCAAGACTGGCTAGTCTCAGGGAAAGGCAGAAGACATATTGAGCATCCCAAAAAAAGCCCATATACAGAGCATTAATCTGAAGAAGTTTACTAGGCTGCAGAGAGAAAATGGAATGGGGCAGTCCATGAAATAGCGCCTGGACCTCTAAAGGTTATCTGTGACACCTTCCAGCTGGACAGTTAAGCCACCAGTTAATAACAAATTCAAGACAGTATAGTCTTGGCCAGTGTTGCCCATCAGCCAGTAAGGGACCCACAAGAGAAGTGCTAGAGGTCAATGGGCTTTGATGCTGGAGGAGAAGCACCTCTGGAGATCTCAGAGGCAGAGGTGAGTCCATTCTTCAGGAAAGGCAGTTGACAGGACCCTGGAAACATAGAATCATTCAGGCTGGAGAAGCCCTCTAAGATTGCATCCAGCCACTAACCCAGCAGTGCCAAGGTCACCACTAAACACTGTCCCCAAGTGCCACATTTACATGTGTTTTAAATTCCTCCAGAGATGGGGACTCCATCCATGTGGCACCCTAGGCCAGAGGCAAAGAATCATGACTTTCAGGTCTCTTCCAACCCAAACCATTCTACAGCTTTCTGAAATAAGATACCAGTATCTCTACCCAGGGTGCCCATAAATCTTCATATCATCACACATACAGCTCATAAATTGACCCTGCATAAATCTGGTGCCTGAAAGAAAGAAAACTAAACAAATAAAACCTGTTTGAGAAACAGCCCTCTTTGCTGAAAAAAGTTTATTGATTGAAAATATGTAAACAATTCCCTCTTCCATCTAATTTTCTCTCCCTGACACCCATTTTCCAAATGAAAGTAATCCAAACCAGACTCGATGCCTAACACCCACTTTTGGGGAAGCAGAGGAGGGCACTCACACAGGAAATAAACACACAAAGCAGATCGCCTTTTGTAGCACCTTTTCTGTGAACTCACCCAGGCATTTCCCATGTTATGTGAATATAAAATAAAACACGCTAAAAATAAAAGCAAGTTAAAAATAAACACAACAGAGGAAATGAAAAATGTTCCCCTGGTTCAGTGTATAGCCTGTACCAAGTTAAACAGGAGGGACTGTGACAGTTTAAAAATGGAAAGAAAAGGATGAAAGCTGGAGGACTTTGGGTCTCCTGTGTGGAAACTTGCTAAAAGTCTGAATTCTGCTTGACCTCATAAGGTTATGATCGGGAGCAGAATGCACAGACAACCCCTGATCTGCTGCCAGACACAGCAGAGAGAGGCTCATGGTGATGGCAGTGAGGACACTACATTGCTTTGGTCTACGAGTGCTCTGCCAACCTTCAGCACCTCGAGTGGGTCCAAAAGCAGAAGGTGACCCTTTCTTCAAAACAAGTATGTATTTTTCTAGAGTCAAACATCTGTTGCATCCTGACCTGGAGAAAGCCACATTTCATCAGCATAAATATGATCTCTATGTTTTCCCCAGCCTGCAAAGCACTGCAAGATCCTTCAAGATGAAAGATGCTACAGAAATACCAACCTGTCATATATTTATTACTTCAGCAATGAGCATTTGTAGGCTGAAGGCAGGAAACCTCATTTCTTTGTTGCTTTTTTTACTGTCCTTTCTCAGGTTATTTTGGGAAAGCCCTCACATGCACGTACTGTGTACATGAGGCTGGGTGCATGCAAACAGTCAGTTCAACTCTGTACAGGAAGAACACGGATGTTCTGTGATCTTGAACAGTCAAATGTCTCTCAGCCTCTGAAGATTTTCTATTCCTGGATTTTTATAGGGGATTTCCCCCCTCCCAAGAGTCCACCTGCCTTATATGCAATTAATTGTTAGCCCTTAAAAATACTGCAATGTATTACTTTTAGAGATGGAACAGACTTTTAAAATATAATAAAGGGGGGAAACTTGAATGTTTCCTGACTTAAGAGAGGAAGATCCTTTATTTTTAGTAGTGACTACTAGAAGGTGGCTACTACTACTTTACAGAAGGTGGCTACTCCAGGCTGTAAGCTTAACACCCCTCTGAATATTCAAGACTTTAATTCTGAAGATCAATACTGTAAATAGAATTTTCTACTCTGAAAACTCTGAGAATCTGATTTACTTTGAGTATTTGCTAAGTGCACACACATATCCTGCAATTCAGCATACTGCTGCTAAGCCAAAGTCACGGGGAGCCCATGGGACAGCAGCGAGAGGAAGAGGAGACACGAGGATCCTGCTATGCCCCTGGAAAAGGGATGCAGCTCACTGTGCCTTGGTTGTGCTTCAGCTATAATGAGACTTTTATGAGTAAAACATCTATTTTCCTCTCTATTTGCCCCTACATGGGCATCACCTGATCCCCAGTCAATACTCAGCTGTGTCCAGAGAGTCTTTCCCTCCTTGCAGTCACTTCTCAGGGGAAGAGGGAAGCTCTCAAGCAAAGAGAATGCAAAATTATTTTAAAGGATGAGAAAATGTAATTGAAAAATCACATCAGTTGGCCAGGGTCTTAGGAGCATGTGGGTACACTGCTGTAACAGCTACCAGAAGGAAACGTGCTGCATTTTGGGTGAACATTGATCTTTTAATGTAAGGCTGAGATTAATATTTATATACTGACTCACTAAGATTTATGTTTCTGTATAAATCACACATGCACTTAAAAAAAAGAAAAGAGTAAAAAGCAACTTCAGGATATGCATGGCTTCCAGAACTCTACATAAATCAATTGTACCACAATCCCACAGGCTTTAAGACAAACACAGGCACACACTCATTTGTTATCAGGAATGTTCGCCCATCCAGGGCCGTCAACAGAAGGAATATGACAAGAGCAGTGATGAGATGACCCTAGACAAAGCCCTTCCATACTTAACACCCCTAAAGCTCAACTCAAAAATCAGTATTCCCAGTTGTGTGGTTTGAGCAACTGGCTGAACTGAAGCCCTGGATCAGCACATGCGTGTAACTTCAGGAAGCCTGGGATCTGAAAGTGAAGCCAGACTTGGGAGATCTGACTGTCGTCAGTCCCTCTGTCCTTCTAGGACACAGGCTGAGCACCATCCCTTCGCCCCTCCTTGGGTCTGCACCTCCTCTCAGTACACTCCTTCTGCCTGGGTGATTTAGTCTATTTTGGACACCAGTCCTTCCCCGTCCTTTTGCCAGCACAACCCGCTCAGAAAGTGGTTTCCCTTCTGCAAACACCGCCCCTCACTCGCTGCTTTATGAAGGCCAGTGAGTGCCAGACACAAGCACTTTAAAGCGCTGAGGCCACTGTTGGTGTTATTGTCATGTTCAACAGGGCACTGTGAGACTCGGTGAAGGGCCTGGATATACCAGGGGTGAGAACTGAGAAGACAAGGAGAGCTTCATCCCCACCCTCCACAGCATGGGGAAGGCTGGAATGGGTGGAGATGGAGCTTGTAAAGTAAGTACTGAAGAACCCAATGCTTCAGCTTTAGCAACAACCCCCAGTGATAACTTCTCAGCCATTTTCAAACTTCTCTTGGTTTTCCCACCATAAGACAGTCCTTCAGCGCAGTTTTGTACAGATGCAGAGCCCATGCACAAAATCTGTTTTTCTGCCTTCCCATCCGTCCCAGCAACATAAGCAAATCAAGACTCATTACATTAGATCTTCCAACGACACCTCAAAAGCCATCTGAAGATAGTCACAAAGAACTCAATGAGAAGATAAAAACTTCAGAATTCAAATACAAATTCCCAGAGGAGAGCAGTAACTCTGGGTGGTGACTGGGACATGCCCTGAGGAGACCATACCTGTAGCACTGATGGCCACATCCTTCCTCATGCTGCAGGAGGCAGGTGGTGACGGGGTCAGAGGAGCCAGGCTGAGCCAAGGTCCGCAAAGCCACGGCTGCGATGCCCACAAGTGGAGAGGAGAAGTTGAGAAGCACAGAAGCAACCTGGGGGGATGGGTTCTCCAAGCCATGGGTCACATCAATGATGAGGGGGTTATGCTGGCATGACAGCTTGTACATCCCTGTAAGACAGCAAAGAAAGAAGTGACTAGCCCAGCTCCAAGGATTTGCTTTTGGTTTACATCTGCTGCCCCCAAATGCCAACAGATCAGCTTGGAAGGCAGAAGATCCTGCAGGGGGGTAGGGGACAGCAGTGAGAGATCACAGCCATGGTAGCAGCTCTAGGTGTCCCTATTGGTGTCACAGCCCATAGGTTGCTCACCCAAAGAGTGGTTCTGCCCATCTGTGTCAGTCAGCTGGATGGCGACCACCGGCTTGTGCTGCTGGCTTGGGACAGTGCCAGAGGAGGCCAGGAAGACCAGGAGAGAGGAGGGGACTGCAGGTCTCTCAAAGCAAACCTAGGAAAGAGGGCAGAAGATACCCAGAACAGGCACACCAAACACAGCTTCTCAATCCCATATAGGCAAGAGAGAGAAAAAGATAGTGCAGTGAGACAGCAGGAGAAGGCATAAGGGGTCAGAGACCTTGCAGGGCTGCAAATGGACGCAAAGGTAGAGGGGAGGGGGAAGGGAGGGAGCCGAAACAGTCCTTTCCCTCCTAATTTCCCTTCTCCCTTTTACTACCTTTCTCCTCACATATTCAGTCCCACCTTGCCATAAATTTACGGCACCTTCACAGCATCCACATTTGCCACTCTTTAAACTGAGTAAGACCTGAATAACCTCTTTCCTGCTCTTCCTTCACCAGGCTCTGACTTCCACTGCACACAGAGCTGGCCAGGCAAATGAGGCACTCAGAGAAAACAGCTATCAGCCTTGCTGATATTTCCAATAAATAAAATATTTGCAATAAAAAATATTTCCAATTAAAAAAAAAGCCCCCCAAAAAACCAAAAACCAAAACAAACCCAAAGAATGTCCCCAGTACCCACTGGGACAGTAAACTGTCCACCAGGCAACATATGGAAAGATTTGTGGGAGGAAGCCCTGCCTCCTAGGAGAGCCAGCAACTTGCCGCTTGTCTACAACCCTGAAGGCAGCTGGAAGCAGCTGGGAAACTCATGGCATCAATCATGGCAGAGCAGATGTTCTTTGGAAATAAGAAGATAGAAATGTTTTTCTCCCCCACCCTGGTACCACCCCCTGCCCCGTCCCCCAGTGCAGAGATGTGTTTTGATAAAGATCCACCTGATACAGTTGAGGTTTTGTTGAATGCTGGCATGGAGGAAGCTCAGAAATTCAAGGCAAATGTGTATTTGGAAGGAGGACAAGTCCCAGCTGGCCAGGCACAGCCCAAAGTGCAGATTATGAAATGGAGGGGACAACCATGCAATCTGTGATGGCAGCATAGCCTCAGGGCAGTTTATGGCATGTCAGGTGTTGTTCACACTCAAGAACAGGAGGAAACCTTGGGCTTCAGCCCGGGGGTCCCACCCCACAGGGAGGTACTCAGCAGCAAAAGCCCCGTGGGCGAGGCCCTACAGCTGCCTCCTTGTGCCTCCCTAGTCAGGTCTCACTTGCTTACAGGTCTGGCCTGGCTGCAAGGAGTGGACCAGAGGGCTCAAACGTTTTTATTTGGTATATCCTCACTGTCTCCCTTGGTGAAACAAGTGGAGGAAGAAGGAAGAGAAACAGGAAAGTAAGAAGGGAGGAAAAGAGAAAGAAAAGCTAGCAGTACTCACAGACAAGGAGCCCCCCGCGCCCTCAAGACAAAGCTACAGCTGTGAAGTTCCAAGGACCTGGCCGATTTTAACCCAGCCTCCAAGTGTGGTTCCTCAGGGGAGGAGACGTGGTTGGAGAAGTTGGGCAAGGCTTTCCCTGAACTACACATCTTGAGGTGGAGAGTTCAGTCTTTCCCTTCCTACAGCACATCTGCATGAGGGTGAAAGATGCTGGCCCCAAGTTAGACCAATAGCAGCTGACTTGATTAACATCCCAATCCTTTTCAATACATATTATGTGCTTGGCCACAGCAGGCTATATTCCTAATTTTCCTCCTTCCCTCTCCCCCTTTCTTATTTAATTTCCTGTGTTACAAATCCTGACTTGCTTACAAGTGATTTTGATGTCTTTCCTCATCAGATGTATTAAAATCTGAGAACAAAGCATGGCTGGAGATTGGTAATTCATAATGATTCCCATGTGCAGACAGACCCAAGGGGGATGGCAGATGCTCTGTTCGGTGGCACAGACACACACACCTCTTGCCCCCAGCTGAATTCCAGCATGACAGTGAGCATGGTAAAACACTGGCACAGGTTGCCCAGAGCAGCTGGGGATACCTGGAACCATTCAAGGTCAGACGCAGCTCTGAGCAACCTGGTCTAGTGGAAGGTGTCCCTGCCCATGGCAGTGGAGTTTGAACTAGAGGGCGTTTAAGCTCCTTTCCAACCCTGACCATTCCATGATCCTTTGACCGAGCCTCTCCCTTTTTCACTGGTGCCACCTCTTCAGCAACACTGTAGGAAGTGATTCCTACCATCTGATGAGTTTTGTGGTGCAGCTCTAACCCGGCTGACACAGGTGCAACAGCTTTAAAATAGCCATGGGAGTTGGTGGCTACCAAACACCCTGTGCACATGGGTAGACATGTGCATCACCAGCACCATTCCTGTCCAGGTAAGCAGCTGTGCTAGGCTAATTGTCAACAAAAAGCTGTATTTCCTAACTCAATATGTTACCAATCAGGCCAACTCTTAAAGAAACAAAAAAAGGGGAAAAAAAAATAAAAGGCATATTTATTACTACTCCATAAATAATTTTATGAGCGGAAAATAATAGCACTCCTAGAGAGAGCACGGAGAACCAGTAATGAAAGTCTTTAGTATAAACATCCATAGAGGAGGAGAACTGACCACAAGCTCCAACAAAACTGTAACATGTTTTAACCCCTATTGAGAAGTGGAAAGCAAGCTTTCATCTAGATAAGGCAGAGGGGGAAGCTTACTGCTTTCTCCTTAGCAAAGGAAGAAAGGAGGCATGTTGGTCATGGCCAGAGACTGAAGCTGGAAAGTGGGTTGTGAGCACACAGACAAGGAAGAGAGGGGAAAATGACAAAAAGGTTAAAGGAAGTTGTTTTGGAGAGACAGAGGACCTCAGATCAATATACATGTTTATCAACTCAGGTTTCATGATTCACCGAATTGTCTGAGCATCTTGGGAAAGAGGCCTTCTCTAGGGAACCTCAAACAAAACAGGGCAAGCTGCCCCTCAGAGTGCAAAGGGAGCAGCAAGCCAAAGCCTGGCCTTCTAGCAACACCAGGCAGCAGCCACAAAACCTCTAAAATGTGCCTGTGGTCAGAAACCCAACGCTGTAAAAATCCCAGTGGCCTAACCCTCAGCTCTACTCTGTCCCTGTCCTCTGCCTGCTGGGACAGAGGAGTTTGACCCTCCCAAGGGCCACCCCTGAGCCCCTGTTGGGCTGCAGGACCAGGAACTTGGGGCACAGAAGTGCCACCTCTGGTCTGGAGTCATCAGAAGGACCTGTGTGCCACAGCTGATTGCTGTGGGCTTGGGGTGCTCAGCAGCACCCTGGGGTGCTTAGGACCCCTCAGGATCTCAGATGATATCCAGCTGCCCTCTGCTGCTCTTCCCAGTAATGGGGAACAAACACAACTAGGGCTTTAAACACAACCCGTGCCCACCCTTTGTGGGTGTTAAAGCACAGCTTGACTGCAGGAGAGAGTCAGGAACAAGTTACTTTTCAGCCTCAACGCATTTCTGTGGGATTTTGGTTTCATGCACAGTCCTTCTCCTGGCAATCTGCCCCAGGATGAGTTTGCTGTTCACAATGGGAATAGGGCAACTATGTAAGATCCAGACACAGGTATTTTGGGATTTGCAAAGAGTTCAGTAGGATATGAAGTACTATACAAATAACTTTAGAAGCTGCTGTAGCTCCTACTGGACAGAAAAGGATGGGTTTTGTTACCAGTCCTGGGTAAAGACAAACAAATCCTTTGTGTCTAACCATGCATCCTCACTTACCTTGAGCCAAACTCCCTCATCGCCCAAGAGCATCTTCTCCTCATTTGGGTACTTAGCATTCTCTTGACTGGAAGCACAGGGGAACCAAGCAGCCTGAGAAAGGTCCTTTGGCACCTCACGAAAGTGGGATTTGCATAGCTGAAAGGAGAGATTATTTCAACCCAGAAAGTTGCAAGGAAAGGAGAGAAAAACAGCACCTACAAAACCTCAAAGAAGATTCAACAAATGTTGAGAAGGACCCCAAGGTGCCTCCTAGCATGAAGACAGGATGTGGCTTCCTAAGTGACATCTCACTGTACCCACACATGGGCACAGAAGGCCTTTGCTGTTCTGGAGTGCTGTAAATGTGCTGTTTAAACATCTCATGGTGTCTGTGGGGCTGAGTAACAAACAATGAGCCAAGCTGTGAGCTGGTAGGTGAGACCACAGCATCCTGATTTTGGCTGGGCTCATGAGATATAAAGGTGTGATTCATTTACCTGAATAACACTCTTCTGTTCCATTTGATGCCCTGTGGCATCCCAGACATCCCCACAGGCCTGGCAGACAAAACCTGGGAGATACAGGTGTCACCGTAGAGGAGCAGACACTTGAGCCCAAGGCATCTCAATAGACATGTATATCTGGGCAGTTTAATCATGCTGCAGGACTAAAGAAGAATTTTCCTCATATCAAGGCAGTAGAAATACATGTGTAAAGGGCTAAATATGATCTCCTTACATATTTCTTGCCTTTCTTCAGCTTGCTAGGAAAGAATACACACACCACGTTAACACTGATCAGGCAAAATCCCCTCCAGGCTATGCTCCAAAGCCCATAAGAAAGATGGGAATTCTCCCATTGATTTTTCCTTGGCTTCAGATCAGAGGGCTTGGGAGCAGTACAGATGCTGATGTGTGCATGATTTCATCCTTTCAGGCCCTAACCTTATAAGGTATTAGACTTGCAGGAATTTTTTTTAAGCCAGCAGTGGGACAAGTCACATGCTCCAAGTAGAGCATTTGGCTGGTGAGGTGGGGTGGTCACTGTTTTGAGAAATGCATGCTTAGGGGAGGTGCTCCCTGACAGGATGAAGCACCTCTCCATGAACTGCAATTCCTGAACTCAGGGACTGATGAAAGCAGGGTGTAAGAAATGCCCAGGTCTTTCACTCACTCCCCGGTGGGGAATGTAGTAATCAATGAATGCTTCCAGAGCTTATTTTGTTTGTGCCTTCCCCAGCATATACTTCGCTAGAAAAGTCTTTTTTTTGTCCATGCCTTCACTCACCTTCACAACAGGCTCTCCAGTGACCAAGGAAGCAGGGCAGGACTTTGCATCCTCTTGGGAGGCATAGGCTTTCACTGCCCACAGATCCACGTATCCCTCAGGAGTGTATGGACCACAGTCCAGGATGCTGCTTGTCTCCTCGAAGGGCTCACACACACCATCCCCATCATGAATGTAGCACAGGCTTGGCTCCCCTGCAGGAAGAACAGGGAAGAGCTGCTTACAAACAAGGCTCCAGGCACACACACCTCCTCTCGTTATAGGAGGTTTGCTGTCTCTTTCCCACCACAAGGGCCTGACAAGATCCACGGATCACTCCAGCTGCAAATCCAGGTTCTGTTGTGGCGACATGTATTACTCTCTGCTCTAAGAAGCAGTGTGAATAAGGTACAGTTTTGATTCCTACCTCAAAAGGAGTCAATCCATTTGGAACCCTGTCTCAACCCACTTGGACTCACCAACGCAGTTGAAGCCTTTTTCCTTTTTACACTTTCTGGAACAACCATCTCCATCCAGCAAGTCCCCATCATCACATTCCTCCTCCAGGCTCCTAAGAGGGCAACAGCCAGATTTATTAACACCACCTTTGACTGCTGTGCTTCTGCCCAGTCACGAATGAGGACCCCTTATCTTGGTTCTATTTCTGTAGAAGTGGTTCAAAAGGAAGAACCACATATGGAATTAGATAGAGAAAACACCTAGCCAGGGCACCAAAAGAAGTTAAAATCACAGCATATGGGAGCAGACATGATTGTACTGTGATTTTCTTATAAGACCTGAGACAAGAACTATGGGAGAATGGAAGAAGTAGAGAACTAAGCATCAGGAAGTGATGGAGAAAGCAAGTGTTGGACAGAGAAGAAGATTCTGAAGTGGGGCTGGGGTTTCAGTGGGGGCTGGAGATGAAGGCAGGAGAAGGGAGAGAGAGAAGGTTCCTCTCCTTTTCCCTTTCCTCACATTGCTAAGAAAACTGCTTTCAAATGAAAGTGATTCCAAGTATCCTGGAAGGTGAAGTCTGAAAAAGCCAAAATATGGAAATTTGAAATAATTATCTCCCAGGCAGAGTAGGTGAAGCATTGGGCTCTCTCAATGTAGAGGTGGTGCATCCCTCATTACTTGGGGTCTCTGAGCAGAGACTGAACAGCACTCTAAAGATATCGCACCATATGGGATTGTGCTTGTTGCAGAACCTACTTCTGCAGGGCCCTGTGCAAAAAGTTACACTGCCCCCTTCCAAAGGCAGATCCTTTGGGTCAGACTCTGTAACAGTTCATTGAGATGGGCCAGAATCCAAGCACCAAAGTCAAGAAAAAAGGATGCTCAGGTTGGACCCCTCATGCAAGACCATGCCTCTCAAAAAGACTATCTCCATCTCCTACACATATGGCATTTTATGAAATACAAACTCTACAGCTCAGTCTGTTGGAGGGATTCAGTGCAACATCTTCAGCCTTGTACCTGTGAGTGGAGGACCCAACTGCTGCTTCACTTTGGGGCAGGATGTCCTGACAGCCTAAAGAACCTCAGCTGAGAGACTGAGTTTTTCAACTTACATGGTCACCTTTCCATCCCCGCAGTAGGGTGTTCCATGCACATGGACAAGTGGTGGGGAGGCTTCTCCTGAGGTTGTCCCAGAGACAACCTGCACCTGGTAGCGGTACACCTGCCCAGGCGTGACTTCCCTGCAGGAACAGAGACAACTTGAGGGAACAGCGACATCTGCAACATTGAGATTTGCTCACCACAACTATAGATATCACATTTATATACATCCAGTATCACAATCTGACGTGTCTTCATACTCCGCAAGAAGCGAGAGTCTCTTTTAGATCACACTGCTTATTTCTAAAGGGTGTGAGCTGGGGAGAAGTGGCATTAGCTTGAGTAATCATTTTACTGGTTGTATTAATGGGGGAAATGTCATTTAACTGATTGTATTGTTGAGGAAAATGTAATTTTACAGTTGCATTGATGGGGAAAATGTTTCTGGGTTTAATAAGCTCCTTCTAGTTAACCTGAGTTCAGGGACAAAATTTGTGCTAGCATGGTGGGTCTGCCACATGCTTCCTCAATGCCACATGCTTCCTGCACTGGATGCAGTAATTCCCAGAGCAGGGGAACAACAGGAAAAACAAAACAGAAGCAAAACCATCTAGGGATTCAAAGAGACAAGACAAAAGGAGGTATTCAAATCTGACCCAGCCACCCCTTCAGCCCAAGACAGAGCAGCCTCCTGACTCACGTGTCAATGAACTGGCGATGTGCCTGCAGGGGGGTGGCAGGGGACCCATCTGCAAACGGGGGGTCACGGAGCACTCGGTACTGGATCAGCCTGCAGGCTGAGCACAGGGAACTGTGGGGCACGGAGCTCAGCAGGGCTGTGTCTATCTCCATCCTCTCATCAAAGGTGTAGATTTTAACTCCAGATATCTTTCTAGGGATATTGAGCTTCACAGTAAAGGGGATGTCACAGTAGGTGTCCAGGGGACCCAGGTGGATGGACTCCCCCTGCTGTGTCAGGATTTCAATGTCAGACAGTGCCTTGGGAGAGCCCATGGAGAGGTACGTGGTCCAGAGGGTGAGGGAATCAGGGTAGACGGGGTGCAGGAAGTGCAGCTCCAGGATGCAGCCATCCGGCTGGGGGCATGGCACAGTCATGTTCATGTCATACAAGTGGAGCTCCGGACTCCAGGCCTGCAGACTGGGCTCACAGGGCTGATCCACATCGGGGGGACCTGGGACAAGGAGGAAGCTGGTGAGAACCAGGGGACAGCTGATTTCACAGGAGACCCACAGCAGTGATCCTCCCTGTAGGCGCTTACACATCTCTGGGCTATAACTGCACACCCATGTGGGTTTGGACCCAACACAGGCATGTCCCAGATATGGTGGCATCTGCCCTAACATCCTGGAAAGCAATAATCCCCACTGGTCTCTCAGCTTCTGGGTACATGCACATATGCACAAGGCTCAGCAGATCTGGGGTCTCACAGCCCTCTCAAATGGGGACAAAAGTATCCACACTGCAGTTGGACACAGTGCCAAGACCTAGGAATAGTTAGAGACTAACTGACACAGTTAAGGAATATGAAGACATGTTCCTTAACTGTGTCAGTTAGAGACATAGCTGAGGAACAGGAAGCTAGCTTTGTAGCCTCATGGTGCAGAAAGTTTGCCAAGGGCACCCGAATGCTTTAGGCAGAGCAGAGACTGAAGCTTTGCACAAGCACATGCTGGAACAGGTCATAGGCAGGAAGGCCAGGTCCAAAGCAGGGAAGCTGGGAGGCTGTTCTTCTAGAAGAACCTTGAGGACAATGCCCAGGCTAACCTCAGAGTCCCAACCTGCCTCCCCTGATGGTGGATTAGCAGTCAGCAAGAGAAATGTAGTTCTGGGCTTTCAGACCCAGAAAGGATCACTGGAATTTATCATTCTATAGTAGAAATACCCTTGTCTTCATTAGCCACTGGAAACATTTCCTAGGGCCCAGCACCAATTCAAAGCCTTCACCCATTTAATACAAGTGTTACAATTTCTAAAACCCATAAACTCTCTCTTTTTATCAGAACAAACATGCACTTGTGATAACTGCAGACACACAGAACCACGTGCTCTGGCTCTGCATGGTTCAGTAGCAGCACATGCACCTCACACAGCTCCCAGGATCAGCTCCCCTAGTCTCCTGCCTCTTTTGTCCTGCTCTTGAAGGAGCTGAGGCAGCAAGAAAAGCCCAACAGCTCCTATGGCAGCTGTGTGACCCTGAAAGCCACCACCTTACCCACAAGGTGGGTCTTTAAACCAACATCCGGGTCTTGGCACAAGAGAAGTTGTAACGCCCTGCTGCTGTTCATTTTGCCAGGGACAAATGGACTGCCCAAAGCTCATCACAGACTCAGTGGGACTCAGCGTAGAGCTTCTCTTGCTCTCTTTGGACAAGACTACCTTAAAGTCTGTGACTGTCCCTGAGGTTTTGAATAAGGTCCCTAGATCTATATTTTAACACTGATTTCAGTTAAATGCTCCTCTGTTTGGTCAGTATCTCTCAACAACACCTGTCTGAACAATGGTTCGGGTTAATATTGGGGTGCCAGTTGGTTTGTCCAAAGCCAGCTGGCCATTATCAAGTTTCTCCTCCTTTCTTCCTTCACTACAGAACCCTTGCAAAGGGAAGACAATTGATTTTCTAAAAGAAAAAAAAGATTCTTTTTCTTGTCCCAGCAAGATTCTTTCTAGGGATTCACAGACAGGAAAAGAGAGGAGACATTTACCTTCTGCTTCTTCTGGGGTCCAGTAGCCAGAGGAATCGCAGACCCGAGGGGAAGAGGCCTCGTGCACATACTGACGGAAGGTGCCATCCTCGGCACAGCTGTCACAGAGCGTGTCCTGCTCCCTGCTGACAAAGCACAGACACTGGCATGTCTAAGCACCACCAATCGATTAAATTTCCATCGACAGTTGTCCAGGTGGGGTCAGATGGGAAGTTGGAAAAGCAGAGCTATGATCTCAGAATATCATCCTGCGTATATCATCCTGCTTGAAACAGACTTCTTCAAAGACGGGGAAATAAGAGTGGCCATGGGACAGGCTGGATTTAATCTCTCCTCTTCTCCATGCTCTCTGGGTAGTCTTGGATGAATAGTCTGTCCCCTCCCCACCAGTCAGAGCTAACAGACCCCACACTTCCCAGGGCAATGCCCCTGGACTAGAGTGGTTCTCTCTGCTAAACCCAGAGTCAGGTTTTGGCTTTCAGCATAATTGTAATACAAACCAGTCACAATAATGTAAATTCCTGTGCTCTCCAGGAAAGATAAAGGCACTTTTCTGATAAGGGCCAGCCTCAGCCACTTTCCTTGACCAGTTCATCTCAGGGGATGCAGGACTCCCACAATGGATCAGCTCCTGAGCCAGTTATGAGTGACAACTTGGGATGGTTTCAAAGTGCCTCCCTTCTAGACCCATGTTTTCCTGCTCCAAATCAGTTCATTCCCCAATAAAGCAGTTTACTTGGATGACTCAAGGCTACCCAGCACTCAGAGCCTCTCCTGTCTGTGGGTGACATACATGTGCTCTTGTTACCCCTGAGCAAAAGGTCCATTGTAGAGAGCACCCGTTCTTTGAAAAGTCAGCAAACACTGACTCAATAGTGCCCCAGCTACCATCAAACAGCATTTTCCTTTTAATTATGAAACAACTTCATGAAGCATCTTCAAAACAAGTTCAAGAGCTCTTTATGTATGTGCTTATGGTCCCATAAGAAAAAAGAAACAAAGTCTCACCACCTAAAACCTGGTGGAAACTGAAATATTTTAGTAAGATGGGCTGCTGAGTAGAGACACTGGTGGTGCATCCAGGTCTTGGTGGCTCCCTTGGTGGGGAGAAGACAGACAGCCACGCAATACTCATGCCCATGCACTCACCAGCCAAACAACTGTGGCTCCTTGGCATCATTTCTCTGGCTTGAAACGTTTCCTGACTTACTCCCAGTTAGCTGCACTGTGATTCCATGACAGTACTGGGAACGAAACCCAGCTCTTGTGGTTCGAGCTCCTTGCCTTAACCACAAGGCTGCATTTCCTCCTGGTAAATAGCTACTTTCTACAATAAGTGCTAAATGAAGCTCATTTTTCACTCCCTGGTTGCACTCTGGGATTTAAGAGCTGGCTTTGCCTCCTGATGCTCTTTGGCTTTCCCTCCCAGCATCCTGATGGCAGGAGAGCCCATCTGCCAGGGGGCCATCACAGCAGCCTGGTTCTTGCGTCTGAGGGCTCTGCTGGAGACAACCAGAGCAGGATGGGTATTGGGGGTCCACACCACAGAGATTCCTTGTCCCTTCCAGCAGGCTCCTGGGCATGCCCAAGACCATTGCAACCACAGCTCCCTCACCTCTCGTGGATGACACTGCTGATAGGAGGCAGCCAGTAGATGCTGAGGGAGTCCTGTGTCTGCCCCATGACCATGGGAGGGATCGGGATGGGCGCTGGCTTCTTGCTGTGACCCCAGCGCTGATACACCAGGTCCAGGTAGCAATGCATCCGGGCCACTTGGTTGGGGGTGAAGCTGTTGGTGCAATCATCATCTGAGGGAGAAGAGAGGCCGGGCTGAGGGTTAGGGCACTGCAACATACACCCTTCCTCCTGGCCGAACTTTTTTGGGGTCTTCTGGGGAGGGCTCGGAGGCACGAGTATGCGGTGGCTCTACTGCCGGGGCTCTCCGGTGTCATGTGTCCCCAAAGCCACAAGATGGCACTGCCTCAGCAGCTGCACGTTCCTGCACCTGCCCAGTATCTGCGACGACACCTGGGAAGCGCCACCACCCGCACAGCACTGCAGGAAGATCAAGCAGATGGATGGAATTGCTCCTCAGGCTTTGGTCCTCCTGACATGCCAGGAGAGACACCAGGCCCCTACGGCATGCCTTTGGGAACCACACCAAAAGGATTCAGGAGGTTAATAATTAACAACAATCACAACCGTAACAACAACAACAATAATAATAGTAATAGCTTCAGAAGTGGAGAATAAAGGCACACACAGACAAGAGCAGCCTTGGTGCATGTCCAGTGACAATGGCAGGAAGGGAGGGATGGATAGAAATAGCCTGCTGAAAGAAAGGGGTTAAGAAGCTACTGCAAGCACTGCCTACCATATCGCAGTGCACCAGGAGGGACCACATTGGTTAGGGAATGAGGGAAGGTACTACCGACGGAGGTGGAACAGAGGGAAACCCAAGTTTTAAGGAAGGTCACCCCTTGTGACTCCCGACAATGATTGCTCATTACCTGTGTAACTCATGTAGTTGTTGAAGGGCGTCCCTGTGAAATGTGTCTGGCCACAGGTGTCATTGGTAGGGTCTGGATCCCGACAGAGTTTACTCTTTAGGGTGGGGGCAGTGTCAGCACAGAGGTCTCCTGTCTCCATAGACGGGGTGGTCTCCCTGCAGGGATCATCACAAGATTCCCGCTCACTCACTCCCTTAAAGACATGGTACAGCCCCAGGACATGTCCCACTTCGTGGATCATGGTGTTGGTGTGGCCATGCATACCATAGTAAGCAGGGTTGAGGACAACTCCACCTGGAATGTCAAGTACAGAGAGCATCATTCCAAGAAAGGGACATTAGGCATCTGTCATTACTCACCTGTGAGAGGTAAAACTCTTCTCATTGTGCTTCCAGGCTGCAGATGAGGGGCCAAATGGAGACCCAAAGATGGACATATTCAGCCTCTTGTAGGATAGCAAGAGGCTCCTTTGCCCTCTTGGTTTGGAATGGGGTGGGTGCTTTTTCTTCCCCTTCTACCACATTATTCCCCCTTTAACATCTTCAGTTATTTCAGCTACTGTTTCCTTCTGCATCTTTTTGCATATTTGTAATTCAGTGTCTGCTTTGGATCACACAACTCCAAATGAGGTTTGAAGCCAGGGCATCAAACTGAGCCATGCTGTGACTTTGCAGGGATCATCTTTTGAACCAAAGGACAGAAGTCCTTCCCTGGCCTAGACAGGTGTCTAAGGCAGGCCAGCTTCCAAGGCAGGTGAGGTCAACAAGGTGCTGAGCAAAGTCCTGACTAAGCTGTGCCAACTAGAAGCCAGCTTCAGCCCAAATCCATATGGAGATTCAAGTGCACTGCCTCCAGCCCCTGCTGAGAAATCAACCCATGACTTATTGCTTCAACCTCCAAACCAGACTCTGAGGGGTAAACTAAAAGTCTCATGAGGTGCTATTGAAATCCACTAAGCTTCTACCACAAACCTGACCCAAATTCAGTGTATTTTAGAGTGGGATTTCCCAAGACGTAACTTCTGAAGATCCCTTCCTCCCCTTCAGAGGGGTCTGTGTGTGAGCAAGCTGCACCAAATGAACCCAACAAGATCCTCACAAACCATCACAAACCTACTCCTCTTCACTGGGGGGCACCCCAACCCCTGACTCAAGGGGATGCAAAGGGGCATTTCATCTCCAAGCCAGCATGGTGCAGTTTCAGCTGTCAAAGAGGTTGGAGCACAAGCACAGACCAAGTCCCCCAGAAACTGCCCCAGAGCTGCCACCTCATATCAAGAGCAACAGCATAGAACCGGGCAGGACCCACAATGATCCTGCCCTAAACTGACCCTTGACTGCAGAACAAGTTGCTTTCCCTCTCCTGTGAGCCCATCTGTGATGGGAAGAACAAGGATCAAGAATACTGACAAAAGCCAGGTGGAACAGAGCCTTCCCTTTGCTCACTGCCAACATCTCCAGCTCCTGACCTGGGATGCACACCCTGTACTGATGCCTCTGTACCACATCTGCTAGGAAACTGTCCACAGAAGATGCTCAAGAACAAAAAAATTTGCTTTGCTGCCCTCCTTTAATTTGCCTCCTTTATTTTGTCCAGATTAAAATCTCTTTTGAATCTCTGCATTTTTCTCCCTGTTTTGAGGTTTTTCACTGGACATTTCCCCCTTTTTTCTCTTCTCATTTTCATGCTCCATTCACTTTTCCGTGCTGCCTTACAGTGGAGGAGCAAGGGCTGGAGAGTATCAACAAGACGGGGTGCTAAAAGCAGATCCCAGCATGTACACAGGCTGACTCCAGGCAATTGCTCCATGTCTTGGGAGGCTGTTTTTACACAACTACTTTTAACCCAGACAGCTTGGATAGCAGTGTGGTAAATAGTTGGCTCCAGCACAGCTTGCTCCCTCCTTTGCAGAGCCCTGGAGGATTTACTGTGCCAGCTATCTCACGGCAGAGCCTCTGCTACTGCATCTCTGCTGATGATCACTGCCCTGCCAGCTAAGTTAGAGCTGGCAGGTGGCCACAGTGTGGTCCTGCTTCCAGCCACATAGACAGCTTGAAATCTGCTCCTGGATCAGCTCCATGCGCTACTGTACCACCTCATGTCCTCGAGTACAGGGCATTCCTTCCAAGAGGGTTTCCTTCAGATCACAGTGTCCCTGGCAGGACACCAGCAGATCTGCGACTCCTCTGGGGGAGCCATGCTGGGTGAGCACTGAGTTGAGGGCTGGAAAGAGACCTTCAGAGATGCCCTGAGCAATTCTGCCACACCCTTCCAACAAGGGGTGAAGAAATAAGGGTGGTATCTTCTATGGAGCATAGAAGTGCGTGTGTGGCCCATGGAAGTGCTGAGAGGCACCACTGACCTGTCAAGTGGCACCATTTCTTAGCTCAAAATTCATGTTTATTGCTCTTCCTTCCCACAGTGTGGATCTTCTGCCCAGGGCTTGAGGCAAAGGATGGGTCACAAAGTAGCAGTATTCCCTTTCTCCCTAGCTGTGAGACAATGGCGCAGAGGACTTGCATCCCCTCAGTCAGCTCTTGACCCTTTAGTTGCCTGGAGATGGGTCACACAAAGGTACAGACATTGAAAAATCCTTTTGGGACCATCATGTTCTGTCCTGTCAACTCTTAGGTTTCTGGAAGCCTTCGCCCTCTCGGTTACCACCCTGGTGAATGCTATAGATAGCAAAGGGCATCCCATTGATGGGAAACCTGGTGGGCACATTAAAAAAAAAAAAAAAAAAAANACCAAAAAAAAACAAAACACCAAAAAAACCCTGCTTCTCATTTCAATCAAAATAGGACATGAGAGAAGAAAGAATAGAAAGAAAAGGCATCTCTGCAGCCAAACCCAAGCCTGAGAAAGGGGGAGGCTCCCTGCCCAAAGGTCTGAAAGAAGGAATGCGCACACAGAAAGAAAATAGTGTTCATAAACAGGTAAGAGAGATGTGAAAGCCCTGCACACGCATCCTGCAGCAGTAACCACAGGGAAAGGCGCTGAGCTCCAACAGCATGGGAGGCCCTGGGACCAAGCAGCCCAGCCCTCCTCCCAGCAGAAACTCAATGCTCTTCCCATGTGGTGGAATAAATGGGATTCCAAGTACAGAGAGGCAGACAACTGTCAAAAAAGAGGAATGACAAGGCTGGGATACCTTGTCACCTTCCCTTCTCTCTGCCAGCTTCCCCTATCCTATTCCTCCCCCACACTCCACAAGGACGATCATATTTTTAATACTCGTTTTAACAACTAATTAAATGGCAGAATCAGAAACAGCATGAGACCTCTGCTTTCCAGAACATCCCTATCCCTTCATTCCCTGTCCCCACTGCTCCCTGATGAGTTGGGAGAGCTCCCAGCTTTGGACCAGGAAGTTCTATTTCTCCTCTGCAGGATCCTGGCTGTGAAGGCAAAATGTGGAGTTGTTCATATCATCCCAACAGGACCACCCTCCCCTCTGTCTCCACTGCAGATCAGGTGGTCCCTTCTCAACTCTGCCTCCTCCTGCCCTGGGAGGTGGGCTAAACTGGGCTTTTAGTGCCTGAGAACCAGCTCAAGGAGGATCACAAGGTTTGCATTTACACAACAAAGCTAAAACTTCCATGTTCCATGTGATATCAAGGGGGTCCAGCACTCCAAGGCAGGTGAACCAGAGACTTTTTTGGACTTGCTCAATCAACCAAGTCCAGGCGGCTGGAAAGCTTCAGGTCTGGCCTCACACCTTGTCCCTCCAGGCTAGACCTACTAGCTGCAGACCTGTTAATGTCCCCAAGGCCAAGCCTCCACTCTGATCAAGCAACAAGTGATGCCCAGCCCACCTGCACAGTGAATGATTTGTGCTGGTGTGGACCGTGCTTCTCCTTCACTCACACAGCCCTGGAAGCTCCTGCTCCCAGGACATTGTCTGCTACTAGCCAAGATCTAGTAGCAATGCTGAAGGACTCCTGTCCATGCCAGTCCCCAAGAAGCCAACCTGTTCCTAGGTCAGGGTTGTCCCACAGAGGACATACTCAAGCAACCACAGGACCTTTAAACAGCAAACCACAAAGCTGAACCTGCATTGCAGGGCCAGTCTTCCCCAAACACTGAGTCACAGCAATTAATGGAACAAACGCAGGACAGTCAGGAAGATGGCTAGTGCCTAAGGTACCTTGGCTGGAAGGGCTGGCCCTCCTTCAGGATCCACTGACCTCTGCCAGATATATGAGCTGGCCTCAGCTTATATAACTACAGAAAGTATTTACAATATCAAATGTTCACAATTCTCTTGCCTTTTGACCATGTTTATGCAGTTCACATGCAGCTACACATGAAATTTAAAGCAACTGCATTATTACATTGCTGGGTTTTTTGAACGAGGCTTTCCACCAAAGAAAGTGAAGGGGTTTTTTTTAAATGTAATTCTTTGACTTTTTCTGTGTTGTTGTTAAAAAGATTTACTTTTAAGTTCTCAGAGAACTCATTCCAGAATCCAAGAAATCTGGGTTTGTGAGGAACTCACTGTGCTTGTGGTGGAAAGACTGAGACAGACATGGTCGCAGAGAGTGGTGCATAAAGACCTGAGACCTTCTACCTCTGCTGCTGGCTAGCAGCAAATTGTCTCTGTCTAGAAGCTCCACAGGAGCTGAAACTGTCTGTAGAAATGTCATAGACCACTTCACCCTCTCCAAGCCAGGAATTATCTTTTTATGCTTCATTGAAATTAGTTGCTGTTGGCTGTATTATTGGTAAACTACCCCTAATCCTTCAGAAAGGCTGCCTGAAAATCAAATTTACTCAGGAAAAAAGTCTGGAGGAGAGGAATAGAACTGTAAGTAACCAGCATAGGAATGGTCATATAATTTCTGGTAGCCCCAAAAAAGCGTTGTGAAGAGAAGGGGATAAAAAACAAAGTTCACTGAAGACTTCCAGAAGGCAACACCAACAGGAAGGTGAGGAGAACCCTCTTGAAAAACACACTCAAATATCATGACAAAATGGCTTATAAGGAGTTCAAAATCCAGATGCCAGAAAATACAATTTCTAGAGAAGAACCGACGGAGAACAGTAAGTTTGATGATTTTTGGGCTGAGGTGAAGTATTAAAATAGAAGAAGGGAAGGTAGTTCGAGAATGAAAGGTCTCATGATGCTTCTCCTGAAAACATCTACAAAGCCCAGTTCAGAGAAACAAACAGAGCAAAATCTGATCAAGACTCTCTGCAGCCAAGAGGCAGTTTGGCTTCTCAGAGAAGTCAAGGAACCAATTTAATACATGCAGAAAACCAAAGCATAAGAGGGTCTGTATGTGTGTAGGTAAAAGTCAGCATGGCATTTCTGCTCTGTGGGAGCAGACAGTGGCATGAAGGGTGCAGGTCTTGTGTGCTGACCCTAGCAATTTAAGGTCAGGATAGACAGGAGATTAGCAAGATTTAGCACAGGGAAAGGAGTCTATCTATTTGGAGACAGAACCCCTCTCTTGCATATATACCTGTCTCCACCCCAGCCACAGTTAGGTCTTTAACCTAAGGAATTTTTCTCAAACCGCCATTAACTCCCCCCAAGGTTTTCCTTGCTCTTTACTCACCACTTTACTTCCACATCTACTCAGATTCTCCAGCAGCCTCTTGTGAGAGTTTTTGTCAAAAGCCACATATTCACGGCCTCGTCAGTCCTAAATTTCTTCTGTGTTGGACAATAATATACACTGTGTGTGGTACAAAGCAAATGATGATGTGGTGGAGCTCACTGTTTACGGAGAACAGAGTCTGCTGCTCACCCTCCCAAGCTCATTAAATCTAAAACCAAGGACAGTGTTGAACCAAAGTCTTCTATCCTTGCCAGAGCCTCAGAGAAGTTCAGATCCAGCTTCATACTTCACAGGTCTGGCACCAGAGTCAAGACAACACCTCTCTTCCCCTGAACCTCCACACTAAAATCCTGATCCAACATTTCCAGGTGGTGCCACTTCTTGTGTCCCTGGATGGACAAAATCTCAGAGACTGAAGTTAAATGCAAGCTTTTGATGAGTCCAGTCACCCCAATTACCCCTCTGTACAACTCCTTGCAAGCCATTGGGAAGGGTCTGAGAAGAATGTGTGTGGTTGAAGCACTTGCTGCAATCAGATGATTGTCAAGCTGAGCCTTGGAAGTGATTTCCAGAAGCTGAAAGAATAAATTTCACAGAGATTTGCCTTCCTCAACAAGTATCTGTAGCAATATGCTATTGAAAGAATAGCTCTGAAACTCACTGAGGGAGGGAAACTAGCAAAAAGGAACTTTAGAACAGGTCTTTAGCAGCAGTATAAAACTTTTAAGGGTTGAACATCACGCACTTGTAAAAGCAGAAGGTCTAGGTCTGCTGTGCAGGTGTCAGGAGTAATTATTTCCGGTTACTTACTGAGAAATACTTTAAACATTTTGACTGCAAAGTGTAAAGGGTTTTGCCAGAAAACTCAGACATAGAAAAGGCAGTAGGAGAGGCAGGAAAAAGAGAAACAGAAATAGCAGAAAATGCACAAAACAACCACGTTCTAGGGAACCAGTTGCCTTTTTGGCCATTTTGCAGCCTACAAGGGCTTAAGGGTCTGCCCTGAATCCACTGAGGCCGAGGCGAACCTTGCCTCCAGCAGGTAGTAGGCTAAGTTATAAAAACATGGTAAAATTTGATAGTTATCCTCACACTTGCATCTGGATTTGGAAGTGGCCGGTTCTGGTTGCTGCCTGGGCAGTCCTGGAGTTGCTGAAATCTGGCATCTCAGTTCTGTAAACACTGACGCTCCTGGTTGATATCTGTTTGCTATTACATGCTGCAGTGAAGTTCACCATCTCTAGAATCCTAAAAGTCAGTCCTGGGAGGTACTGAAGAAGCCAAATGTGAGTCTAGAACCCTCTCCAGAGCCTGCACTGATGGTAAACCTGCTGTCCCACCCAAGCTCTCTGTCCCACTGCCTCACTACCTTCACCATCAAAAGTTTCTCATAACAATGTTGAAGTCCCTTGTCAGTGTGTAACTTCACCATCTTACCCATATGGACACAGGGAACATGCAGCTCCTTTCCTTACAGGAGCAGCTGTTACAGGAACACCCTGTTATCGTGACCTTCTTATCAAACATCCACAATGTTGAGGCACAGTACATCTGACTCTTTTTGCTAAGTCAAGGAAGAGAGAGGAAAACCAATAATCCTGAGACCCCGTGAACGGGATAACTTACTTACCCAGATGACTAAGGGCCTCTTTATCCCACGGCCAAGTGGCAGCACCAGCCAACTCTTCCCTCACCGAACTGGCAAAGTAAACATTGAGGAAATGGGTGCTGTTCAGCTGTAGAGCCTCCTTCAGCTCCTTCACGCTCATGTATGCCCTGCAAGGACAAGGGAGAGGAGGTAGCACACACTTCAACAGAGTGAGGAAGAAAAGCGGGAGCCATCCATAGCCATCCTACAAAGGGCGCAGCAGACCTGGAGAAATTCTCAACTCTCTGAAACCAACAGCGTTTTAAAGCATAGAAAAATTCAGCATTTCAACAGGATGTCCCATGACACTACAAGCTCTGCTCTGTAAGGTGCACGTTCTGCTCGTGAGGGGTTTGGGTTGGGGTAGAAGGCACTCATGCAAGCTTGAAGTTTTGCTACTTACAGTAGCTTTGTTGGTGAGTTCTACTCTCAGAAAAGGTTTTCCAACCACAGGGACAAAAGAAGCCCCACAAAATAAAATAATAGGGACAACACAGGAGGAGAAAATGTGAAAGAAGGAAGTAAATGCAGAGATTGGTCCTGGTAGGGAAAAGAGAGGGCGTTTGGCATCAGAAAAGCAGAAATTTAAGTGGAGGGAGAGAAAAATTAATCCAGAACTGCAATTGTTTCTAACAAGGGATTTTCAGGGGTTGCCCCTGATAAAGGGCAGAACAGGAATGGACATCAAACCTTACTCTTGAGAGCAGAGAGGGTTTGTCAGCTGGGGACAAAAAGTCTCTTCTCCAGCTTCTCTAGTGTACTTCCATTCCATCCTTTTCTCCCGGAAAACCAGTATGCCAGAGATAGCAGTACATGGCAAAAACAAGGGTGTCCCTGTAGTGCATAGGTACATCTCTCATCCAGACACATCCCCATGTATTGTATGAGGAAGAGCATCAGCAAAAAGTATCTCAGAATTTGCTCAAAAAAAAAAAAAAAAAAAAGGAATCTTGCAGCTCTGCTCAAAATGGACCAGGGAGAAGACACTGTCTGGGTCTCCCCAGCACTGACCTGGGCCCTCTTCACATCAATCTGTCTCTCTACACATGATCTGAATCTTTCAGAGGAGGCCTGGGATGTCTGTAGGAGCCGGCAGGGAAAAAACAAGATCTCCCAAAGTAAGCTTAATGGGGAGAGGGTAATCTCTGGAGTCAGATCCATCAAAGGGCAAGTTTAGTGGGGAAAGTCTCCTGACAACACTGCTGGCTGTTTCTACTCCCATCTTCAGAGCTGGGAATAAAGAGTTGCAGGAGCAGAAAAAATAATGGAAAAAGGATATCCAAGACATCCATTTCTAAAGACCACAGGAAGGTAATGGGCTGGGAGAGGTGGGTAGGCACAAGGCATTGCGGCAGAGCAGTAACACCCATGGGTATGCTTAAGTGTCCATGAAGTGATCCTCACAATGTGGCGTATCTCAGCATTTGGACAAAAAAAAAAAAAAAAATCCAGCAGTCAGGAAATTTAGGTTTCACTCTTCACTCTGTGTGACTGTTTCTGCACAGGTCAGAAGTCTGTATCACATTTGCCAGTACACCAACAGTCCCAGCATTGGTCTTCAGGGAGTTCATGTTCTCAGCTATGCAAAACAATCAAGGTCTAACCTAGTATCAGCAATAATAATTCCAAAAATAATAGTAATAGAATTGTAAGGCCTTGGATTGCGCTGCAAATGCCAGCTATTCTTTTTATGGACTTCAGTGGTCCTTGTGGGCCCCTTCCATCTCAGGATATTCTATGATTCTCTAATCTACAATTCTATAAATCAGTGTTGGGTGTTGAGGAATTTTTTCCCCATTCTGTTGCTAGGGAAGTCTAACAACCGGGTACTTAAGAGACAAAAGACGTGGCTAGGTGGGGTGAGGGGAGGAAAGCACGTGGCCTCTAGTAACTTCACTTGCTCTCAGAGCATTAGAGGGGGTTGGTGGAGCTGCTGTTTTCCTTTCGCTGCAACCGCGGGACCCCAGTTTCTGCTCTGTTTTTCTTCCTTGCTGGATGAGCCTTCGTTTGGGAAAAGCACGGGATGCCGATCCTCTTCCCCTGCTCCCAGAGTGTGCATCTCCCCCGCTGGGTCCAGCTGCTGCGGAGGAGGAGCCCGGCTGCCACTGACCCTCACCCCTGCGTGCCGGGACACTGCGGCTTCTGCCAGCACTGCAGAGTTTCTGCCACCTTTTGCATGCTGGCTCGGGTGAGTCAGCCCTGCCGTTCAGCTTGCTGCTCTGAGGTTTCCTGCTGCAGCCCCTTTCGCCACCCAGTCCCTCTGCCATGATTCACGTGAGGAAGGGACCTGAACTCACGCCACAGCACCCCTGGAGCTGCGTGAGAGTCATCGCACCTGCCCTGCCTGGCTGGGAGCCCAACAGCGCCCCTGCTGGCTGTGACTGTAACTGCACCAAAGAGGGGGGGTGGTGTCTGGCAGCCCAGAGAAAGCTGCCACCGGGTTTCTGGTTTGTTTGTTTGTTTGTTTGCTATTGCTACTGTTATTGTTGCTTGTTTTCCCTGTTACAGATAGTAGTAAAGAACTGTTATTCCTTTTCCCATATCTTTGCCTGAGAGCCCTTGATTTCAAAGTTATAACAATTCGGAGGGAAGAGGGGTCATATTCTCTATTCTAAGGGAGGTTCCCATCTCCCTTAACAGATACCTGTCTTATAAACCAACACAATCAAGTACTACCATTTTCACCATCTGTGCCATTAACCTCATGGGGTGGGACAGGATTAGGATGGGTAGCAGACATCATCTCCACATTTCTGTGACTTGTCTCTAAGTCTTCAAAGCGTAAAGACCCTGACCCATAGTTTGTGAAGCCGTTCATTCAAGAGATTCTGAGCAAGGAAAAAAACCAATTCATGGAAAGGCTTTAAATACACCACTGTGCAATGACAATGGAAACACACCATTGTGGAAATATGTCATAAGAATGACTAAACCTGCAGCATGAGGCCAACAGCAATATTAAGGTGGTGGAAAGCATTTCACTTATTCCCATGCTTCCAGGAGCAATTGGCATCTTTGAGCTGCATGGGTAGATTATGAAGGGAGCACAATCATTTCTTTACACTGGGCTCATCATGAAGGAACACCAGCTCTATTTGAACAAGCTGCTTCCGGTGGTGTCCATTAGCAGTGATGCCCATGAGTGCATTCCTCATCACATGGGATGACGGACAGCAGGATGGAGCTGAGCATGTGCTAAGGGGAAAAAGGAATGTTCTCATCCAAGATGTGAAGTGAGAGAGGAAATCAATGAGATGTGCAAATACTCTGACATGGCAAGATCCCTAGACAAGTTGTTACACCAGAAGGCTTGTTTAGAAAGAGAGAGGTTGCTACAGCAAATTGAAGAGAAGGAAAAAAATGAAAAAATAAAGGATTCTTGAAATGAGCTAAAGCAGGATGGCATAGGGAACAGAACTGGGTAAATCCAAGGGCTATTTCCCTGGACCTGGAATAGCAGAGGCTTTCAAAAGCCACTGGTGACTTGGGAGGTGTCAGATAATCAGGATCTTCTGATTGCGTCTCCTGTACCAGTTCAGCCACAAAAGACCATCCCAGGCTGGAGGCACCTCACCCACCTTCCCAGGAGCTCTGAAGATCCAGTTACTTCAGAAAAATCTTGGCTGGACTATGTGGCGAGATGAGATGACCAGCTTGTCTTCACCTGGCCCCAAGATCTCCCACCACAAAGCAGCATTCCCAGAACACTTTCCCCAACCACATCAGCTTGTGGAGTGAAAACTCTCCCAACCGGAAAGGACAAATTAGGAGAACTTGATCTCTTCTCTGTGATATCTGGCCTGAGCATCCCAGACATGCGCCATGCTGACGCCACCCCTTCAACCCAACAGACAGGAGCAGGCTGGGAGGAATAGATAGTGAAAAGAATAAACAAACCTGAAGGACATACTTGTGGCATGACTCGGAAGGAATAGAAGCAAAGATTCCATAGAAATAGAGCATAAGGAGGGGAAGGGGGAAAAACTTCACTCATCAGAGCTGCTCGGGGGACACAGACTTAAAAATAACATCAATTCCTAACTTATGATATCTCGGAAAAATAGCCCCAAAGCCTTCCAGGCTGTCCAAATTCCAAGAGTTGACATCAACCCTATTCAGAGGGATATTCCTGCAGCCCCTCTTCTGGAGACATGATGTTTTTCTGGCTGTCGCCTGCTGTTCCCTTGACATTAGCAACATTTTTTGTCAAGCCTTAATTATAAATAACTGTAATTTCCTCCATTGAGAGATCTAGATGGTTCAGGGATGTGTAAGGGTTAGACGGAGCAGTTCCAGCACTGAGAGATGTTCAGATGGGTTGGACAGGCAAGGAGAGGGAAGCACCCCAATTTCACCCCCTTCAACACAGAAAGCTCAAATATCCTGCTAACGTCCCCAAAGATGCGAGTGAGACCAGAACGGGCAATTCTAGAATGGGCAACTCCAATTCCCCTCAATCCAGATTTCCTGCTGGCATCTTTAGGTTAGACAAGGAGCATCCAACTGGCATCTGAACCTTTTGCTTCCTGCCAAGGTTATGCTCTCCCTCTCTTTTGGTGATTTTCCCTGGGGGGAAGGCAGAGCAGCCTTTGGTCTCCACAAATAGCACTATCCTCTGCTTCCCAAATTGTTTTCAAATGCCTACAAGACTAGAGTATTCCAAATTAGATTATATTTACAGCAAGATAGGCACTGCAAACCAATATGGAAGCACAAAAGGACAGAAGGATACATGAAGGTGCAGCTATCAGCTGAGGAGCAAAACCCAAACCAACCCCAAGGAACAGGGCAGAGGACAAAAGAGATAAAGATGGGACATCAGGTTTGCCAGATTCAAAGTGAATGTTTTTCCAAGGGCATCCAAAGTTCAGTGGTGAGCAGCCAGCTGCATGGTGATACTACCTGGACTTGGGGAGTACTTGCAGCCCTGGAAGAGTGGAGCTTGCAAGAAGAGTATGTGCAACAGTAGAGAGAGATTAGGGATGGGAGCACTATGGAATGACATTATTAGACATAAGTATGGGAAGGAATATCATTCAAAATTATGGTATTTGAAGGGATGAGTCCAGAAATGATGGACTCCCTTAAAACAGGTGATATTGACTCAAAGTTCTGCTGAATGACACTGATGACCTGACTCTAAGGCAACTCACTGCATCCTGTTTCACTTGTTTGGGACATAACAAGTGGCAGCGGCTGTCATCCTATGGTGCTTCTTGCTGTTGAAAAAAGGAAAAGAAGATGAAGCTGTTTCAGTGACTGTCACCACAGAATAATAGAATCAGAGAATCAGCTGCAGATGGAGAGATCTCTACAGGCCATTCTGATGCCCTTGTTCAAAACAGGTCCAATTAGATCACATTGTTCAAGGTCATGTCCAACTGGAGCCTGAAAAGCCACAAGGACAGAGGTTTCCTAAACTTTCTGGGCAACCTATTCTAGTGTTTAAACATCCTCAAGTTAAAAATAATTCCTAATGTCTAATCCAAATTTCTCACATTCCCAATTGTGTCCATTGCTACCTGTCCATTGTCTTCTTGGAGTCCTGGTCAATCTTCCCTGTGTCACCCCATCATATCAAAGCAGAAAGTCATAAAATTACTGTAGATTTGCATGGTAAACTCTTACTGCACTAGACGTTACCTTATTAAAGTCTAAAAACCCAAAGCTTCCTTTCTGAGCAGTTGAAAAAACACACCCCACCCATGATGCCTGACCTCCCTGGAGGACTCACATTCTTTTTTCATGCTTTTCCTTGGAAAGTTTTGTCCTGACCCATGGGCGAGATAGCATCTTCCTAACCATAGTTGTAAATCAGGTTCTGGGCTGTCTTGGTCAAAGTCAAAGACTTGATATACCTGGGAGAGACATAGTGGTTGCAGCTTTTCCATCACAAATTTCTAGTAGCAACAACAGGACCATCGCTGGTGCACACATAGGAGAGAGGAGAGGATCTGCTAATCTATGTGGCAGCAGAAGGCACAGTCACGCTGCAAACAAGCCTGGCATGGTTCAAGGTGGGAGAAGAGGAGCAAGAGTGGCACATTTTAGTGACAACTACATCATAACAGGAAGCCTTGGGGCCACAAAGTGGCCATGCCCACCAAGAGGCAAAAGATGGCACCTCTAAATGAAAAGCAAGGCCGGCACATACCCCATGCAGTACCCCATGCATAAATCAAACTTTATTCTCTGGGTACTGCAAAGGGTGAAGTGTGTAATGCCACAGGAATTCCACTGCAATTCAAAAATAGGAGACTTTTCCCTGTAGACCTTTCTGGAGAGAATTGGGAGTGGGGTTGGGTGGAAGCTGTCCAAGTGCCCTCCATGGACAACTGGAAAACACTTGAGATGAAGCCAGCTGCAGCTAACCATACAGCCTGAAGAAGTCACAGGGGATTCCTGGCTCTGCTTTCATGTCCTTCAACCACCACAAGGAAATTCCTCTTCCTACTCCCTGCAAGCAGAGAGGCTCCCTTTCCCCCCAAACCTCTGCCTGACAAATGAGGAATCCCTCAGACTTCCCAGAAATGAGCACCAGTCTGCCAATAACATTTTTAGTGTGCAGGTAACACATTTCTCCAATGCTGCAACAGGTTAATGACAAACACAGCAAACTTTTCTCTGAACCACAGCTCAATCCATGAAGACAGGTGCTGATTCAAATGACATGAAAATTTTGGGAGAGCAGAACCTCTAAATTCTCCATATTCTCCATGAAGGGAGATGGACCTCCAGATGGAAAGCCAAAGTGAATATCTTCCATTTTGGCCCACCAAAGGACTCCTCTTCATGGTGACTCTTCAGCAGGGGCTCTAAAGATATAAGCCTCCAGACTTGGGCTCTTTGCTCGCATAAATGAATCTTCCTTGTTAGAATTTGGAAATCCTCATTCCTGTTCTCATCACATCTCAGCCTTACCTCCCTTCTTCCCTACCACGGGCAGACAAAGCCCACCACAACAGTGTAAACATGGTGCCACCTTGGGACAGTAGATGAGCCTAGATGCATTACTTGGTCTGCTTCCAGATGAGGCTGATGTCACTCTTATAACTGCAGCTGCCTCAAACTCTGGGTTTACCTGCCCCAAAATTTCTGGCATTAATGCAGCTGGGGAGATGCTGTGTTTTTAAGTCCTTCTTTACTTACTAAGTTCTACTTGCATCCCCATGACCACATCTAGGAACTCTGACTCCAGTCCAGCACTCTGCTGGTATGCCATAAACATCTCTGCCAGCATCATGACAACTTGACAAGGCAGCAATATCCAAACGACTCTCATCTGGACAGGCTTTGGTAACACAGCCAGATACAAAACACATGCAAGATGTGAAGGGAAGGCTGAGAAACAGCCAGACATTCCCCTGGGATCACGGGAAGCACAACACTGCTGGAATAATACCCTCTGTAGTGCTCAGGAGTCTTTCATCAACTTCACTGGGTGCTGGACTCCAGCCAAAGAGCATTTGAGTCCACAGGGGATGAGGACATCACACAGTTCTTGGACATGCCTGAAAAAATACACCTCTGAGGCACTGACAGCACAAGTAGAACAGCAGCCTAGGAAGCAGCCATCACTGGCAGCACAGTTATAGTTTTGCATGAGCAGCTGAGTATCAAGATGTTAAAGAGAGTGACAGCACAACAGGATCCTTCAGGATCAGGAGGTTCCCTTATGTATGAGCAAGTCCTGTTGGATTCAGAGTTAACTCTCAATCTCCATGTGTGAGTATGGGACTGAAGCAGTAGCAGATACCAAAGGGTCAGAGAGCTGCACTGTCAAAAACTGTAGATGGGAGCAAAAAGACACATTGTGGTTCAAGGCTCTGACCTTCCATACAGATTTACAGGGGAAAGGAAGCAAGAAGGCTGCAGATTGCTAGCACACAACTCTGTTACATCAGAGGGTAGTATGCAACTTCTTGAGGTCAGATGTGGGAAAGAAAGACAATAACATTAGTGTTAGACCAGAAAGCCTGCAGGGCATTTTGCCCTGAGATAGGCTGAAGAATAAGTGCTGCTAACAATGGCGTGGCCCAGATATTCCTGGAAGTGTTGGATAAAAAGTTATTCACTAAATCATCACTGAATCAGCCAAAGGCAATGCTATTTTAGACCTGGCTTTCGTTAGCAGTGTAGAAACTATGGAAGAGCAGATGAGAGAAAGAAAACTTGGCCTGAACTTATAATGAGTTCATTCAGATCAGCTTAAATGGAGTGATGAACACAGGTCTTTAATGAAGATTTGAAAACCAGGACCAACCAGCAGACACTGCTACATCAGAGCTGTCAGGGAGAACGGAGTGAAATGGAATTCCCTGAAATCAAGCTGACTCCAGTGAAAACAAGGAGTAGAAGATCCTTTTAGAAATAAAGGCAAAAGAAGGAAGAAGCAGATCTACTGAGCAGGGAAAGTGGAGCTGAAACTCAGTGTAATTGAGATGCATTCCTGGACAAAATTACAGTATGGTCCCCACCTTTATCCAAGTTTAAACACATGGTAGTGGAGCAGAGCTCAAGTTAAAGACAAAAAGATTTTAAAAAGTGGCAGTGGTTGGATGAGGGCTGAAGTGTCAGTTGGACTGGATAGGAGGGAAGATGGATCACTGGGGAGGTGGCAAGTACCAACTCTGAAAGCTGGGACTTGGGACAGAGCAGGTGGCAAAAGAGAAGAGTGCAGAAATACAAACATTCATAGATAAACCACACTTGGTGGATGTAACACATTTGCAGGGGAAATGCCACCCTGGATCCTGAAGGACTGACCACAGGATACATGACTGGAGAACAGTTGATATGGTATATACAGTGATGTCTAAGGGGGTGAACACAGATCACAATGAGACAAGCTGATCTGGCTGTCCTCTCTAAAGACCTGTTCCCATCTGGTTCTCTTACTTTTAAAGAGGATGAACTGTTTTTGTGGTTCTAGGAGAGTGTTCTTGAAAACTCCCAGCACTCACTTCTTTAGCCTCCATGGAAGCGAATCCCTCCCAACTGAGCTTTGAGCAAGCTGCAATTTACTCTTCAATAATCTAAAACCTTTGTCTTACACTAACCACCAGCATCACAGCAGGATCCAAACTCCGCAACATTGTGATAACTGCAGGCAAGACTACCACTAGCTGAACTATTACAAGTCAGGTATTATTGGCTTGTGAGTAGTTAGCCCAGAAGTGCCTCATTCCTGGTTGGCACACCCAACACTTGTATGAGGAGCAGTCCTCTACACATTCCAGGAACTTTATGGATGACCTGTGAGCTGCTGTATCATTCTTCCAACAAACATCTGGGTAGCTGAGGTCACCCATAAGAACCAGGTTCTGATGACTCAGAACTTAAATGACTCACATATTGCTTTGCTGGCCTTATCATCTTGGTTTGGAGGTCAATAGCAGATCCCTACTGTAAAATGCCCCTTGGAGACAACTCCTCTGATCTTGACTCAGAGGCATTTGAGAAGACTTCCACAATCACCATAGTTGACTTCTATACATTCAAGGTTCTCCTTAACATAGAGCAAAGCCACAGTCAGGCATCAAGGACTTGTCTTGGCCTCTGGCATCACAACAGGACACCTCACTTTAGGAAAGCTGCATTAATTCCGTCCTATCAGCCTGCCCAGAGACTGTTTGCTTTTCTGCCGCATGCTGCTATCCTCTCTGGATCTTGTTACAGCTCTGTTCACAGCTTTCGTGCAGGGCAAGAGGGCAGGGACCAATTTTAAAGCTAGTTGCGTGTGGCATGCTGGTACTCACATTTTGGGGGTTGAACCAAGGATGGTCCCCCATTTGTGTTGAATATATAAGAATAAGCCTCAGAAGAAGTTAACCCTCAGCTGTGCTCTCACAGCATGGTGGGCACCCTCAAAACACCAGTGCCAATGGGGTGCATATGTGCATCAGATGCTTGGATCTTGGAAAAACACTGTGTTTGTGATATTTGCACCCTGAGGGCAGGGCTGACTCACTGCCTCACTCACCTACTAGTTGCCATGCATGTGATGGGCACCACAGCCTGACCAAGGGCCTCTTGGGATGGCTCTGCTGGTAATCCCAGCACATCTTCATGTGCCTGTGTAGGCTTCCTGGATATAACTGAGTTACCACCAGCCCTAGGATACCTTAGGAGGGAAATGCTTATTTGCACTCAGACACCAGCATTTTGTTCAAGTTGCTTTTCAGTTTTCAAAAAAATAAAGAATTCTGATAGTTGTGGTTATTTGATACACCCGTAGTCAGTCTCTCCTGAGCTCCTGGAGGAGTCAATCCTGCATTGCAAAAAGCAACAAGGCCAACCACCAGTGATCCCAAGAGGTCAAGTGGTCCTGCTGCCTGACACAGAATCCGTTAAATAGGAAGTCCCACAACACTTGTGATAGGAATAGCTGTCTACACTCCATTGAGGAACAGGAACCCACAAGTTCCTCTCCACCTGCCACAAATTAAACTCTCTTAAGGAGGAAAGGACCAATTCACTACATTGCCTCCTCCACTTTCATCAGAAATACCATCCAACATCACCACACTGTTGTAAGGGAAGGGGTGTTTTTTCACAGTGGCCTCATGGAAGCACCTAGACATGGCCCCACAGCACAGACATCATTGCCAGCAAGAAAGGTCTTGGGGAGATGACAGCAGCAGGAAGAGGAGTGCTGGGTCAGGATCAGGCACACACAGCAGAGAAATCAAGGGCTGTGGGAGGGAGCAGAGGGCTGCAGTGAAGCTGATTGAAGGAGGCATGAAGGGAGACAAACAAGGGAAGCATGGCCTCTGGCTCAGGAGGGACTACCTGATCTCTCCTCCAAGGGGCACAGCAGCTTTCAGCTGATGCCAGCAGCCAGCTCGCATCCTGAGAGCTGCTGCTGTCTGGCAGAGATGGCAAGCAGCAAAGCCCTAATCCGAAACTACAGCTGGATCACAAAGCTCCCTGTGCTTCTCTGCCAAGCCAAGACATGGGAGCCAGGGTTGGGACCCCTTTCTTCTGCATTGCTCTTTCGCCATCCTTGGTGGATGTCCTGAAAACCACTGTCTGTTCTAAGAGGAGACAACCAATGGGTCCCAGGGCTTTGGGTCACCTCCAGGGGATGGCCTGCCAGAGCTGTAACCCACCATCCCCAGTGCTCACACAGGCTTGCTCTGCTCCAGTTTTAAGATTGGCACAGACCTTGCCTCCCATGCATGGAAAGAAGTGTGGCCAGCAGGACAAGGGAGTGGATTCTTCCCCTCTACTCTGCTCTTATGAGACCCCACCTGCAATGGTCCAGAACTAGGGACCATTCTGCAGCATTTGGGGCTGCCAGCATAAGGAAAATGTGGATCTGTCAGAGCAAGCCCAGAGGAGGCCACAGAAATGTTCAGAGAACTGGAGGAAGTGCAGACCTAGGCAACATAAGAAACTCTGTGCCACCAAAAACTGATCCACAAATTTGGCATTTCTTACAGCACTTCAGCCCTAAATCATCATTTGTTTCTGCCAAACAACCGAAGTCTTTACACACTTGAAGTTTAATCCAAAATAAGCTAAATGTTTCCCAAAAAACTCCTGCAGGAACCTGGCTTTGAGCTTATGTTAGCACTAGTGATTCAACTCATGAACCTTCCTTTTCACCCCCTCAGGGAGGACAAATCCATGCAAGTCCCATAAACTTCCTGACTTATATGACAATTCTCATGTTGCTTAAGCATAATGGGCCATCAACTTTCCCCTGGGATAAATCTGTCCTGGCAAACTGTCTTTTAGTGCTCTACATCTTGAGGGAGTTGATAGCATTTAGGGTTTATTTTAATGGGAGTCAGTAGCCATGATCAATTGTAAAAGCTTTATTTCCACGGAAATGGGAATTTAATAGATTTTTGAAAATGCTGGTTATTGACCCAATGGGCCTTAATGGCTTAAAAACTATCTGATCTTAGTGTGTATGAGTAAATGCATATGATTTCCAAATGAATACTGGAATAGGTAGTAAAAACCCATTTAAATTGCAGGAACCTGGTCAATCAGGAGTTTCCATTTGCTTGTTTGGCTTTTCTATGTCTATCCAAATGAATCATGGCCATCTCCTCCTTGGAGAGGCTCACCATTTCCTCATGGCTGAGATCATTTTAGAGCACACGGCCCATCTGAGTCCTATCAGGATACAGGGATGTCTTTCATTAGACCAGGCAATGATGCAGAGCCAGTCTCTCAGAATAGCCAGGCTCTCAGATGCTCCCACAGTGAGAGCAGAGCACGCATGGACATCTTCATGGATGATGCACCCATTGCTCACAGGACAGCTCCTTGGGAGCTGAAAAGACATGTACCTCAGACTCTTGGGTTTAAATTCAGCCTACAGGCTCCCAGTTGACAATGCTCCAGGGAAATGCTCAGGTAGAAATCTTGGTTTGTCTGGGGTGAACACATATCAAAAACATCAATAGGAGTGAACTCCAAAGGAATGCACTAATTGCTAAGAAGTAACCCTGGAAGCAATGGACAGACTAAACTCTGATATTTATTCCATAGAGGTTGTGAGGTCTGACTGAAGCCCCCTTCCTCCAAGTAGGGCGTGTATTTAGGGTCATCATGCCAAACAGCTCTCCAAGGACTACCAAGGCTCAGCACACAGCTGCAGTTATTCCCCATTTTTCCTATCACTGGAGCAGCTCCTCTCTGGCTGCCTTTTTTGTGAGCCTGCAGGAACACAAGAGGCCCAAGATTTTTTCCTGTTTGAAACTGAACCGTGGGTTCAGCCACTACAAAGAGGAGATGCAAAGATGTGTGTGCAGGACAGCAGGGCTGGGTGAGGGTCATGGCAAGGCCCCTTAGAATAAAGCAGAAAAAACCCAAGGACTTGAAAATTCCCAGATTGCAAAGGGACATCTATAGTCATGATCCCTCTAACCTTCCCCTTCAAAAACCCAGTGAAATAGCAATTAGAGAGTTCAGAGCCACAGACTGTTCCTTCTCCTCCTCATCAGTAGAATAAGCAAAGGAGACAAACACTGCAGGTCCCCACCTGCTTCCATCCCAGCAATGTGTCTCTCACTTCCATGCTCAAGTATCATGGATTAGTTTAGGTAGGAAAGGACCTGAAAACCATCTCATTCCATTCCTCTGCCATGGGCAGGAACACTTTCCCCTAAGACTAGGTTGCTCCAAGCCCTGTCCAACCAGGCCTTAAACACTTCTATGGATGGGGCAGCCACAACTTCTCCAAGACATCATCCTTGAAAACACGGAAAGAGCTGTAGTTGCAGGGAGTTAGTAAAATAATTTCAAAAGAAGGAGTTAAAGATCCTGTTTGGAACCATTTAGGGGAAGGAAAAGAGCCCTGCCCAGGAAAAAGACAGAGAAACAGCAGCTCAGGCAAGGAGGAGAGCCCAGCCTTATCCTCCAAAGCCCAGCACAGCCAGCATCCCAGCTCCAGCACCCACCAACAAATTGGGAGAAACTTGCTATCCATAGCACAGGGTAAGCACTCACCTACTTTTGGCAGTGCCAGTGCTGGCTGGAGTTACACAGTGTGTAGGAAAGAAGGCAAGTGAGAAGCACCAAGGGAATTGGAGAGATATGTTTGCAGTCCCGTGTGTTTTTAGAAGGCAAAACTCAACAGTAACAAGTTATTATAGAGCAGGTTCCAAGCTAAACAAAGTCGGGGATGATTCCCTTTCTGCCTGGATTGTTTATTTCAAAGCAAAATTAAAAAACATCTCATGCCAAGACCAAGTTTTACAGGTCTTTCTGCCTATGGTTGCACAGATCAGCTGTGTCCCACCTAACCTACAAGAACAGATCTGTAAACCAGTTTTTTCTTACTTTTTGCCTGCAACAAGAAGATAAAGCAATGTTCCAGGCTTAGGGAGGCCTTATGGTTTTTGAACACAACTCAGGGTCACCAGGAACCCAAATTTCACTATGGATTTTTATAGCGCAATTCATAATCTGCTGAGGCAAGGGAGAGGGGATAACACCAGTGGACGCAGTTCTCCTGGGCTCCTCCAGCGCTGTGTGGGCTTCACATGGCTGAGCAGTGTTTCTGTGCCAGGAGGCTCATTGAAGCCCTCCAGACAGAGGGGAACTGTGCAACTTTTTTCCTTGCATTTAGCCAGGACAGAGACTTCATCTCATTTCATTGAATGCCTCTCTTCCCTACCCAGGAACTAGGAGGCAGGAGGCCAGCTGCCAGGATTAATGGCAGCAGCTCATTGCTGCTCGACTCGGGGGAAGATGTCCAAGACTTCTGTGCCTCAGTTTCCCTAGCTGATGATTACCTTTGCCCACAGCACAGGCAGGTATTTGCAAACATCTTGAAAGATGCAATCTCTGCTGTGCAGGGTTTTCAAAGATGCTCAGAGAAGTTACTTATACACACTGCCCTGATGGGGATCAGAGAACAGGTCCACTGCTGCTCAAGAGAAAGCAAGTGTTGAGCTCTTCCCAAGTATCTCCTCTTCTCCCACAGCACCCTCCTCCACATGACAGATCTCAGAGAACTATTGGGAAAGAGGGAAAGCTGTGAACTGGGTGAGCATGGTGAAGGTGACCCAACAGTACGTATGGCAGTGAGAATGTGCACACACTGCCTAAAGCCAAAGAGCTTCAGCACCAGGCCTCAGGAGAGGGAGTGTGTGGAGATCTGTGCTAGAACCAGTCAAGGCTGGAGAGAGACACAGACTAATGTATATCAGGAGGCAGTTTGGTCCCCTCCTGACAGAAGGCATGGCTGGCAAAGAGGGGCCTGACCAAAAACTGGTTTCTGCATGAATGCAGAAGGCAGAATCCCGAGCTTGAGGTTATCTCCAAAAACAGCCCAGGTGACAAGTCTTCAGTCTCTCTTCTTCATCCAGCCTCCCTGACAAATAGGGCAGCAGAAAAGGCACCACAGACACTAAAAGGCTGGGGAAGGATTTCTGCTGGTGCCAGACCAGCCTGCAGCTGGCTGCAATGTGCGCCCCCATCCGTCAGCAGGGCAGCATAGGCTAGCAGCAGAAGGCAATAAAAGGGTGGCAGAAGACCAGGGTGCCACCCTTCCAGTCCCTGGCCTGTCATTTCTGTTCAGATTCCTGGGCACTGGCAGGATAAGGACCCCTTTAACAGGCCTGACAGCAGTGGATCAATTTGTTGAGCAAGAATAATGCTCCCAGGGCATTGAGCTAGCTGCTCAAGGGGAACCACACAGCCCTGTGGTCAATAAACCCCTCCTTATGCACTCTTCACGATGATGGCAATGTCTAGTCTCCCCAAAAGATGCAAAACCTTGCTCTTGTCACTGAAGGACAAAAACTTGCAGCCTTGACATTGGTCAGGAAAGGGATTGAGACAGAGAAAATGAAGAAAAGAAATCTATTCAAGCCAAACATCTCCAACTTGCTTTTTATATACATATATATATGTGTGTGGTTTTTTTGTTTTTTTTTTTTAGGGTAAAACCAAGTCCAAAGCCTCCAACTTATTTTTAGGTCCAGGCAACTGGGTGTCCCAGCCAGAGCACAGAGTGCAAAAGCCAATATTCTAAAAATGCTTTCCTCACAGATATAAAAAGACACAAGACAATTTATTGGGGAAATTCTGTAGTGTTACAATCACACATTAACAGGAAAAAAAAAAAAAAATCAAAAACAATATCCAAGGCTGCCTCTGGTCCCCAGAATAGCCCTTGGGAGGCAACAGTCACAAACATTTAGCATCCTCATCCTTCTTAAAGCCTCCAAAGCAAGTCCTCTGCCTCACACCGTCTCAGTGGGTTTGGGTGATTCTGGATTCATTCCCTCTCACCCTCTGGAATGGGGCAATTTGATTTCCTAAATAACAATGGTGGCTGGGCCAAGGAAAACTAAAAGCAGTACATTCACTTAAGGACTCCCATGGCCACAGCTCAGGCTGCCAACCCAACACAGATTAAGTCATCCCAGAGACCCCATCAGCACCAGCCAACGGGCTGTCCCTCCAGATGGCTGCCAAGCTCCTGCCACCTCGGTTCTTGAGGTCTCACAGGCCTAGCCAGGGTCTCGGCTGGTGTCCTCCACCCACAGACAAGGGTACAGTAGGGTGAGGAGGAGCCCTGGGGAGGCATGACAAAGAGTGACCCCTCTCAGCATCGGACACATGCTGTTCCTTCACAATTGCCATCCCAATACAATCAGCCCCCCTCAAGTAAGCCCCCAAGTCAGTGGTGTTTGCTAGAACAATAGCTCACATCTGGGACAGCTGTTTTCCCCGAAAGAACCCAGGCTGCCTACAGCCACTGGGCAGGGGTCCTGTGCCCTTGCTCACACGCAGATCATGTTCTCCCTCTCCCACAGAGATGTGGTCACCCCTGGCAGGTTCCTCCAGGAACACAGTGCCTGGCAGCTCCATGCTCATAGGAAGACTTATGGGAGTGAGCGAGACTCATCCTCGTGCAGAGGCTTGCTGGAAATTAACCGCTGAGCTTTCTACCTTGCAAGAAAAGGAGTGCATTACTGTGATTTTATTTCCTAATTGAGCATCTGAAAAAAGCAGGGAAGATTTGTGCACATCAACAAGATGGGACTGGGAACCACTCCTTGGAGCTGGACACCTCTACACTCTTGTGCTCGTTTTCCAGCACCACTCCTTTGCTCTGTGGGGTAACACAACAGAGCTCTGGTTCCACCAGAAGGGGGTATCATATGGAGCCTGCTGCCTTTGGAAAGTGCTACCAAGAGCCTGCACAGTCTCCCTTGGACAGCAGCACCTTAGTGCTTAGTTATTTCCCTCTGGAAATAAGTCACTTCCGCAGTCCCACTGCCCTCCAGCTGTTGAATGGGAGGAGTCAGGCCCTAGTCTGCCACATGTGCCTTAGAGGGAATCTCCATGCTGGTGTCTCCACCACCACCTCTTCTGCCACAGCAATGCAGTCTCTCACTATACCAAGTCCTCCCTCTTGGAAGCAAAATCCCACTGCTGGGCTCCTGTCACTAAGGGACCGTAACATGCCAAATACTCTCTGTGAGAGAATATCCATCTCCATATTATCCAACATTCTGAGAAGGTCAAAAGTAAATCTGGGGTCTTCATCCCCAGGCTAGGGTTCTGGGTGGGTTGAAGCTCATCCACATGAATGTAGCCTCCAACTCCTATTGCAAGCAAGTGACTTGGGAGACATCCTGCCCACCTGATATAATGAGGTCTACCAAAGACATTCCCTCCTATTTTTGCTAAATTTTGAAATTGTTAATCCATAGGAAAGCTCAGAGAAAAGGGACTTTTCTACAAGGAAAGGAAAAGTTTTCCAATGAGTTTAAATCAAACCACTGTCATGAAACTCTAAAGCATCCACCAACAAACCATCAGGCTCCAGCAAAAAATCCTGCAGTTTACTACTGCACCCTGACAGTCCCAGCAGGTATACTAGAGAGTAGAAGCAGCAAGCTCAGAAGCCAGTGAACCCATCACTGCCACCTTTGGTGTCCCCAAACCATCCCCCTTCTCACCACTTAAAAGCCCCCAGCCCACACTTGAGGTTTGGCTTTTTGAATACACCAGGACAATATCTGGGCACGTGCCAGTAGGACTCCAAAAGGTGCCAAAGGGAGCTCAAAGGCAGCCAGAGCTCAGGAGCAGAGAACCTCCTAACCATGCTTTCCTCATGGGACCAACATAGCCTCTGCCACTCCACATCTCACAGGCAGTGAAAATCACTCCAAACACCCTCTCCATCCACCCATCAAGCAGCCAATCACCACAAGCAGCAGACATCTACCATCTCCCGTTGAATCTATGCTCTGCAATGGAGCCAGTGGCCTCAGGTTGAACCCAGGGCTTTTACTTTTGCAATAACTTTGCATATACTTATCCTCTTTCATAGTAAGAAAGACCTACTAAGGTTTCTTGGAGCAAGAGAAGAAGAAGGGGAAGGGAGCAGCTAATTTGAATGCTGTTTTACCATCTGGTTGGGATTAAGGTCTGGGCAGGTCAGCTGTGGCCCCGAGATGTCTCATTACCTAACCTGCTCTCAATTTGACACCCTCTATGCCCTCAGGTCCAACCACATTCAGTTGAACATGTCCTGACTACATGCTGTTCAAGTGCCTGGGAAAAGCTGGGAGTGATTTCTTCCTCCTCAGGGGTCATCCACCAGAGACATTTAGTGAGGTTAATCTGGATCAGCTTTTGAAGACAAGGCTTAAACTGCAGGAGGTTCCCAAGCAGCTTTAACCCAATTAAACACCATTACATTAGGAGGGAGGCCAGCTAAGCTTGCATTAAAGCCCATCAAGTGTCCAGTTAATCAGGTACACTTTAATATCACAGCCCTGGTCATCCCAGCGGAGGCCACCAAGACTGGAGATACCTCATCATTCTTCACTTCCTTTCGTCACTTCAGTTATTTCTGCCATTATTTTGGGCAGCAAGATGAAAGGCCCAGCAGCTCTGCCCTTGCCCACTTTACTCTCCAGACTCCCCTCTGTTTTTCCTTTTCACATTAACTGTGTCACACACCAGATTCTCATTGACTAAGTGCTCCAGGGGGACCCTGGCTGAGTGTTAATTGCTGCTAATGAGCTGTTGCTGCTTTCCTTCCAAGAGCACCAATTACAGCAGCACTCAGGCTCTGCAAGAAGAGCAGAAAATCAAGGCAAATTTTATTCCAGACCCTGACATTGCACTGCCAGCAACTCCTGGAAAACACTTAAAATCAGGATCAGACTGGGTGAAGGATGATGGTCAGCAGCGCTCTAGATATTGCCTGTCCCCTTTTTCCTCATAAGGTGGGCCAGGGGTGAATGAGAAGTCTGTGACTTGCTTCCCATTGCTCTGTTGGGGTGCCTTGCAGGAACGTCTACACACAGCTCTTCACCCGAGTCCTTGCTCAAGTCTCCCTCCAGCCAAAAATGCACAGTCCCACTGGTAGGTTTCACCCATGGATAGTGGCCCAGTTGGCTCATAGCACAGCAGGACTTGTCTTGTTCTATGTGCTACCAAAGGAGGTGCAGGAGGGACTCAGCAAGATATGTTAGTGGCCACTGCCATAATTTCAGCATCATTCCTTATCCCAGCTCCTGCCTCAGTCACAGTTGGCTTCATCCCCATTAGAGTTTTCACAGAATCCTGGCATGGTTTGGGTTGGAAAGGACCTTGAAGATCAACTCATTGCAATGCCCTGCCAGGTGTAGGACACCTTCCACTAGACCAGGTTGTTCCAACCTCTTTCCAGCCTGGCCTTGAACAGGGACGGGGGCAGCCACAGCTTCTCTGGGCAACCTGTGCCAGGGCCTCACCACCCTCACAGGGAAGAATTTCTTCCTAATATCTAGTCTAAACCTGACCTACTTCAGTTTAAACCCATTCATCCTTGTCCTGTCACTACATGCCATTGTAATAAAAATAATAATAATCTTTCTTTCCAAACTTCATTTCCCACCCCTGAGTGAGGGTGTAAGCTGGCACCAGGTGTAGCCCTGGAAGAATAATGAGATGTTCAGCAGCTAAGAAGCACTAAAGCCATCACTGCTCCTCAGCTCTTCCTTCTAATTTACCTCTCTCTAAGCTGCAGTCCAAGAGGGAATTTTAAATCAGGGGTGTGTTAAAATGGCAAAAGCTTTTGCTTGAGTGCTTGTGGTTGTGAAGGACAAGACACAGTATTGAGACCCTTCACCAAAATACATTGAATCTGTCTACAATGCTGGTAAGAAATTGCCTAGTGTCTTGCTCTGACTTTCTCATTTTAATTATTTTTGGTTGTATTAAGAAACATGACATCCAAACCACTCTTTGTGAAAGCCTTGAAATGAAATGAAGCAGAGATGATTTAATCCATGTAAAAAGATCCAAAGATTTTTGGTCTTGCCATCTTGATCTGAAATAGGATGCAGGGATCACTTCCTGCAGTGAGGGTTCCCTCTCCCCCAACTCTCCCAAAGTCACAGCTCCCTCCTGGGCTCTGGCACAGGCATGAAAAAGCGGAGACATCTGGGTGAGCAGCAGCCAGCTTGCTCTCCTCCAGTTGCAGACCCAGAGCTGTTGTTCGCATCAAAGCACCTGGCTCCTATTGTGCCACCTTTCCGCAGTTTGTTAAATTTTATTTTGAGTTATTTCTCCCATTTTGGCTCCCACCCTAAAAATCCTTCTGTAAGTTTGCCAGCTGCCCTGCTGCTCATAAATGTTCATTTAAATATAATACCTTACAGCAAACGCAGTGGCACTCACTCAGCAGGAGCTCTGCCTGAACAAAACCCCTCAGGCTGAGGTCCCCTGCTTCTGTGTCTTGAGATTCACCCACCAGTTTTGGGGGAACACCACCAACCTGGCCACACTCTTTGGTGAGCACAAGCTCCCCTTGGTTTTTCCCAAACTCACACTACTAGTTTCCCACAAACATATATTCTTCCCCAGAAACCATCCTCAGCAGGGATCAGCCCAGGGAGGGTGGGTGTCCACCAGCATCACCAGATTGGACGGGGCTTTGAGCAATCAGGTCTAGTGGAAGGTGTCCCTGTCCATGGCAGGAGGGGTGGAACCTGATGCACTTAAAGGTCCTTCTCATCCAAAACGTTCAATAACTCCTTTTTTCTGTGATCTCTGAAGAAGCTGGCCAAAAGCAGCTCAGAAGACCTCAGTGGCAGCAGGATTCAACTCATGCCCTCTCATTTCCCAAATGCCAGGCACACTGGACTTCATTTTTCAGAGTTTAGCCTACAAATAATCACTCTTGTCCTCTGTGCAGACCAATGAGGTCTGCAGAATGAAAATTGCAAAAGATTTGTTATTTCCCTAGTATTCCCATTTTCCCATTCCTTTCCCACAGAAGCAAGAGTTTGTTTTGTTTTCTTTTCTTTTCTTTCCAAGCTTACAGGGGAAAATCCTGACAAATGGAAGCCCTGATTCATACCAGCAAAAATTTGGCCTTTTTCAATTTAAGGTGGAGCCCTTCTTGTCTGAGGATGAAAACATATCTCCAACTGCACACAGAGGTAAGGACAGAGCCATTGCCCTGCCAAAGCCAAGGCCAAGTGGTGTAGGGTGCTGACGGTCACCATGAGTAGAGAGTTGCTGTGCAGGCTTTTCATCTGCTCAGTGATCAGGAAAGCACTGCCATGCTGGTTCACAGACTGGAAAACAAGTGGACAGGTGGGCACAGGGTGGCAACGGTTGCTGTCACCAAAGAGACTTCCAGAGGTGGGAAGATATCTGGGGAGGATTGCTTGGGCAGGGACATGGTATGATGCCTCTCTGTGTGGCTGGGATGCATTGGAAGAAAGGCTCCCCGTCTTCCTCCTATGTTTTCTCAGGCAACTGAAGGATGGGTGAGAAAGATTCAGGAAGGGAGGAGGAGGAGGGAAAGTGCTGCTCCTCTCCATCACCACTGCCCAAACTGAGACACCTGCTTCCTTGCTCTCTACCTGTTCTGCCTGGAAAGAAGCAGAGAAAAGAAGCAGGCTTGGGAAAAAGGGATTTATGGCTAGTGTCTATCTGCTCCCACAGCCCAGGGAAAGAAAAGTGAAGGAGAAAGAAAATCAAAGGACAAATGTGTCCCTAAAACCCTTTCTTGCAGCTTTTCTCCACTGATGCTGCCATCTGCCGTGCACCGGTCCCACTTCAGTGGGCACCTCTGCCTGTCACCAGCAGGGAATGACAAGTTTTCTCTGACACTGAGACAGAAACGGTTTTAAATAAAACAAAAAAAGGAAAAGCCATGATTTTTTTTTCCCTTCCCCATTTCCATCCAGAAAGTACATTTGGGAGAGCCCTGAGTGCTGGAAGCCATCAGCTGGGCTGTCGGCACCTCAGAGGCTCCAGCAGGGAGGGCAGGTGTGTATAAGCCACCGACTGCACTGAGGAACTGTTCCTGACAACCAGGTATCCCCCATCATGTGAATGGGTCTTCCTCTCCATCCCACCCCTTGCTGCTGACTCCAAAGACCCCTGGGGAAAGCAAGGGTCTCCTAACACAGTGTGTTGATGCTCCATGGGTTGTAGTCCAAGTGGATTTTGCAAGGTATTTTGAACCTGCAGCACCCAGTAAAGGCACACATCCTCCTCCAACCAAGGGAATCTCCTAGAGGGCATCACTCCCTGGGGCAAGATTCAGGAAGGCTTATGCATACCTACCCACACCTTTCCAAATCCTGCACCTCACATCTAGCACCACTGGGTTGCCTCCTTCTCCCCACTCCAGAACTCAAGGTATTTTGAACATAAATTAAGAAATCAGACTTTAGACACATCCAGGGAGGGTGGGGAACAGCAGCAAGTACCCCACTACATGCCATGCAAGGGATGAGGGTAAGCAGTATCCCTTGCATGGGCTGCTCTGCCAACCCTGGGGATGCCCACATTCCTGCTGGAATGTAACCAGAGGCTGGCAGTTGTGCAGTGGGAAACCCCACAGGGGAAAGGAGATGTGTGGGTGGGGGTGGGAGTGTGTGTGTGTGTCCCCATCACCCTCTGATCATTTAAGGGGGAAAAAAACCACTTGATGGCAGGGCTTCACAGAGGGGTGCCATGTCACTCTGTAGTATTTACTTCCTTTGATGGCAAACACACTCAACCCATAGGAAAAAGCCCCTCTTCCTTCCCACAGTGGAAAGCCACTGGTTGGAAGCAATACCCAGGTGCAGAGCAGGTGCTGGGGAGAGGGTGCATCCCATCCCTTGACATACCACCCCCCATAAGCCCCATGCCTACCGCTGGGGTGAGTCAGGGTCAAAACAGGTCCTGGCCACATCAGTGGCTCGTGGGTCACAGCAGTCGCCGTCATCGAAGTCGTCCAACATGTTGTTGCACTCCATGTGACAGACACCATCGCGGCGCTTCCAGGAGAAACAGCGGCCGGCCCTTCGGCAGTCCCCACCATCAAAGCCAGTGAGGGGATGCTCACACTCAGGGTCACAGCGCTCATTGCCCACCTTGCTGGGCTCACAGCCCAGGAGGATGGCGCGGCGGCGCAGGGAGGAATTGTGTACCTCCAGCAAGCTGAGCTGCCAAGAGATGTTGTAGGGCCGGAAAGCTTCACTCAGAGCCCGGTGTTGACGCCAAATCTGCTCCCAGCTGACCGTTGGCCGCCCACCATCATCCTCTGCCAGGTTCACCACCCGGTACTGCACCACCTTCCAGCTCCGCAGTGGCCAGTGCTGGTTGTAGTGGGAGACCAGCTCCACGTTATCACAGGCAGTCTGCCCACAGGCAGGAGGGCCCAGCGGCAGCAGGATGGGGGATGGTGGGGACAGCAGCACCCAATGCTGGGGGAAGGCACCCTCCCGAAAAGGCACCCAACGTTCCTCCGGGCTGGCAAAGCCAGCAGCCAGAGCAAGCCCTGCTGTCTCCTCAGCCACCTCCTCTAGAAAGGAGCGCTGGAGGTGGGATTGGGACAGGGCACTACGCCACAGGGCCAGCCCAGCAAGATGTCCCCGGAAAGTGTGGGTGGTCCCCCAGGCGTCCCCCCCCAGCAGCAGGGTGCGGCAGGAGGACATGAAGGCACTGTGCAGGGGTCCCTCCTGCCCGCTGGCATGGCCAACCCGCACTCCATCCACATAGAGGGCCATCCACCGCCCATTGTAGCTGGCGGCCAGGTGTGTCCAGGCCTCAGGGAGGTAGCGGTGGTGGGAGGTCACCTCAGTGGCAGTGGCTGCCCGGTCTGTGCGGAGGGAGAAGAAGAAGCGGGCATCCTTCTTGCCACTGAGCTGCAGGGCACGGATACCCAGTGCCCAGCCCTTGTCGCTGGCTGAGTGCGAGCAGTTGTCGAAGACACCTGCAGCGGGTCAGGGATGGGGACAAAGAGAGAGAGAGGAGACCTAGTAAGAACCGGAGAGCATCACCACTCCTCCCTGAAGCACAAGTCGGGCCCATGGCAGAAGCTAAATGAAGGTGGTCAGGGGCTGGGCAGTGGGTGCTGCACCAGGGGTGACACCCCAGCCCCCATTCAAAATCATTTGCCAGGAAAAACGGCAGAGCCAGAAAGGCAGGATGGAGAGGGGAGGAAGAGTGTGTATGGGAGGAGAGGCTGAAGAGCAAGGTGTTTCTAAGTTGCTCTCTGTAGGAGTGCTCCAGCAGGATGGGTTTAGAGGCTAAGCTTTTTATCTGTGGGCCAAAGCTTTTAAGAATTAGAGCACAGCGACCCAAAGCAATACAGCCTCCTCCAGGGATTGCTTCCCCAACAGCTTCCTGGCAGATTTACAGCTCTCATTTATGCTCCAGTTTCCCTCCCAGTCATGCATACAGTGCTGGCGGAAGAGGGTTGGAGAGGGATATGCTGCCTCCAGCCTCCAGCCTGCCAAGTGCACTCCACAGCCCCTAAGGTCACTCCTGACCCCCTAAGGTCACACGAACATAAATCCATCCCCAGGAATAGCCTCTCCCTATTCCTGTGGACAGGAATTCCCTATCCCCAAGAATAGTGCCCAAGCATGTTGCAAACCTATTTTAGGCTGGGCAAGACCTGGAGCTGTGCTGACCTTCCCCCAGACTGCTGAGTGCCCACAGTGAAGAACCAGAGGTTTGCAGGCATTGAATGCCCTTGGGAATCAGTAGCTATAAGGCCCTTAAACACTGGCAAGGATAAAGGGACCTGCTGCTTGAAATAAATACTTCTGGGCTCCTAAACCACCACAGCCAGGATGTTTACGCATGTCATTGGCTGAGGTGAATGAGCTTGAAGTCACTCTTTGAGCCCCACCAGTGGCATCTTCTGGGGGCCCCCTGCTCTCCCATTCATCACCGCAACAGCATCCCAATGCTGACAAAACCTGCTGCCATCCCCAGAGATTCTTTTTATGTTCCTGCTGCGGTATTTCTTATTCTTCATCCTGCTTTTCCTGCTTCATGGATTCTCCAGTCCCTCACTGTGCCATACCCATTGCATACACTGCCTACCAATCTTCATGGCATCAGGGCACTGTGATCCAAAACAAAGCACTTCTGCCTGTGTCACTGTCTCACCTGTCCCTGGGGATATCCCACCTGCCGCTAGAATTGCAAAGAGGTCAGTAGAGAGAAGCAGAGGTGTAGAAGAGAAGGAGCTCTAGGAGGACCAGAATCTCCTGGCTCTTATCCAGGGTATGTGTCTGAAGCCAGGTTACTGTGACCCCACATCTCCCCCTTATAAACATGGCTGGCAAAGGTCACACCAAGTCCTGCTCTACCCCAGAAAGGAGCACCCCTCCCTCCATCCATCACTTTCATGGAGGGTGAGATGGGTGGTGGCCTCTAAACCATCCCACAGTCGTAACCACCCTGAACATGGATCCCTTTCACTGCTCACTACAAAGGCAGCCACGCACAAAGCCTCTGTGGGCGGATGGGCTTTGGCCAACTCTTGTTTTCTGGTGGATTGTGAAAGGGAAGCAGAAAGACCAGGGGAAGCTGAGCCACAAAGAAGCCAAAAAGCAGGAGGCAAGCAAAGGAGCCTTGCAGAAGTGAGAAGGCAAAGCTGGAGAGTACTTCTGGGCTGGGTGCTGGCTGAAAGGTGCTGAGACCCATACACTGAAAAGCCATCTTTTGGTCCTCACTGAGGCTGAGGAAACAGGGCTTGGTACCTTCTCTCTTAGGAAAATTCATATAGTTCACCTTGAAATGATTCAGAGTGCCCCAAATTTGATAAACCCCAAGACAAAAATGGGAGAAACAGTGTCAAGGGTGGAACAGCCCCTGGGGTGAGCGTAAGCTATCATCCTCACAAATCCATGCTGGAGCCAAGCCATGCCTGGCAGTGCCTGATGCTTTCCACACTGGCCAAAAGAAATTTAAGTGAGCCTAAAACCAGGTATAAGGACTTCATTGGCATTCTCAAAGGGACTTCATCAAAGAGATAGAAGTAAGACCAAGGTCAGCTCTACAACAGGGGAGAAAAATCAGTAAAGCAGCAGCTGGTGCTTCCTAAACATGGCCAGGGATGACATCTCCACATCAGCAGCAGTGAAGGGATGTACGGAACAGCACATCCTACAGCAGGGAGTAACTGCAGAATGGTGTAACAAAAAGGTCTAGTAGCAGGTTCTGGCATCTCTCAAGGGCCTTAATGAGAAATCATCAGGGCAGCAGTTTCAAGACCCAAGAGTTTGCCAAGGAGCTTGATATTTTGTCCTGAGGCAATCCACCAGAAGGGAAAGAGCTGTTTGTAGAGGAACTGCAAGGTATCTCCTCAGCAGCTCTAAGTACAAGTCTGCCTCTGCTCCCTCAAGTGGGAAACAGGAGCTCTAGCCTGGTTTATGCTGTTCACCTGTGCCTTAGGGTAATGCCTTTGGGGTTTGAAACAAGAGTTTTTGGTAACAGTCCAAAACAATTCCAAGAGGAAAGTACCTGCCAGACAACGTCATGGAGAAAAAGCCCTCAAATAGATCAGGTGTGCCACTTTGTAAGGACCACACTGCAAGCAGCCTCTCCCACTGGGGCCAGGAGTTTTGCATCACAAGGAATAGCTTTCAGTTATGTTTTGAGACTCAGATACTGGGGGAAATCAGCTGCTAAAGATCCAGAGGGTCTGACACAGGCCCGGAGCCTCTAGTCATGGTCACCCCTTGGCATGTGCAGTGGGAACCAGCTCAGGGACCCAAGGAGGACATCTGGATTTAGACACAGCAGATGTTTAGGACTGCCTCTGGTTAAGGATCTGACCCAACAAAATCACCTACAAGCTGAGTAAAAACAAACCTCAGCCTGGCACAAAACATAATCCTTTGGGGTTCACCAGAAACAGAGCAGGCATAGATGGAAGGGAGACAAAAAGGGTGGAAAAGGTAACAGCATCACATGAAAGGACTTTCCTCTGCTGCCCAAAATGAGTAGAACAAGGAAAAAGGACAAGTTTCCTACCCTAACAGTGGCTGTGGCAGGTTACTGGGGTTATACACCAGCAGAAATCCTGCCATGAAGGAGTGACTAAGAAAGATGAACAGCCCCAGCCAGGGTGGCCCTGAGGCAAAATGTGACATCTAGGGGGAAAAAACACCTACTTCAGAGCCTTCAGTCCAAGCAGCAGCCACACCAGCTGATAGGACAGCTTTCTTTCCATGATCAGAGTTGCTCAGCCTGGCCTTACTTCCCAGTAATGCTAATGCTGGGAGATGCTCAGTTCTGCTCTGCTTTCCTCCTGCCTTCCCTCACACATGGAAACTTGGAGCATCTCCAGCTCCTACACACCTTTGGACCACCTCATGCTCAGTCCCCTCTCTTTTAACAGAGCAGGAGCAGCAGATCAGAAGCAGACTCAGTACCTGAAGAAGGGCTGGCAGCTGCTTCTGTCTTCTGCGCACACGAAATGCCAGTAGCACTGGGCTGTCCCCCTTTGGCCACCCACACCCAGGCCCCTCAGTCCCAGCTGCAGGGAGACAGTGGGAAGTGAACAATGACTCAGTCGGAGGTGCCTGGGTCTGACTCAAACCCTGGAGCATGGAAGCTGGGGAATATTACCCGAGTGAATGCCAGCACTAAGGGGTGGTGCTTTCAGCACTAACAACTGTCCCACTCTCCAGAAGGAAATTTAAAAATAAAGAATAAAAAATAATAATGAAAGAACTCCGCTGGCTACCTGGGAAACTCAAAATTCAGCACCTGCAGGCCAGACCTCCAGTTGCAAACAGCTGTGCTGCTGATGCAATGACTGGGAATTGTGCTCCGTGCATCCCGAGGTGCTGCCTGCCAGTGGGGAGGCATCAAGGATGCTGATGGGAACGCAAGGACAGCAAGGTGGATGCTAGGGAGTTTGGTAGTTTCCTTGTACAAAATTGCTTTTCCCCTTTGCCACCAGACTCCAGCCCGTCCCTCCTACCTCTTCCACAGCACAGGTGTGGTTATTGCCCTGTAACCAGGGAGATAAATCAATGAAAGGGGCCAGGCAAAGCAGAGGAAGGTTCAGTGGAATGAATGATCACAAGCCAAGGAAGAATCAGGATAGAGAGATTCCCCAGTCAGCTCGTCTGGGGCAGCACAGAAACACAGTAGCCCCAACTGTGGGGACCACAGACATCCTGTCACTGCCATCTGTTCCCAGCCCTTCCCAGCATCCCTGCACTGCCCTGCCGAGCTTGCACCCAGACATAAACACCCATCCTGGCACAGCTGAATGAAGCACCACTGCAGAAAGTGACATCTGCCCCACTCTGTGCCTGTGTGCCAGGCTTCTCTGTCTCCTCAGCGTCTCCATCACAGAATCATTAAGGTTGGAGAAAACCTTTAAGGTCAACTGCAACGGTTAAGCCAGCACTGCCAAGTCCGCAAATAAATCATGTCCCTAAGCACCACGTCTACACATTTTTGAACACTTCCAGGGATGGTGATTCCACCACTTCCCTGGGCAGCATGTTCCAGTGCATGACTACTCTTTCAGAGAAGAATTTTTTCTTAATATCCTATATAAACGTCTCCTGGCACGATCTGAGGTAATTTCCTCTTGTCCTATCACTTGTTACTCGGGAGAAAGAGACAGACAACCGCTACACCCTCCTTCCAGGTAGTTGTGGAGAGCAGTAAGGTCCCCCCGAGCCTCCTTTTCTCCAGGCTGAACCTCTCTAGCTGCCTCAGCTACTCCTCATAGGACTCGTTCATCCCTTGCCTGTTTCTCAGCAAGCGCTTGAGGGGGCAATTCTGGGTAGAACAAGTCCCTGGGGCCGCCCCCTGCCCCGCAGCCGTTCCACAGAGCCCTCGAGGCCGCAGCATGGGGTATCGGACCGGGGCCGGGCGGTGAGTGCGACGCGGCTGCCACCGTGCGGCCACCGCCCGGGGGACCCGCCGGGAGACCCGGGAAGCCTCAGTGTGCCCGAAACCCCGGGGAGGAGGGACTGGTGGCGGGGGGGAGAGGAGGGAAGTAGGATCAGGGAACGTGTGTCACCCAAAGGGACCTTGCAGCTCCCGGCGAGGGGAGAGGGAAAAATGAGACGGAACCAGGGCGGGGACGGGGGCCGGGGTGGGGGAGCGGGCTGGGAGGA
>VZRN01000804.1:0-61163 GCA_013397935.1 Dasyornis broadbenti
TATTTTAGTACAGAGGAACACGAACCTTGGTCTACACTCTTTTGCATCCAGTCTTTATTTATTCTTTCACATAAGCAGCACAGGAAGGAAGACAATCATTTATTCCCACTACAAAAACCACTGAGATGCCTTTCAGGACCCAACAGTGTTTAGTCAGGGTTCTCACTTTGGAGTTCACGAGGTATTTCAGAGATAAATTTACTCTCATTGCTAAGAGCTGAGCAGCTCTATAAGAGGGAGGGTTTCCAGTTATGTTTTTCTAACAGTCGTTCAAAGCTTAAGCAGTTGCAGCATCCACCAGCCTGAATCCGGTGGGATTTCAGGCATCTTGCATGGGTATTTTATAACTTAAGTGAAAATTCTACCTGCAGTCTTAAATACATAAATACCTTCTGCCACTTGGCTCTACTGAAAAGCTTTCTCCTAATAAAAATCAGTATTTCTCTTATAGAGCGATAACCATCTATTTAATCTGCCTATTTTCTATCAACACATTGGTTATTACAGTATTTTTCTATGCCAGCTTCTTGGTACCAGGTCATACATCAGCAGGATTTAAAGCCTTGGGCTTTTCAGGGTTTTTTTTCCCTATGTTCCAAATCACATTCAGCATCTGTTGTTTGGGGGATGTAGTGCATCTCCTTAGGGGGTTCCAACCTGCATCCCAGCGCTGCAGGAGTGGGGGCAGTTGCAGTTGTTTAGTGGTGAGGAGGAAGTTCCACACTTTGCACACTCCGAGGCTGAAGCGCTCCTCAGTCCCAGCCCACAGAAACCAGCAGCACAAGGACTGCCCTAAGCACGCCCAGGCGTTCCCAAGGGAACCCATCATACCGAAGTCTCATCATACCGTAGTCTCTGTTTTTTTAACAGTTCGACTGCGAAGGTGTTGCCGTATCAGATTCTTCTCTTTTAGGTACCTGAGAGGGAGAATGCATATTAAAAAACTCTGCAAACTTTCAACCCAAATTCTAATGAGCTGGTCGGATGGCGATGAAAACTCTCCCAATGCAGGCAAGTTTATGATTTTCTAAACATTTCCTGGACACTTTGATTCAACATGATTATCAGCCCATCATCCAGTAGCAGACCTGTGGCTGCTGTAGCCTCTCAGTGCTCTTGGCCTCAGGACTCAGATGGTCACAAACATGGCAGCCCCTCTGACTTGTACCTGTGGGGAGTTTTGAGCTACTGGAGGAGGGATTCCTGCCATTCACCACAAGTTTTAAAGGGACACCTGGAGTCTGTGACTCCCCTCATTTTATGTCTGTTTACCTTGCAATTGTCTGTTGAATCTCCTGCTCCTCCTCTTCTTTTATTCTGTGCAGAATCGATTCCAAGAAGGGAAGATGAAATGAAATGTACTGAGCAACCTAACAGGGAGGAGACAAGAAAGGCACTACTAAGCATGGTCATCGAGAAAAATTCCATGAACTATCAGAATGGAGCATATACATACATCACTGCTGATCTCCTCCACATCCCCATCCATGAGAAAGAACTTGGCAATCTTCTCAGAGGGCCCCTGCAGTAGCCTGTGCAGCAAGGGAATATCTCCACTCCTCAGCTGTTTCTTTTCTGGGATTTAAAAGCAGTGTCATGAAACATGGAACACACCACAGGGGCTTTATCTACTTCCTGCAGCCATGAGCCTTTTTTCCTGACATGGATCCCATATTGACTCAAGTGCAATTACCAGATACCTTGCAGGTCCCTAATATTGTGCCATGTAAGGTACCTTCCCCCTCAGTTCCCTCCTATTCTCTCAGGTGTTCCCATTAATAAAGACCAAATCCCCTTTTTCCTGAAAAAGTAAGAGTAAACTGCTACAGAAGTACTTTTTTTTTCCACTGAAAAATGAGTACTTTAAACTCAGCAAATGTAACCCAAAGCTGTCAGCTGAAAGGGCCCATAACACAATTATTCAGCTTTTCCTCTCCAGAGCAGACATCTCTGAAAGGCCCCTGGAGAAGGCAAAATGCCACACCACACACACAGTGCCCAAACGAGGACAGAGGCCTGGGATAACTCCTGTCACTCCAAGGGACACATTCCACACGCACACACACACAGAGGATGATTAGAGGTGAAGTAAGCGGTCAGTGAGCAGTGCCTGGTTTACCTCCGGATGCATGGATAACATAAAGTGCAAATTCATGGGGGCTGTTTTCTATCTGTGAAACAAAAGAAAATCCATTCAGACCCACAGACCTTCCCAGGATTTCCCTCTCAGCACATACTTCCTGTGTGTCTCAGCTCAGAGATTTGGATCAAAGTCTGAGACAGGGATCCTGTCAGCAGAAGAGTTAAAGGATGCTGCATCTGGCTAAGACAGAAAGCTTTGCTGCCATGTTCCTTGTCCCTGTGCCTGCCCTCACCCTTACACTCCCATGCTGCCCAAATCAGCAAACACTGGAACCCCAGATCTTTCCGGGGGCTGTCCTCTGGAGAGCAGCACCTCCACGGACAATGAGCAGCCTTTCCCTGCTCTGGCAATGCTGGAAGTGCAGCAGCCTGAAAGGAGCGGTTCTGCAGTTCTCCATTTGCTGCACACCATGCACCCAGTGTCACTTTTCCAGCCTCTGAGAGCCATGAAACACTGTTAAAATAAACACAACACAGGCATTTAAAATTACCCACGTGTTTTTTTTTTACACTCCAATCCATGCAGTATCCCTGCCCAGTTATTCCCTGTCTTTCCTGCAAGTGCTGGAGTGCACACCAGAATGAACATTTCCAGAACATGGCCACACTTCCTCCTGCCAGCACACAGTTACCTTAAACTTACGAAGCAACTGTTCTATCACTTGTCTGGTTCTCATCTGGCTGTTGATTCTTATTTTGGTTTCTGATCCAAAAGCCGGAGTGAAAACTGATGTCTGGGAACAAGAACAGTTGCACAAGGGCGTGAGCATGAGGCAAAACTCACCGGACAGGGTTCCCTGTCCCTCAGGTGACAAAGCCAAGCCTAAAAATTCTTACCTCGTGGTTGTAGAAGTGGCCATTGATTGAGAACCTGTGAGTTTCTACTTCTGTCCTGGTTGTCGTGGGGAGCTTGGTCCTCTTCCGCACGGCCGTGGCATCGCTGCTGGTCCGGGGCAGGGTGGCACAGTTGAGCTCCTGTTCACTCCTGGACTTCAGCGTGTGACTTTCATAACACAGATAACCTGGACAGGATAAAACCACATCAGCACCACGTGCAGCTGCTTCCCACTCCCTGCCAGCATCCCCAGAGAAAGGAGGCTCTTGGTGAAGGGATTTATTCTCTATTTATTTTTTTTCTTTGTGGGGGTGGAGCAGGAAAGGAACAAGGCATGGGCATACGATGAAGAACAGGATGACTGCTTAGGTCCCAGTTTGCTATTTTGTTCCCTTGGGAACGATCTCTTGGATAAAAGCACAGCTCATTCTCACTGGCTGTTCACCAAGTCACCTGCACAGCAATATTGGCCCTAACCAGCCTTAGGTCAGTGTTTCCCCAGCTTGCAGTACATGTTACGCAGGACAAAGAGATTTCCCTCTGCTGGTAGGGAAGGCCTGATGTGTGAGATGGACTCTGCTCCGTCACAGAAGACAGAATTTTTTGTTAACATGAGAGCACTGACACTAACTTTGCTCAAGGTCTGGCTGCTCCTTAGTAGACTTCAGGGTCTCCCCACTAATGTGATGGAGGTCATCAAATTCTCCCCAGCGAGTCATTCCCCTGAAAGACCAAACATGTAGTTATCATTGATGGCTCCTCATTAACTCAGTGATTTCAGTTTATCCCGTGGTCAGGATGCCTGTAATACATTCTTATCCCTGCTCAAGTTACAGACTTCAGCATGGTAATTGTAGTTTAAGTGATAATAAATCAGTTATTAAAAGACGGTATGAGCAGGGATCCCAAATGTAACACATCCAATTTAGAACCAGTTGAACATCAATCGGGACATAACGGAAACAACTTGCAGTAATTCCTGATCTATTTAAGAGCAACACCCAGGATTAATCACACACAGACTACCAGGCAGGCACATAAATATAGTTATTTAGATAGTCATAGAACACAGGTCTGTTACACAGCTTAAATTACACACAGCCCCTTGTGCTGTTCTAACCAGTTGTGTATGAGAGCAGGAAGTTCCATCTAGCCTGTCAGAAAAACTATACTTATGTCAATATTTCCATGATTCACTGCCTAAACCCTACAGCAAGGAGTCTTCAGCCAGTTACTGCTCTGACTGAGAATAAACCAATTTGTAGGCCAATATTAAAAATTCATTTCATGTGTGTATATGTATATATCTATATATATATATATATTCCCAACAATATTCAGCTACCCCCCAGTTTACGTGCCAAACAACGCTCTTGGTTGTATTCCACACATTCACCAACTCCATTTAAGATCAGACAGCCAAGCTGCTGTGCATACCTTAAAGCATGTCAGGGCAGCCCCATGTTTCTGGGATCATGAGTTAATGTTTACTTTAAGACACAGACTTCCACCAGTTAGAAGTTTTTTTCAGAAATGCCCTGCAGGCCACGTGCACCCCACACCAGCAGACCTGGTCAAGGTAAACAGAGAACCAGATTTGCCTAAAACTCAGGTCCTTTCCCAGTTACTCCTGTCAAAATTCATCCCTGAATTTCAACAGTCAGAGACAGGGAAGAAGACTTGACTGGAACTCCACAGCTGCAAGGATGGCAGAATTAAATCCCCAGTTCCAACATGTCCCACATGCAGTCTAAGACAATAAGTAATTGGGAAAAGAAACTCTGCAATACACAATTTATCAGGGAGTTATTCAGGGTGAACATTGGCTCTGCCTCTGTATTACAAGACTCAGATTCAGCTCATCAAATTTACCAGCCAAGGCTGGGGAAACAGTGTTCAAAACAAAGTGCAGTGAGTACCTGTATCAGCTGAGCACAACCCATGGGGATATAAAATTGGCAGCAGCCTGGAACAGCTGGTCCATGGGCATTTTAAGGGGTTTTTACACCAGATTTTGCACAGACAAAGCCAGTATTCATTGCCTGGCTTGAACTTCACCTGAGCAGCAATGGTTCCACACCTGACACACCTGGGAATGTAACCTGGGACAGACAATCCCTCAGCACTTACCTACCAGATTTTGGCTTCATGCTCTAGTGTGTTGCACCAACGTGAGGCCTTTCAGGGGCTACCAGTACCAGGTGTACATGGAAACACATGGAGTTTGTTTGGGTCTTTTCCTATATTTCTATATACATCAATTTCCCAGTCCTTATACAGGAACAGTCAGTTCCCATGAAAAAGAGCAGCCTCCTGCAGCACCTCAGCCTGAGGGCCAAACGAAGATGCCACAAACACACACCTTTCTGCCCAGCACAAGGTGTGGAAAGGCTCTGCTGTACATCAACCACCAAGGCCTTTGGGGAAGCTGGGATATCCAGTGTAGCCAGCCACATCCATTGCAGTCACAGCACGAGCTATCTTGCAGTGCTAGCCTCCTTAGGGAAGTTCATACATTACCTTTTACTAGGGAACAAACCCACAACCTCTCTTGACTTCAGGGTTACAAAAGAGGGTATCTGCTTCTCATCCTGAATTTTCAATCGGATGGGATGCCGCACTCCCCAAAATATCGAGAGGATTCCTTCAATGAATGGTGTGCTTCCTTCTCGCTGGAGAAAAATACCAAAATAGTGAGTGCCGCATAATAACTGAGTAAAAATAATCAACTCATCATAATCAATTTCCCCTCAGAGACACAGTAATACAATGAAATTGCTGAGGCTGACACAGGCCTGGAACAGATTATTTTGAGAATGTGTAACCTCAGTTCCGAGCTAGTTCCAAAACAGCCAAAGCTGCAGCTGACCTGATCAGTTTAGGAAACCAGTTCTGGTTTATTATTTTAGATGGAACAAGTCATGCAAGAAAAACACCACAGCAAGTGCTGGAGTCCAGTGCTGTGAGGAGAAGAGAGCACCGATCTGGTATGTCGAGATTAGTGGAGTTTCTCTCCCTTAGATCCTTACCTGATTATATGTCAGTTGCAGATTGTCTTGATCTGAATAGTAAGAGTTATAATTCTTCAGAAGAGAACTGAGCTGCTCTCTAGAATAAGGATCACAATGAGAGAATAACACTTAACATCTCTGTCTGTAAAATGCAGGTGGTATGTGGCAGGGTAACACCCCATACCTGTGATACCCACTGCATCCTTGTATAGGCTTATTAACGATCAATGCATCATTTCCTGAGAGTAAAGTTCTGTCAAGTTACTCAGTTGCTCATAAAGTTGCTTCTTTAAAGATCCAGAGGAAGGTAATTTGTCTGTCTCACTCGCATGACCTTAATAACACTGCCCCAGAACAGCTTGTACTTTGCACCTCTGTAGCAGCCATGAGGCGGAAACAAACACAACAACATGCCCATGCACCAATGCTGCAGGTTATCTTAACTAGGCTACACGTTGTTTTCCCTGCACCATGGCTTCCATTCAGTTTTAATATTGCTTCAGATACTCTTGCAGTATGTCCAACATTTGCTTCCCTCTGCTTGAAACAAAACAGCTTTTGCACCAAGTCTTTGCTGAGAGGAGAAAGGATGGAGATGAAGAGAACCTCTGCCAACAAGCAAGGAGCCATGGAGACAAAAATCCCGCTGCAGCTCAGGCCTAGGAGGGCTGGACAGTGACAGAATTAATTGAAAGGTATTTCAAGGCCATCGAGAACAAAACACCCTTCCCCACACCACGTAAAGATGACTTCAAGTGTAATTCAAGCAAGCAATTCCCACCAGCAGAGGTAATTAACTATGAGGAACAACTGCATGGAAGTGTACAAATTCTTCCTTACAGACCAAGGATTACAGTGGTTTAATGTCCTGCCTGGCAGTGAACACCAGGTTTGTTTCCAAACAGTCCCTGTTATTGCCAGGTTTGTGTCTAGTGTGAGCTGTTGGAGCAGCAGGCCCACAGACTGAACACATAGCACTTGCAAACTCTGCACCACGAGTTCCTCAGACAGCTGCTGAAGCTGCTCAGGACCGGTGTATCCTCAGAAACACTGCTACAACTCCTCCACCAATTTTAAATAAATAAGTGCCCCAGAAGAACTGTCAGCCCAACATGGAGACAGGCCCCAGGAACACGGCCTTCCCCTGGGCCCAGCTGCCCCACACACCAGAGAGGGAAGCAGGGACAACCAGGGGGGCAGGCAGCATGGCCATGCTGTGCTTGGGGCAGAGGGCCATGCAGAGCATGAACGTGGAAAGCTTTCCCTGGCATACCTATCCCTCCCTTCTCCACTTAGTAAACAGAACAGTGTCGTGTTGCTTAGTGAGCTTTTTCCCATGCTGAGAAGGTAATAGACCAACCAGGCTTTTGCCCAGCAGGTAACATGAGGACAAGGGCTGCACCACTAAACTCAAGGTTCACTGCATTCCCTGCTCATTTTCTGGATGTAGATTATTTACTTTACATTACTGCAGTTCCACACACAAAAATTATTTTTGGCTAGCTTTATCAACAGAGTGCTGGACTCCAAACAAGGATTTTCAACATTTACTTCAACTCACTTTGGTCTTAAATCCTTGGAATACTGGTGGCAAGACCCCTTCTTTCTATTGTGTTGAAACAGCTCATGACAGGTGCCTTGTGTCTCGTAAGCTGCGAGGGTCTGTACTCAGCTCATCCCGCCATATGCGAATGCCCACACACTCGGATAACAATCATATACAGGCCCCGTTCTGATCACGCTGGCTGCAGGTAAGCAAGATTAAGCACGTCTTGGCCTCATAAACAGGCAAGCTCCAGATGCAATTCCTGATCGACAGCCAAGTAGGAGACAGGCAGCTCTGCCTCACAGATGTTGTGACAGGCTGGCTGATCCTGCTCGAGAGATGCTGCAAACTCAAACCTATTTGTGCTTCACAGCCTTTGGCAACCATTTCATTGACAGCTGTTAGTTCACAAGTGTTTTCCAAGCAGGAAGTTGGGAAGGTGAGCTCCCTGAAGATGGATTAGAAGAAATACATTAGGACTTGGGTTACACTCTGCGGCCCACCTATACTCTTAGTCCATGTTGACTGCAAAGGCAAATAAAATCATAGACTAACAGCAGTAAGAGGTCTGGTAAGGGCCATCTCTGAAGCAGATTCTGTTTCTCAGAGCAGGCTCTCAAGATTTTCACGCAGTTTCTTGCCTTGTCTAGAAAAACTTGCCATTACCTTCCTCAGAAGTTTGCATAAATAAACCTTTCAGGTTTCAGCCTTGCAGGAGTGCAACCAACAGTGACAAACCACACAAGCAATTAGAAAAGCCCTGAGGGAGAGATTTAACAGCAGCTCACTCTGACTTGTTTGTCCTTGTGTAGTTGAGACATAAGAGAAAAAAAAGATTTTCCTTCTTTTTGCCCCAGAAGGGAGTACGTGCACCAGCCTAGTTCCAGGAGGAGTCTTACTGTAACACATCTTCCTGCTGCCCTAACCTAGAGACAGATGCCATCTCTGCTGAGTTTGGCAGCTGGAAAATCAGCAGCTGCTGTCTTGCAAGTCTTTTTTCACAGCGGCTTTGTGACAACAGCCAAACGCAGCCATTAATGGAAACCAAAGCCAAATAACTAGCAGAACAACTCACCCCAGAAACATAACATGCACTGCAGATTCACCGCTTTCTTCAGCAGTAAAGTAGGATACAAAGGAACTGCAAGGTCAGGTGCCCCAGTGGTAAACCACAACAGAGCCCAGACTGCTCTCTGGAAACACTAACCCAGGAGAACTCACCTATGTCCTCTCCTGCCCCAAGCCCTACACACAATCCGGGAATATTTATGGCAGTCATGCTGGAGACGCAGCAGTTCAGCCAGCCAAATCATCCCACGTGCTTTGGTCAGCCTTTTGATCCAGCCATTGTGCAATTCCTGAACAGCAAGCCTGCCCCATCAGCAAGATTTGCAGGCTAGAACTGGAAGAGATGTAGTGTAACAGCAGATTGAAGGCATAGATGAGGGATGATAGTCTGGAAATTGCATTGGAAGCAAGCCTGAGTGCAAATGGAATGTCAGTGGTTCTTGAAACACTTACTTCTTTTTATGCGAGGCAAAGAAAGTTTAAACCATGGCTGTCATGCAGAAAGGTCTCAACCAGGATCCACATTTCACCATCTGAGCAGGCAAGTATATAGGGGAATAAAACCCCCGGAACACCGGTGCCCTTGGAACACTTCCACACGCTTTTGCATGCCAAGTTTACACACATTCATTACCTCTGACACAAAAGCACTGCATCCCAAACTAGCAGCAGTGTAAAGAGAACAGCTCTTGAAGAGAAAAGGAGTGATGCATCTACTGCATGTGTGCTCTGGGCAAAGCCCTGACACCCTTCCTTGAAAAGGGAGAAAAAAAGAGCATTGCTCAGGTCACACAGGAAAGTATCAGGATTCAGGAAGAAATTTCTATGGCAGCATGATAAATTCCATTACAGACCCCATCCCTGGTTGAGTCTACAGGCAGTTTCTTTGCCATGGCAAGACCAAGAGTGATGGAAAGGAAGAGAGAAGAGAGGCCCTTCTTCCAGCTCCCGCGCTCTTGCCAATAGGGGAAAAAGAATCCCATAAGAAAAGGAAGTGCGCTAAACCCCAGGTGGCTCAGGGCAGCATTAAGAAAAATTCCTCCCAGCAAGACTGAACTGTGGAAAAGCAACCCACAAACTACAGTCAGAGTGCAGTTCCAAGCTTTTCTACTAGTAGGTGAAAGAGACACTTTCTCTGACCACAGCAGAGAGCGGGCAGCACAAAAGTCTTTCTGCACAGACTCCCTGCAATCCAGGGCTGCCAAACCCCAAGCTACAGACAAGCAGAGCTCAGCTCTGGAACATATGGTCAATTACAACAGATTTCCAAGATAGGAAGGTCTTCTTCCCCAGCTTGTAATTTTATTTCAGAATCCTCTAGAAGGGCTATTCTCCTTAACGAAGAAGACCCACAGACCTAGGGTTTAATGCTCTGTTCTTTTTATTCCATATAAAGGGCAACTCTGTTCTGTAGACAGGTTAAATAAACTAAGTGGTAGGGACTGCTGCTGCTACAGGCTCAGCTCTCTACAGGATCCCCTGGCAAGGAATAAATGTGGAATAACTTGAAAGAAAGTAACAAAGTAATTAAATATTTGAGGTTTTAATAATTTACCTGGTTATGAACTTCTCTTCATTGATGAAAACAGAAGGCAGATGCTGAGCCTTCATAGTCACTTTCTTCATTTACTCAGAAGAGATGAATCTAAACAAAAGGTTAAAAAAAGGTAAATATACCTAATACTGCTACTACAGAAGATGGAATAATAATTAAGCACAAAGCTTTAGCTGGCCAAGTGAAACAGGCTGGGACACTCAAGCTGAGGGCTCACTACACCATATTTTGACTACATCATACTTTGCCTTAATACCCAAATATTTCCCACTCCTAATAAAAAATGGCAAGAACCATTCCCATCAAGAGCATAACAGTATCTTAAATCCCAAGTACTATATCTACAAGGACTTTCTCAAGCTGTTTTAGGACTACTTCAGCTCCAGGATTATGTGCTGGTCAGGATCTATCTGTCCACTACGGACAGAGCATTACCCAGGGTCACTGAAACACACCGCGACTCAGCAAACCACCCTCATCCAGATTCCTAAAACCAGGCAAGAGAAGGAGCGCTGATGATTAGCAGTGTCCTGCAGCACAGCAAGAAAGCAGGTGGCATAGCAAAGACGGAACAAGACTGTAATTTCCGGGAGGGAGCAATACAATTTACAGATTTCCACACTGGGATTCGAGCATGTTATGCAGGCAACAAGCCAGACCCACGAGACTCCAACAATGCCTTCCTCAATAAGCTTAATTATGGAGTCTGGGCTCTTTCCTTCACCCTCAGGTACTAGAAGAAAATGCAGACTGAGGAGAGTTAACTGAACAAGTGGCATCACACATGGCAGGGGAAAAAACCTCCAAGAATCCCATGAAAAGCAGTAACATGACCAAAGATTGCACTGGAAGTTGATCATTCCGCTTTCACGTCTCTTATTTGGAATTTGGCTCACAGCACTCAATGTCCATTGTTCCTCAAGGCAGAGGATTGACTTGAATCCGGTTTCAGACTGCATTGGACAGGGCCTGGTCAAAGACGTCTGCAACGCAGCTGATCGTCTGCAATCCCAATGACAAACAGCCTTCCAAAAACCAATTTAGGAAACATTCAGCCTTGAACAGATCATGGGTGGCCAAAGAGCAAACACCTCATCTCTGGGCACTGTACTACTGAGCTGCTTTCACGTCACCAATTTTCCATAATCAGAGATGAATAGCTTCTAAAAAACAATGTATGCGGACAAATGAGAGGTTTTGCATATAAAATACAAGATCTTCCACCCTAAAAAATATACAGGAAGTTATTTCACAACGCCTAGAGTGCACTACCAAAATGAGCTTTACCTGAGCAGCTGGGGTTTCGAGCAGTGCTCTGTGAGTAGCTCACTGAAAGGAGCAGCACTCCCTTTGTCCTTTGGGTGACATCCATCAAGACAAAAACATACCTGAAAGCCAAACAAGCCCAGGGATTTCTGTACAGACACGAGTTGGTGTGTGAGGAATATACGGCTGTGCACCAATGCTGGTTTTTGCCGCTGAAATGACTTCAGTAACCAGCGGCCACACCTTGAAATCTGATTTTATGTGATTTACTCACAACCTCTAAGGGAAGCAGCTGCCTGTGTCAGTGTAATTTCAAGGCAATTTTACAAGATGCAGAGGAGTTTATGTACATTGGCACCTGAATAACCGACTATAGACTTCAGCTTCCTCCCACCTGTCAGGAAACAATGCATTAAGAGCAGTGGATGGCCAAGTCACCTTTCTTAACCATAGAGCAGTGACACTGACAAGCTCCAGCACTGCTTCACCACTTGTGCTTACATTTCTTTTCTATAGAATTTGGCCTTAAAATGATTCATCTGAAAGAAAAAGGTGATCTCTGCACATGGAGAGAAGTGATCTTTACACACATAAAAAAGGTGAACACTGTGTTTTGCTACACAGTGGATGGCTCCTAGCAAATTATTTGCCTTAAACAGCTTGAACAGATTTTAAATCAGCTGGGTGCTGATGGGGATAATTCTTCACCAATGCCTTTCTCTTTTCTCTCCCTCACTGCCCCAATATCCAGGAGAAAGACTTCTCTCCTATGGCTGGCGCAGAAGCACAACTCTCGCTGCATTCTCTTCAGTTATGTGCACTGCTCTGCTTATCAGCCTCGCACCAAACACTTCCACACCACCAGCTCATCCCAGAGATGAACCACTTCTCCCTGGACCCTTCCCATGGGCACATTTTGGCTGCATACCTCTCACAGCCCTTACTTTTAGCCAAGCCCTAAACCTGTGGTTGCCACCATGCACCGACTTCCCCAGTACCATTACCTGACACAGCAGATGTCAGGATATTTGCACTGGCGCTCCCTAAATCCACAAAGCTGTTAGATTTTCTATCACCTCCTCCTATCTTGCTGCTTTCCATGTCACTTCCCTGTAGTCCTTTTGAGGAAGCAAACAGAAGTGAAATGTGTTTTCCATTTGCTCCCTTTGATTTGAACTAACCAAACCACGCTCATTTTCCAGCTACTCCAACAATATGTGGCTGTGCCATTCATTCAAAGCCATCTCCTGACTTGCTTGGTGTCACACAGGTGGCTTTACAATTACGTTCAGCTGCACTAGAAATGAAGAATTTCCTCAGATATGTTACACCTGGAAACTGGGATTTTGTATGGAATAAACTGCTCGTCTAAGTCTTAATCAAAGAGAAACCTAATGCTTGGAGAAATACAGGCTGAAACCTGAAATATGTAGTGAAGGAAGGAAAGGAAAGCAAAGGAAAAGTCAGGAAGAAATGAAAACTGGAGCAGCTGCAAGCTGAGCATCTCTAGAGAAGGACTGCACCTATTGGAGGAGTCTAGGCAAAAGAAAGGGTAAACAGACCACTGCACATTTCAAAGCTGCAAGAGCATCAACACATCAGAGCAGAAGACAAACCTCCCAAAGCTAATGAGCTGTACTTGTAAGATTCATATCCTACCTGAAATGTGGGGTTTCTTCCCCCCAAGTGTCAGCAGAGAGACAGATAGGAGGACTTGCTCCCCTTTATTCAGTACAGTGATATTTAAGTCATTTGCTTAAGGGGACAGAGCAGGGACAGCAGAGTGCAGCAATGACAAAGCAAAAGTTAAGAGCAAATGGCTACACAGATTTTTACACAAGGATCAAACAAGGCAGCTGCAGAGGAGGACTGGAAGAGGAGGTGGACACCCGAGACCCAGAACTGAGCCAAACAGGAGTAGAAAGCAGCACCTCAATTTGTGTAACAGCCTGGGTCGTGCTTTTCGGTGCACCCAGATGTTAAGACAGGGACTGCAGAGCGCCGTGTGCTGCACGGAGCTCCTACCAGTGCTAGAGAAACTAAAACCCCAATCCTCCACAAAGACCTCTAGGTTTTGTGACCCAGTGCTTCCCAAAACTCTTCCAAACCCCCAGGAAGTCAGAATACGGCCAATCTCTTTCATTTCTTTTCTAGAAACAAGGCCACAAGGCTCAACTGTCTGTTAACTCAGCTATAACTACACACACATAGAATATTTTGAATATTCTGTACAGCACAAAGCTCTGCACCATAAGCACAACACCACATCCAGCTGACTCATCTTCTAAACTCACAAGTGTCTGGTATTTAGCAAATTTGTGCATCATTATTGGTTTCTATGAAGATAAATTCAAGATTTTTTTCATACAGATAAACTCAGTATCGGCAGAATAATTTTACTAGTCACATACTCTATTTATGGGACTTCACATTCCCTTTGTCTGATCTTTTTGTTCAAGTTAGATGTCCCTACCACCAAAGAAAAAGTGTTTAAAACAAAGTTCTTACTCTGGACAACTGTGCTTTCCCCACTAAAACCAAAGGCTTTGTTTTTTTCATGGTCTTTTAGATTTCTTCACGCCTTATTTTAAATATTAGCTGTTCAGTACAGAACATTAACAGCACAAGTGGAGTACAAATCACAGCATAAGCCCTCTGCTCAGGCAGGCTCGGAACTGGATCTGACAAAAACAGCAGTTAAGTTGTTTTATCGGAACATGGCCCCTTAACTTTCCCAGACACAAAGCAGGAGATCCACACGCTCCCTCCCTTCAGGCACTGCTGGAGCGGGGCTCGCACACGTTTCAAACACTGTTACACATTTTTACCAGGAGAAGTTACTTTTCCGTTCCCAGCCGATCGGCACAGGCCGCTCTTACCCGCCAAAAAGAGCGCACAAGGTCACTCCTAAATCACCTGCACCGCACGAAGGGCACCGAAGGCTCGTGGCCACGGGCACACGGAGGAGCAGCACTGCCCATCCATTACCCGCCCGTTCTAATCACAACTGACTCACGCAAACCATTTAGGAACTTTTGACAAGAATTTGTGAGCAAGCATTTCTCCTTCCCTCCGGCACCCAAATTACCTCAAAGGAGTCTGACTGGAGTTCCGGGTGCCTGCGAAGGACCTTGCTTCCCCCTGACACTGCAGCTTGCACAGCAAGCACAACAGCTCCAGCTTTCCACTCCACTTACCTGGGCGGGAGATCGGAGCCGTGAAGCAGAGGAGGAGTTTCACGTAGCTTTCCCTGGAACCTGCAGGAGGCATGGCAGCATGGCCCTGCCAGGCAGCTACCTCTGCTGCTGCATGGGACGCACACAACTGTTAATTACTATTTTGCTTAACAAACTGGGAGTGCTGGCAGCCCAGGACACTCCCCGCACCTCGGTGCACGTCGGGAATATTTACCTACCACTTTCCTTCCTCCAAACGCTGACGGGAGCCCGCCCTTAGTCACGGTTCCACCTCCAGAAGGCTCCGGTTAACACTTTAATCACTAACTTTACGAGGGGGCCCAACCTGCCGATTCCCCGGAATCATCTGCTGACAGGACACGCAGTGAAACATCTTGTGTCCAAAGCACTGTTAGGCTTTAACCTCTTCTGTTTTCTAATCCATTGGATAAAGTACTCTTTGTCTCAAATACATGCCCACCTTCAGTGTTTGGGGGAATAGCTGGTACAATCCAGCAGATCGTGCCCGAGAGTAGATATATGGATTTAGAACATTATGACAAATTGTGACAGTACAGCTGGATGACTTAACCCCACACAGTTGTTTTTCGCTCAGCTGTATAATACCCTTATGAATATCACTGGGCAAGAGTTGTGGCTGTAAGAGGGAAAGCATTGCCTCTTACTTTAATTGCTCAGCAGTAAAGTGCATAAGCAGGTGCTTAAGCTAGAAAAAAAAAAATGGAACCAAGACACACCTTCCCAGTTCCTACTGTTTGCCCGTCTGTTTCCAGCAAATATTTCATTCACCAGGTCAACGCCAAAACAAGGAGTTACTGGGCCACAGAGAAAATGTTTGGCATGCAAATGTTTTTTGGCATTAAAAACGCCAAACCTGAATTTGCTTTCACACCCATATTATTGCACTGATTTATATCAAGTTCCTTTTGCTTTATATAATTTGATGTTAGCGCGAGGCAGGACAGACTCAAATATTTGATTCCTGATCGCATCCTGTCCTCCGGTACACTTCTCTCCAGAGACAGACACACTGCCAAACACATACCACAGGAAGCCTGGTATTTGGGATTAAAGTTTGTGTTGCACTTTCTGGCTTTGCACCTTGAAAATATTGACACAAGGATTTCATTGGTATTTACAACATTGAGAATCTCTCAAAACACGAGGGAAGCAGCACGCAAGGTTTTTTTGTTCAGTTCACAACAGCATAGAGGTTCCATGCTGGGGCTTGGAGCTTCACGCCAAGCTTAACCTCTGGAGCTGCTCCATCCCAGCTGTGACTGTTTAGCACAAATCCACACAGCTTCCCAACTGCTGCAAAACCAGAGGTTTGATTTTTCCTGTCCCAGCTTCAGATGCCTGAGCATGCTGCCTGATGCTCTGGGATCAGAGAGCTGGAGCAGAGCACAATAATAGCCGTCTGACCCCTTTAAGTCTCTAGCCCAAGATAATGTCAAATACCTGGTTTTGACAAGTCTGCCACACTGCTGGACACTCACATCCTGAAGCTGTTGGGCACAAGGAGGTACCCGAGTATTTTTATGACTGAAGACCAAACTATTGGCTTACAACAGGCAAATATGATGTTAATCCCCCTTCCCCACCAAGGAGAAATAAAGCTTCATCCTGACCCCAAACTTTTCAACTTAAAAAGCAAACAACACCTCAGGTTTCTAGGGATAGAATTTTTTTTTTTTTTTTTTAAGTTTAAAGTTTTGAAAACCCAATGCTTAAAGTATACTTAGATTCATGCAAAAATGTCTCAGTAAGAAATTAAGAAAATAAAGCAATGAAACCTCTAATTGTAATAAAATACTGCAGTTCCCATTTTCAGTAAAACCAGGTGTGTTGGTTCTTATCTTGGCCTGGTCAATGTGGCTCTGGTTTGTTTCTGGTTTTCTCTCTCACCCTTGAGCTGTTCCTACCAATGGACAAGTTCTGATGTCATCTGAGTCACACACAATTGCCTGATGAGTACTTGGGAAGGACTGGTCAGTGCAGACTGGGAACAGATATTGCATGGGGAGGGGAAACAGGCCTTCAGGGCCACAGAGCAGGAACTGCTTCACTGTCAACTCCAAGAAACAATGCTTTGATCCCTTTCATAGAAATGAAATAATCAATGCACAATCATTTTTTTTCATCTTTCATAATCAACATAGTTTGCATGCCCTGGAAATCTATGAACAAGTCACGACTTGGTAATACTATTTCACCTCTTAAGTGAAAGGGTAAGGATGATTCCTTTAGAACAGGCAGGGAATATGATGATCCTGCAGTCTTTACAGACTGCATTACATTTCTGCTCCTTGCATGATTAATAACTAGGTAATTTTAAGTTAATAAGTAATTGGAAGTTGGAGTTGAGCTACTTCATAACTCGGCCTCAAATCATTAACAAACAGACTGCTAAAGATAGGAGAGAACCTCTAACGGGAAAACCAGAGATTCCTGTGCTATTTTTGTAGTAGACAATCACAATAAGCAGGCTGCCAGGGCAGCATCACACACACGAGCTGCACTTCAGTGGAAGGACTTTGACAAACAAAAAATATTCCTTTGTTTTATAGCAAGAAGGAAAATCCCTAATCCTGTTTGCAAACACCTGTTTCTAGACAACTCATTAACTTCAAACACAGAAAATTCTTCCTGGATTTTCTGAGCTAGCTACTCTAATGCAAAAGGAGAGCCTCATCTGGCAAGACCTGAATTTAGCTTTAAAAAAAAGTGATCAGTTCTTTTCTTCTCATTACAAATGCTACCAGAAGGCAGCAAGAAATCAAGAAATTAAAACCTGAATTTAGCCTGCAAAGGGCCTCCCACTCCTTAGCAAGTTTCTTTGCTGTCATCACACCCAAGTGCCAACAGCAATACTTGTGTGCCAGGACATGTTCTGGAGCCACAGCTGATAAGCTCAGAAACCAGAAACTGGGTAACAGATGACTGGATCAGATAATGAAACGTGCAGTGCACGCAAGGACTTATGCACTGCCATGGGCCATAATCCCTCACACACACCTTTTGGTGGATTTGAGGGCCACGAGGTTTTAAGGAATAGAAAAGAAGCAGAGCTTAAGTTATTTCAGCAGCACATGTACTAAAAGCTATGGTTTGAAATATCACATCAAGAATTGGAGCTTACCAAGTACTGACCTTTGCCTGCATGGAAAGCAGCTTGCAGGTGTCACTGTAATTATCCTCATGAGCCACTGTTGGATGGGCAGGTCTGACCTGAGCATCTGAAACACCTTTAGTCACACCACGTGGCTGCCACTGCTTATCCACACCCATGAAGTCATCCATTTAATGTTATAGGACTTCATAGAGGCACACAAGAATTTTCACTGCCTGGAGCTACAAAATATCAGAGGGCAGAACCAGACGGAACTCTCCTGTCCCAAAAAGCTACAGTAATACAGTTTGTCACTCCCATTAGAGCTCAGCCAGGAGTAAAATCACTACCTCATCACACCCGGCCACCTGGCACAGGACTTAGAAGCTGTAACTCTGCCTCACTCAAGGTTTTCAGATGTAGATTTTTCTGAAGTCCATAAAACATCAGTTCCCCAGCTTTTTTTTCCTGTAAGCCATGCTATGTATCTGGATAATTCAGTGGATCAGACACTGGTGGGCGCCGGGGAATGCGTGGCGGTTGCAGTGTGCCTGAGCAGCCCACGCTCCCCTGTGCAGTGCAGGCATTCTTCACATCGTGTGCCCTGGTTCTGCAGGGCACACAGCTCTGCATTGTGTGCTGCTGAGCACAAATCACTCCAGTGATATATCAGACTGCCAGGAAGCTGTGAAACCAGCAATATCTGAGACCTAAAAAATGTTTCTGTAGTGAATATTGGCAAGTAACAGCCCTGAAGCATTAGAAAGATTGTTCATAGAGAGAACTGTGTATTATCTGTGCGTTGGAGATCTATACAGACAGTGGAGCAGATGATCTAGAAGCATCCATGGCATTTATATATTAATTTGCTGTTGAAAACATGAGCCCAGAGGGCACTGCGAAGGAGAAAGTGCAAAGCAGAACAGATCAGGCTGACTCACTGAGGTTGTGCCCTGAGCTGGGTGTGTTGAGGGGACCATCGTGACTCCTCTCCAAGTTCACCCTCTGACACAGACGCTTCTCAACTCAGCTCAATCCTCTCACTGGAAATCACCCCACAGACACTGCAACTGCCTGCTCTGTGCTGCTTCTGGCCTTCCATAATGCTGCTTCTCCCTTACAGTATCAAATAAAGCCTTGGAGCATTGTGCTGGTTGAGCACATTTTACCAAGAATAAATACATTTATATACTTACTGTGTCACATTCATATCCTCCTCCCAAGTGGCTGATTGTATGGATCGCATCTTTCTTCTCATTCAGACATCCAAGGCCCAAATTCTTAGTGTCCTAGGGCTCAGGGTGGCATTTACGTGTCCCCTCAAGGGCAGAGGCAGTGGCATTTCAGTAGCGCTGGAGGAAACAAAGGTCTCTAACTTTGAAGGGCCAAACCCTCTTTCGTGCTTGACTCACACATTTACTAAACTGTGCTAGGTTTTATGGGAATTAAGGGGGCTAAACTTTGAATTGTTTGTTGAGGACGTCTGAGTGTTTTTCTGGCATAGAAGCGCTTTGGCAAAACAAATCTGGATGACAAGAGAGGCACACGGAACACAGTGGGATATCAAGCCACTATTAGACGTGGGTCTGCCTGTGACTCTGTAAGGCAACATAAACAAGTCAATGGCTATTTAGGAGATGCTGAAATTCTGGAAAGATTCTTCCCTGTGCAGTTGTTTGGAGGGTGTGCCTTCCAGTTTGGAATTTGATCCGTCTGAAACTGTCATTCTCAGCCCCATGGGCGATATCTCGATTCTAGTCAGCACACGTGTCCTTACAAGTGAAGAATCTGAATGCACCGGGAATGCAGATTCAGCCTCCGGGACGGCGTCGTCCTGGCTTTTGCAATGCACACAGGAAACCACAGGCTGCTGGGTGACAGAGCCAGTCTCTAACAAGAGGATGGTCAATCAGCTAAGAAGCTGAAGAGTGCCTTTATGATTGTTACCTGGAAGTTGTGCTTTTGGGTCACATTTGGGTCTGGTGTCGGACTGTACCAGACGCGGCCACGAGGGGGTGCTGCTCACCCACGTAAGGCGCTGCGGCTCCTGCGCGCTCGAGCCGTGCCTGCGGGATGAGCTTCGCTCACCCTGATCTGTGCAGAGAGCACAGGTTCTGACGGGTGCAGCAACGCAAGCAGTTTCAGGCATGAAATGTTATGCCCGAGTGATTGCAGAAACATGAACTGCACTGAGCAGTAAATGTCAGAGGTGACATTCCAGGTGAGAGCAAAACTTTCTCGTATGTAAGTACGTACATCGGTCGGGTGGAATGAACTCGGCGTGCGTGACAGCTCAGGGTCAGACACGCAGATTTTGGGTCTGGTGTCGGACTGTCTCCATCCCCGCTGGGCGCGAGTCCCGGGGCTGCTGTGCCAGCCGCGGACACGAGGGGGCGCTGCTCACCCGCGTAACGCGCTGCGGCTCCGGAGCGCTGCCGCCGTGCCTGCGGGATGAGCTTCGCTGCTCCCGGATAAGAGGGTGTTCAGAGCCTAGATACCGCTGCCTTATCGGGCTTTTGTACACCTCCTCGCTCAAACATACACGGGGAAGAACTTGACTTTCTTAATTAGGCCGCCCTAAGAAGCACTGTAATTACATTTTGTTGTGCTGCACTCTATGCAGTGACCCCGGGGCAGGACAGAGAAGGACGGACGCAAGCGCTGCACGGCACACGATGAACAAGCACAACCGTGTTTCCCTGCCATAGGGCTGCCCCTGCAGGGCCTGAGGCTGCAGGAGTGGATGCGAAACAGAAAGGGAGCCCATCCGCTGGGATATTGGTACATCTTCCTGCACAGGAAAGAAGAGCAGAAAAAAGGCATGAAAGATTCAGTTTTGGTAACAAACTCTACAATGGTTCAATGACAGGAAAGATAACTGGTCCTGGACAATAAGATACTACAGGCTCCTGCTTGCTTGAAGTTGTTAGAGAAGCACTTGCAAAGAGAAATCCTAGAAAAACCAAATACTATTAAAGGAAAAAATCTGGACCAAAAATGCTGAGTTCTGGAAAAAAACAAGAAATGGACACGGCCAGTGTGGCCTGTTCTGCCCTAAGGGCAAGATGCTGCTTCTGCCATTGCTGTGAACATGAAAATATCCTTTCTTTTGCTTGCAGATTTATGAGTTCCTAGACTGTAAGGAACGAGAGTGTCCTCTCCCATCAAACACTGCAATCACATAAACAGGGCTGGATCCTATCAACTGGATCTAAAAGATTTGGGATACTGGTGTTGGGAGGCATTCCAGCATTGGATCACCCTCAGGAAGTGTAGATGCTATTTTTTATCCTGGCTGCTGTTCTCCCAGTCTGTTGGACACTGTTTGCACTGGCTGCTGATGGCACCTCTCATTAAAAACCGTGAGCTTATGACCAGTTATGACCCTCTGGGGTAACCTGACAATTTCTGGGTTCAGGCTGACGTGTTTGAAACTGACACAGCAAAATGTTACAAGCACAAACCTCAAAATAGACTAGGAACACAATGCAACATTTGTCTTCAAGAAAAAAGGCCCAGTTAGCCAGTCAGCAGCTTGCTATTTCCTGGGTGGTTTGTGCATGCACGCAGGGACTTGCTGCTGCAGGTAACTTCCAGTGTAGCTTCAGAAATTAATCTGTTTCTCATAAAATAAAACATGAGTACCTCTTTGTCATAATTTCTGGAAGTCACATGGGCATCAGTTTGCTCTATTTCTGTATAAAGCAATCCTCAAGAACACAATTCCAGTCCATGTTCAGACACTATTGGGCCAGAACCCTAAAATAAATGGAAAAGCTTTTAAATGCACAGTTCAAAGTCTCCACAAGATGCAAACATTTTATTTTAGGGGTTTTTATATATTCCTCATGCATTTCACTGACAACACTTCTGTTGTTATCAATGTGCCATGCTAGTGTATTGTACCTTGTTCAAAAATAAATACCAGACCAAAATATGTGGGAAAACACTGAATCTCACTGTGTGTGATGTTAGGAGGAACTACTTCTACCTTGGTTTTTTGGTACAAGAGTAAAAGCGACTTCCCAGGGGAAAGAAATGTGCAATGGTTGTTATTAGTAAAGAGCTGCCTCTGTGTAACACCTCTCACTTGGGAGCATGAATAAATTCAGTCTAAAACTTCCCCATTAGTGACAGAAGTATTCATATTAAAAATGTAAGGAATAGTGAAATCCATGGACAAGGATTTTTCCAAATGCTAACGTGATTTTGAGTACCTGAGATTCAAATATACCTGGCTTACAAAAAGAACAGAAGATTCACTCTGGAAATCACATCATGTCCAAGCTTTCAGGAAAACCAAAATCATTTGCAGCCAACAACTGGACCAGGAAGTACACTAGGAAATTTCTGCCACCACTGCCAAGGGACAGAAGATCAAGCCCAGAGCAAGCACATGTGATTTAAAATTGTTCAGTGTCTCACACTAAGCAAGAAACCTCACACAGGAAAGTAGTAAAGGCCTGTTTACACTGAGACATGTACACTGTTTACACTGGCTCCCAGTCCCTTAGGGAGCAGCTGGTCCTTCCTGGGCCCCAATATCCACCTGCAGGAACTTGCCCACTTGCTACAAACTTGAGCACTGATTCCTGGTAGTATTTCCTGGGTGCTCCCTCACTAAAGATGTAAAAAATTACATGGCTATCAATTGAAAATAAATTCGGAAAAATTTAAATATTGTGACTCATGTAAAAGCAGGAGAGACACATAAAAATACTTTCAAGTGGACGCTGTGAATTCAGTTGTGCTGTAAGTAGCAACATTCTCAGCTGGTACCCTGCTATAAAATCCCCTTCTTACTGGTGTCTGGTCATCCACTGCTTCATCTTGGACCTTTGGAGGTAAAATATTCCCATTGACCCTCAAGATCATTAAATGATCAGATGCTTATTATGTTCACCTGTTTCACACCTTCCGAATCACAACCTTTAAACCTCTGAAGCCAAAAGAATGGGGAACGATGCACACAAGGAATGCATCGCATGCCAACAGGAAATCTTGACAGTGTTTTTTACTTCAGGGATCTTGTTAATGCATGTAAGATGGGGGGAAAATTATCAGATTACAGAAGTGGAAAGTGGGACAAGGAAATCACCTCAGTGACTTCAGTGGGGTGAATAAGACCCTTGCAATCCCCAACAATGTGTTAGGTCAAATACTTCAGAAGAGAAATAAATCACGCAAATCCTTCATTAAAGGACTGGTACTTGTGTCAGCTCCAAGCAGGAAGTTCAGCTTTCAGGTGGCGTCTGTGGCAGGCACTACTATGAAAACAAAATGGGCTGTGTTGAAGCCAGTGTGTCACTTGTGGCTGAATTTCCTGGCTCTAAGGCGTGAAGCAAAATGATAATCCACCTCAAATCCCTTTTCCTGTGTAGTTTATTTGTTTATGAAATGTGATGAGGGTGAATTATATTGCTTGAATCCTTTCCAAAGGATTATAAGGCAGATCTGTCCCAGAAATGAAGAAAGCAAACCACTATTTTTCTGAGTTAGAGATTTACACGGTTTCTTTTCTAAGTGTTAAAGTGCCTGAAACATTAAAGGGAAGCTTGGACCCATAACTCGTATTGTTTCACACAAAACTTACAGAATAAAGATGATGTTTCTTTCAAAGGTCTTCTAAATCCATACTTCCAAGTATGCTTGGTAACTCCCAAATCCTACTTCTGAAAGAAAGAAAACCCAGTTTTGTCCAAGGTCTGTACTACTTGTGTTTGAGAACTGTGCCAATTCCTTATTTAATCATGTAATCCGTGGCAATCCTCTGCTCCCGTTTTTTATTAAATGCGTGTGTATATATATATATGTATATAAATAATAAAATATCAATCATGCAGTTCTCAAGGCCTCTAATTTCTCTCCACACTGTATATTTTAGTGTTTCTTTCTTTGAACCTCTGGCAATAATTATGAAAGCCTCAGTAACTCAAAACCATTTCCTGGGAGTCAGGCGGCCTCAATCTGTGCAGCCATGTAATTTTGTGGAGGAGAAGTCAGGCACAAAGAAATAAAACTTCAATCTTCAGCAGTAATTAATTTGCTCTGGCAGGACCTTTGGGGATGGGGTTCTTTGACGAGAACCTGGCAAATCCTGGCTTAGTTGACTACCCCAGAGTCACAAACCTCTGCTCCAAAGCCAGGAGCTGCACTGAAATCTCTGGGGTTCCAGGTTAACACCTGAGGCATGCGGTTGTCCTTTCTCTGAATCTATCCATCTTCCAAGTCATGTACATGCAATAAGTATAATTTACTTGCTGAATTTGTCTTGGTTTGTACTCTTAATTTTCTTTCACAAGGGACTTACCTAAAGCTGAAAATTCCTAATTGGGTCCATGCTCTCACAGGGGCACTTGGAAAGTAAAATACTGAAATTCTCTTGATTATTGCTTTCCCAGATACCCAGCAATTTCAACTGGCATTACAAATGTGAAAATCAGGCCATTTATTCAATGGTACAACTTTAAATGTGGAAGGCCAGACTGTTAACTTGCCTGTGGAAAGTTAGCATCACATTCCATACCAGGTAACACTATCTATAAAATAGGCACAACGCAAAGTGATTTCATATCCTTGGGTTAAGCCTTAGACAAAATTCTTGTGTTCAATCACCCACATGGGAATGGGAGCTTCAGATTCACATTGTGATCTCAGCTTTATGATTCAGACCTCCTCGTCCCTGCTTGGTACAAAAGCCAGTAGCTGGTGGTTGTGCAAGAGCGCTGGCGGGTGTGGAAAAGCTCAGTCCCGTTCTGGAGAGCTGTGGCTCAGCAGCAGCGCAGTGTGCACAGCACTTCAGGGCTGAGTCTCCACTACCATTATTCATTTTTCTTGAGGCAGTGTGCAAAATCTCAGCTGCAGATAAAGAGCCCATTATTCCAAATACTCTTCAAAACCAGGAGAATGGGATGCTTGCTGGTGCTGGAATCTTAGAGGCCCCTGCAAGCGCTGCACCAAGGGCTCTAAAATGCTACCTGGTTAGATTGTAAGTGCTATTGGACACCCTGCACGTACACTCTTTGCCATTCCTGACTCTTCTAAGTGTGCTGCCTGCTGGGCTTATGCTGAAAAAGAGTATTTATTGCACTCACTTACCGATCCTCTTACCGAGAAAGATAATTACTCTCAACCCCTTAATGAGCGACACAGGGAACTTGGACTGAGTAGTGGTGATGCTGCCTGCTCTGCTGCACTGTCCCTGAGCAGAAACACTGAAGTGCTGATTCCTGTTCCCAAGCAGGATGATGCCCTGCTCTCCTGGGAGAGGGACCACCACGGCTCTTTCGAAAGGACACTGTTCTTGCGTGCGTGCCATCTGTGCAGAGGTGACGCTGCACACAGGACTCCTGGGATGACACTGCAATACCAGGACATTGCAACACAATGCGGGGAGGATTTTATTGTCTTGCTGGAACTCATTACCAAGTTCCTGCCTCCAAGCACAGGAATGACATGAAAATGGCCTTTGGATGTCCCAGCAATGAATCACTTGAAATGAGTGATGGCTGGTTCACAGGTTTGAGGATGAGGCCCTGAAAAAGAGCAAAGGTGCAATGTACCAGCCTTTTGCAATTCACCTTGGGCAACAACTGCACCTGCTCCTCCAGCCTGCTTATTCTCCCTCTGTACCATCACAATCGCATGCAGCACCACACTGCAGCTGTAATGGTCCAGCTGGGATGGAAGATGTGCACTGGAAATCATTCCAGTATGGTCTGACTTCTTCCTGAGCAGCACGGAGTGCTTCATACCCTCTGAGGTTCATGGATTCAGCATGTTTTCAGAGATATCCAACACTTCCTTAATCTACACTCATTGGTCCTAGCAGGAAGAGCAAACGTGACTGAACCTGTCACGAAATGAAGTGAGCTAGATGTTAGTAAGGCTTTCGTTCTGTGATAAAATGGCATTATGCTTCGAAATTCCATTGTGCTGTATAACTTAAATTCATGGTGCCTTAGTTTGTAAAGGCTTTAGAGCAATTGCCACTAATCCTTCAGATATCTGCCAGCTAATGCAGTGTGTCCAATGCTTCACGCAGTAAATCATTTTCCAGGCTCTGCTGTTACACTAACTGAGACACACAGTGTTGAGGAAGCCACCATGATGTTTTTGTTTCTTCTCCAGCCCTGGCCTCTTCTTCCCACCTTTGCAGTGCAGCTTTTGCACCATCTCCTCTGTTATTTCACCCCCACTGTCAGAGTCAGATTATAAAATGGACCCCTTCAAAAAAAGAAGAATCACCCTAAAAGTAAAATGACCATCATTGCAAAGGAAAAAAACTCAGAAATCTCAGCCCATCCTATTCCCAGGTCTCAAAGTCAGTCTCAAAAGTCCTCCACTGAAAATCCAATTTGACTGTGTATTAAGGAGAAGCACTATTGCTTTCTGGGTTAATCTGTCCAAAATATAGTAAAACAGCACAATAGCTGTAGATGGGGAAGTATCTTTGATTCAGAGAAGAAATTAAGACAAGCAGAAAAAGCAGGACTCCAAGGAACTCACAGTGGTGCAACATGCCTTGATGTTTTGCCAAAAGAACATGATTTTAAATATCTTCACAGGGGAGGCAATTAGTTGTCTGAACTTGTGCCACTTGGTTTATGTTTCTTACTGTCAAAAAAATCACATAAGTACTCAAAAATGTGTTTAAAAACCAAACTGCTTTGCTCCTATCCCTTCTGCTCCAGACACATGCTTTTCATCTGGAATTTCTTTTGGTAAATTATTACCATGATGTTTGGCATTTCCTTTTGGATGGGGCCGTGCAAAGGATAGGACATGCACTGGCTTATACAGAAATAAAAGCATTGCTTTCAAAGCACTCTGGGATGAGTTCAGGACATGACACACAACTTCGTAAACAGGGATCACAAAACACCCAACCAAGAAAGCACATGATGAAAAATACTACTGTGACAGAAAGCTTTGGACAGGATCTGACTGTCCATCATGGCAAGATTGTTTACACCAGAGCAACAAAGAATACAGCAGCTTTTTCATTCTGAGTGTATATTTCAGAGCTTCAAAGGCTGATGATAAATGGACCCCATCTTGACAGTGGACATGAGAAATAAAAAATTTCAATGAGGTTGCGCAAACCCACTCCGGAACTCATTTTCCGCTCCTTGTCCAATTCTGTACCTTAAAGCTGACGCTTTATTACTTCAAGTTTATAATAAGAAAGGCTGCAAGTTCAAATGTGATCTGTAGTTATTCCCTTTCAATGTACTTCAGGGACTTGTGTGAAAGGTGAACAGTGACGTTGAAGTCAACAAGTGAACATCCTGCTCATCTTGCAACATTAGCTGGAAGGAAACTGTTTAGAAACCGTTCCTTGATCAAAACCACTGTCACATCACCCCCACTAGAGTGCAAACCAAATCCTTACGTACTGATAATTGTGCACCACCACTGCTACAGACCTGGTAATTATTGCTTGAGACATTATTGCCTGAAAACTGTTTGTGTCCCAGCTGTAGGAGCTTCCTAAGCCTGCTATGTTCATGCAGGCTTTTGGCACTCCTCACACTCCCTGTGCACTCAACACAAAAGTAACAATAAAGCTCCTGTGCAGCAGGAGAAGAGTTGGAGCCACTATGTGAGATGGTGGCTGTGAGAGTCTTACTGGATTTGGTGGAACAGATCTCAGCCAAACGCCTCAAGTATAACAGTAGAACATGAATACATGGGGAAAATCTTTTCAGGAGAGAATTTTTTAAACCTCATCTCAGCCAAAAAGTAGCTGAAGCATGAAGTCTAGCCAAGAAGAAACTCTCCTAGGTGTCTTGCATTTCACATTTACTGGCAGTCTATGAGAAACTCTTCTGCAGGACATCTTACTACCCAAGGAGTTTCTATCCACCAAAACTGCCTAAATCATGGGGATTTTGCAGAAGAAATAGAAATATCCTCTGAAGAATATATGTAATTGACAGGACGAATCTTACAAAAGGCTGCCAGCTGGCATGCACTCACACATGCCACTTCAGAAATGAAAATGATAAAACATTGGCTGCAATCACAATACATAATGACTCTTACCCATTCCCAAGCTCCGCGGTGGTTATTACGCTTTACAGGAATGGGGAAGGGATATGGTTTTCTCTGGGTGATTATACATTTGGCTCCATGCTCTGTGCTCATAATGGATGGTTTCCTGACTAACTGTACTGGCATTGGATACCTCAACTGGTTGGACCTAACAAACAGGTATTGTCAGACCTTCAGGAAAAAGGTGCTGGGGAAAATCAAACTCCCTGCTGCAGGTTTATATCCGTGATACACATTAAATATTCAGATGTTTGGGCTTGGTATCGACCACTAACGCTCTGTGTAACACAGCAACGCAGCTGTTTATGCCGAATAAAAGTGGGTCAATTCCTGGGTTCTAATCACATTACTTCTTATAAGAGGAAATTAGCTGTGGACAGCAAGTAGGAGAAACAGTGACATACAAGAGTAATTTCCACATCTTTCACTGAATCCGGATGACAAATATTTCTCAAATGAAGAGCAGAAGATGCCTGTTATGCAAAGAGAGTCCAAGCCCAGAAATGACAAACGCTGAAGCCTAATTCTGAAGAGAGGGTAGGGTGGGAATGGCAGAAGGGGAAGAGGGCATTTCGAAGTTCAGGACACATCATAGGAATTGCTGAAGGTATAAACCCACTTGCAGTTCTAACTGTGACTGTCCAAGCCGGTGGGATCTTGGTTGATGATGGTTTGGTAAACATTAGGCCCACAGACATAAGTCAGTCGTAGAGAGATTGGATCTACCTCAGATGAAGAAGACTGATCTGGGTAAGAAGAGATTACAAATCACTGCTTTAAACTGTCCAGTCTCTTTCTTTTGAAGAGTTAAGGATTAACTTCATCATTTTTTCCCCAAAGCACCAGGATGAATCGCAAATGCACTAGAAACTTAGTGTGCAGAGGAGATAGGATTTAGTGTATGAACACCAAAATAGTTAGGCAGAGATTTACACTGATGAACAATGCTATTTTAAATTTCAAGTTCACAAACTCTGAGATAGTTTATACACATATAGAGTTGCTTTCCAAAAGTGCTGTAATTCTCCAGGCAATCTACAGAGGCTTAAAGCGATATGAATTCTGCCTTCGTACCACTGCGCCTTTCAAAATCTAGAGAGCTACTTGTAAGTGCTTGGAAAAAATCCAGGGTGCAAGTTCCCAAACTCTCCCTGTCACACAAGTATTCTGGTTTGCTGTTACATACCTGTGAGGAGTGGGATAAGGCAAACAGGTCATACCTGAAGCATTTGTTTGACTTGCTGCTAACTCATGATCAGTGTTACAAAATTCACTGGAGTTAAAGGAAGTTCTCTATGGCAGGAGTTGCCAACAAATCAATATAATGTAAATTATTCCCTGGGGTTTTCCATTTCATGTAGGAATGAAACAACATGAAATGAAGGAAAGAAGAGGAAAATCCCGTGACAAGAAAAAAGAGTTTGGTTTCCCTGAAAACCATTACCTTCCAGCTTAGTTTTACCAAGCAGGAAAAGTAGATGTTGGAGGTGCTGCCTTTGCTCTTTTTTCCTGAGGAGCAGGACTGGGTAGGAAGAGATAAGACCCAGGGTCTGTTCCCATCACAGCTGACCTTACCAACCACTGCAACACCCAGATGCAACTGCAACACAAATCCTTATTTGTACCTAGCAAATATTGAAAATTAACTTAGCACAGAACAAGCAAACACGGATTATTAATCTGCACAAATCAATGCCACACACTCAACTGGGCAAATATTCAGCCTGTGAATAAACAAGCAGTACCGAGTTCCTGGGGAGCAGTTATCAGATGAATTTTCTGCAGAATCTAACCAGCAGATTCTGCTGCAGTTACCAGCACCAGCAGTAGAATCCTCAGGATTGTACCGTTTTGACACTTGATGTTTTTCCTCAGCTCCGGTGTCAGAGGTCATTGTTTAAGGACCTAGAAACTCTGTCTTGGTTTCACATGATGTAAACATACACGCAGTGTGCTCAATGATGATCTGTCCCATGGGAAGCCAGATTCCCTCATGATGGAGGGAATCCCTCATGATGGAGCCCTCATGGATAAAATGCAGCTACGGTTCCCTTCCTCTCCGAGTTCTTTTGTCTTCACCTTTTGTTCTCTCAGGTGCAGGCAAGAAGTACGCATGTGAGCCCTGTGTCTCTGGTTCAGACTGATTGTTCCTCCAGGCAGCTAAAGCTTTTGAAATAAAACTTGTCTTGATGATTTGCACAAGGAATTTGAGGCCAATGCCCTCTCTTTGTGTCCTCGTAGCTGTTGTGCTTTGCACCATGTCTCTGAGTTCAGGACCGTGTTCTCTTCGGATCTACATCCAATGCTGAAGCGTGACTCCATTGATTTTATTTATTCCTGATTTACACCAGTAAGGGGGTGATTAGAATTGCAATGCCCATGGAATGTAGCATAGGGTTGTTAATTCTGCTTTGCTTAAATTCTTGAAAATACTATAGCTTAGGAAAACCTGTCATTATTTTATCCTCCTCCCCCAAGCAGGTAAACCTAGAACATAGGCTTCTAGTTTTGGGACAGCTGAGGGGATATAGGCTGGCAAAGGGGAGCCCAGGGAGTCAGGGAGGGAGCACAACCAAGTGCTACTCCTAAGTATCTTCTCCAGTCCTTTCCCTTTTCTCAACTACTTTTTCTGCTCAGTCCTGGAAGTCTGGGCTTTGTCACACTAAATAAAATATTTTTCTGAGTAACTCTTTTGTTTGTGTATTGCAATAGGTTTTCAGTTCCATATGATGATTAATGAAAAAAGGTATCTAATAGGAAAGACAATACATGGTGATACCCGCTGCAATACTGGAAAGCCCCTGAGTAATCCTACTGCAATTAGTTTTTTCTTAAAAATGCAACTAATGCAATTAAACTGGTCACTTTTTTTCAATGAAAAAGTTGCTGCATGCAGAGTAGCCTCAACATCCTGTCAATACTTCAGGCAGCATCCTGTCCATTTCTTCCTTTTTTTTTTTCTTTCCAAAACTACTTCCCTTTCTGGAGATGATTTCATTTCCTATGCAGTTACTACATACATGGGGAAAACCCAGGAATACACAGAGGCAGATACTTTCCATCAAACTCGATCAGCTTTTGCTGTATTGTGGATTGGCCAAAGGGCACAGAAAGGAAGGACCGCAATTCTGGATTCCTTCAGACTGCTGAAAAATGTCAACCAAGTTCTGAGTCAACCAGAAATGTTCTGCTGGAAGCTCAGGGACTCTGCTGAAGCAAAGCTCAGCATCGCTGCTAGTGAAGTTTAGATGTACCGCTCCAAGCAGAGAGTGCACGAAATGCGCAGCACTAGGACCCGGAACAGCAAGCAGCATGAGCGCTGGGAAATCAAGCTGGCTAACAGAAAATTCAGGAGAGAGAGAAAGAAGTGCTAGCAATGGTTTTAGGTGTGTTATATAATCATGTATTGCTGGAGCACCTGCTTGTGCAGCAGGGACACGTCCTCTCGAGACAGAACTCCAGGGCACTTCTCCTGCCTCTGAACCAGAGATCTCATCAGCAGGGCAGGTGGAAAAAAAATTCACCAGCAGAGATGTTGCAACTGTGCTTCTCTGCAGCAAGAATCACGGGCTGCACGGATAATACAGGAATAGGGATCATCATCTCCTGCGCTGTGAGGAAGTAGTGCTGTGGTACAGCAGAGCTCTGCCTCCCATCCTTGTTCTCCGAAGACTGTGCAATTTTATGACTAATTAGTACTCCTTTCTTAAAGTGCTTGCACAGTGACCTTTGTAACACCTGCTCAGTGCAGGACTGATCTGGCAAACACCCTCCACTCCATACCCAGCACTTCTAAGAATGGACAAATGCCATTTCCATTTGTGTAAATTAGGGTAAATATCAAACACAAGCAGCTTCAAGAAGAGGGGAAGAGGCAGCCACACAAATTTCAGTAAGCCTCTTCTGAGGAGGGCTCAGCACAACAAGTTAGTCTTGCAGAACTGCACATTAACTAAATGAAAGAGAATTAATATTTTTTGACAGGGCTGATCAGACACTGCAGAAGCTCATCAGAAGACAGATACCGAATGTGGATCTCATGACTGCATTTCTAATTACAGGTATTTTTCATATAAAAGTCATTCAGTGTGACAGTTGGCGGACTTGAAATCTTGGGGGCTTTGTTGATATCTTATTAAGGAATACTCAGGGGGAAAGACTTAGAGTTATGGCATTTGTAACTATAATTAAATTGTCTATTTGGCCCTCTCAAGTCAGCTAGCTTGCCTCAGGAAAGGTTCACAGTAGAGACCATCTCACTGCCAAAACACAGGTCACACTAAAAACCCAGACTGCCAGGTAAAAAACACAAAAAAGTTGAGGTTATTTTCCTTTTGCAGATCAAGGATATGGAGAGACTTTGCATACAGGGTCACAGAAGTGTAAGAAATTAAGAGGAAGAATTTGCTTAAAGGAAATCTAAAGCTGACACAGGACTACCCTTTCCTCTTGGACCTAATTTTCTTTCAAAAAACCCCAGCAGGTCACATGGACTGACTCAGCTACTCAGCCATTTTTAAATCATCTTTAACATGTTTGGGTGTAAAATTCCAGGCATGAGGCAAGATTACTAAAGATTGGGGTGAACAATAGTTGAGGGAAATGAGGACAGAGCACTGCAAGGAGCTCCCCAGGGGAAAGAAATTCCTCACTGCTCATGTGACCTTAAGGAAATGTAGATTTCCTGGGCACTCAAGTCGGTTTGGGCAGGAGCACAGAGAAAATTATCTGAGAAACTACAATGTTTTCACAAGCTGCGGGTACCTCAACTTCTCCTGCTCCTTGTTTTCTACAGCATAACTGATGTGGAAGCCTTGATTAGTGGAATTACTGAATTTTATGCCAGCTGTAGCACCTCCAGATTGATTTGAGCTAATCCAGCACGTACCAGTTTGCCATGTGATTTGGACAGGGACTTGCTTGACATCAGTGTCAAATGCAGGACAGCCTGCATTCCTGTGTGTCATACAGTGCTGATAAGCACATCAGGACTCAGAAATCTTATCGCTTGGTAGCTGTTAAGGCACTCGCATGCCAAGAAAACTGAAGCTTCTCAATAACTGTATTTATGACCCTTATGACAAAAAAGTGTTTATACAGCTGAAGGCTACCAGATATCATTTATGGCACTCATATGCAAGGCTTAGGAATGGCTCTTTTCAGTCAGTGTTTGCACTAGAATTGCAGCAGCTCTTAATTCGCCCGCCTCATGTCTCCAAAACAAGGTCCTTTAAAATCAGTTGGAACAGCAGCTCCTCTCTTTGGCCCAAGTCACTTAATTTACAAAAAAACGTGACCTTTTCATTCAGAGTTCATATCTTCTGACTTCTCTCTGTAACCACAGGAGAGATTTTATCTTTTGTTGCCTCTGAGTTTTTTGCAGGCCACTCTTGAGCACTCTGCTCACTGCATCCTAAATTACAAGTCAAAGCCTGGCCTCCAGAACACTACTCAGTTGTTCCCACTGCTCCATATCAAGATTTGTTATGCTGCAATCATTATGCTGTCTCTGATAAACGTAAACCACCTAGCCCCTTTCTTCATACTTGGGTAGAAACCCACAGAGCCACAAACATCTGGTCTGTCTGGACCAAGAAAGCAGAAATTATGTTTCCTTAAAACCCAACAGGCAGAAAGTTTTGCACAAAGAAGACAAAGGATAAAATTTTCATTGCATATAGAGTACAGAAAGAGTAACTTTATCTTTGAGATACTGACAATCATTAGTGAAATTAAAGGGGAGTAACAGTCTCTTGGTTTTATTTGGAAAAAAAATCCAATTCATCCTTCCATTTTCTCCTTGTATGCAGACCAGAAGACATTTCCATTGATGCTCTAGCTTGCATTTCTGCAAACAGCTTGCTGTGCATGGAGATATTGTGTGAGGGGAAAATAAAAAGTCCAGAGTTAGGAACAAATAACCCAGTCCGTGCTGCTCTCAGGCAACAGGACAACCCTTTGTAAGACGAGATTGACCTGGAGATGTGATAAAGGCCTACAGAATTATGAAGCCAGTGGAAATCAGGGATAAGGATCAATATCTACTTCTTCTTGTCCAGTAAAAGAATCAGGAGGCAGCGAATGAAACCAGATTCAGACTACTAGGGATAAGTCTCAAAGACACTCTGTCTTTTCTTACGCGTTCCTAGACACCTGCTGATGGTCACGGTTGGAGAGGACAATCCTTAGGCAGACCTCAGGTGTGACAACCAAGGGCTGTAATTAAGTGTTTATCTGTTAATCCGTTAGCTAATCCAGCTGTATTTGCGGCAAGCTGTAAAGTGACAGGAAAACCAGGTGCTTAATTCCATAGCTTCTGGAATAGCTACTGCTCAGATCATATCCTCTAAGGCTATTTATAAACTCCAGACACTGACAGATATGGTAATAGTAAGTGGAATTCCGTCTGGCATACGTAAATCTCTGAGACCTGCATGATCAGTCAGAGGAAAATAACCTACATTCATTCGTATCTGACCCTACGCTTTGTTCCTTTGACTTCACCACTACCTGGCAGAGATTTTTTTAAATGTACATGAATATAAGGGCAAGGAAAGCTAGTATCTATAATTTCAAGAATTATTAGCTCCTCCTTCTATCATGTCTTGAAATGGAAAAAAAATAAAATCGAAGTCCAAAGACACAGAGATGGAAAACCACATAGCAAATGTGTTCAACCTGTGGTGGAAAGTCACAAGGACAAAAGTACAGAAAAAAATTATCCCAAGAAATACGAAATTACAAACTCCCTACAGACTCCGCATGGTTCAGTACAGGGCAATTCTACATGTCTTTACTTCACAAAGTGCTTTCTATTAATGGGAAGCAATTCTGTGGTCATGAAGGGAAAGGGGCTTACCCACTCACCTGTGACTCACTGCACAGCAGCATCTCGCAGGTTCGGAGTTTCCATGGCTGTGACCCACCCGTGATGCTGGAGTGCCCCGGCTGGCCCAGACAGGATATAAACACAGCCGGTGCCAGAGCACAGGCACTCGCCACCTGGGATCTGCCAGAGCTCACCCCACCGCAGAATCAGGCCTGGGCCACACGAGGAGCACACGCTCTTGCATCATGATGGGCAAAACTGTGGCTGCTGCCCTGATCCTGCTCCTGATCTCAGCACTTGGAACACAAGGTAAAGAAACCCTTCCTAAAGCTCTCCTGACCAATGGCCAGAGCAAATGCTGGTGGGGAGACACTGTGCTGTCTTACCACTGCAGCAAAGGACTCTCCTAATGCTGTCAGCTAAAAAACTCCCATGTTGTGCTTCCTGTAAAAATAGGGAAACATTCCACCTGTTTTTGTTTTCCAGGTGAGGCTGTGCCACGCTCAGCCATTGAACTCCGGTGCCAGTGCATAAACACCCATTCCAGGCTCATCCATCCCAAGTTCATTCAAAACGTGAACCTCACCCCTAGCGGGCCTCACTGCAAGAATGTTGAAGTCATGTAAGTGTTTTGCAAAACCTTCCTGATTACTCAACAAGAAGGAAGCAGATTTTGCGCTGGGGATGGTGTAGGGGTTCTGTGAGCGGTGTGAGCAGCCGGCAGAAGCAGCTGCTCAGAAAGCAGAACAGCAACACTCCCGGCTGCTACAGACAATGTGCTACGTGTTGTGAACTGCGTGTTGTTTCGCCAGTCTCTGCTTTTTAGACACATGCAATATTTGGACCTGAATTTGCAGTTATCAGGCAGCAAATAACTTTCTAAAACTCTGAATTCTACCAGCTTGTGAAAGTGCAAGGAGCCATGTTGAGCAAGTGTTCAAAATATCAATTTTAAGGGCTAGGTCAGAAAAATGATCACACTTCTACTCAAGTCAATGATTAAACTACCATTAGCATACAAATCATACATGCCAGCTGTAGTCCAGAACTTTTACTGTAAGTAACCAAATTCCTGTGAACTGGGCAGTACAATTTCTGAATCAATCTGAAACCAGTTTAAAAAAATCCCTTTATGTTAGGGTTCAACCTCAGTTTATACAGCTTAAAGGGGAACATGTCAGTGTATCCCTAGAATGATGTTATGAGAGAAAGGTGACATGAATTTCACTAAATAGCCCTTTCCCCTTCCTTTCTTCCGTGTTGCAGAGCTACCCTGACAAATGGCAGAGAAGTGTGCCTGGAGCCCACTGCTCCCTGGGTGAAGCTGATCATCAAGGCAATTCTGGACAAGTGAGTCATTCCTCCTCAATAAGCACAGCTTATTGAAAGCCAGTATTTTATTTGGACTACCAAACACAGAGGGTGTCAGGTGCTCCAAAATTCTGTCTCCTCAGGCAGTTATTACCTTTTGTGTTCACTAATTGTGACACTGAGTGCTTTGAGCCTTAATTATAGCGTTAGTTATTGAAACCTTACTGTGCCACACATCCATGGAAAAGTTATCTTCATCTCCCCTAAGGCACAAGGATTTTGAGAACCTGCAGCACAACTGCTCAGGAAATCCAGACATTAACTGACTGATTTTCTCTTGCTTGAAGTAGTAGAAAGCAGCAGTTTTATAAACTAACAGCGTATAGATAAGTGGGGGGAAAATCAGGCTTCACTTGTCAAATGAAGCATCAAACTGTGGAAGTTCACCGCTATTGAATCCTTTTGGGAATGTCTTGAGGTACCAGTGCCCCTTTGGTTCAGTCACAGCTTTTCAGGGGCTTGGTGGATTTCAGCCATTGCCAGCAAATCTTACCTGTTTTATGGCTGATTTTGAACACCTTCCTTTTCTGTCTTCTTTCTTTCTAGGGCCAACACCAAACCTGAGACAGTGTCCTAAAACAAAGAAGAAAAATGACCTAACTCTTCCAGTGAGGAAAAATCAGGGAAGACACTCATCCAGTTTCTGACAGCTCATCTCTTCTGCCTCCCACATTCACAATTTCACAGCATCTGGAATATGTATTCCCTGGTCTGTAGTTAGTTGACCACAATAGTTTTAGTCTTTTAAAGAGGTCTCATTATGGAGGAGAGAAATCACTGACACCAAAACAAGAACGCAAAAGAAATGGCTTGTGGAGGAATATTGGGATGATCCTGGAATGGTTTGCTAAACTCAGCTGGAATGGTGCAGTGCATGCCCAGCAAAGCTTTCACTAAATGACTCCTTCGCTTTTTGCTAACAGTTTAGGAAAAGACCAGCAGCCATTTCTCCCCAGCAAAGCATGGACAGGTAACTTCAGCTGTACCTGGGTCACTGCCACTCAGAGTGGGTTACTGGCTGAAGAGGGGAGCTTGCAGAATAAACATGTCAAAATCCTGATACATCAAATTTTCTGACACCATTTTCAAGATGTTATTTAATGTGAATTAGTGTTGTGAAGGTATAAGCATGTATTTCAATGCCATCCTTTGGCTAGGAAAAACACTTCATTTATTTATAAAATTATTTTTATTATTTATTTATTTATTTATTGCATAATGGGGGGGTTGCATAAGAATGTAATTGGTCTCCAATGTTTATTTATTTATGGAAGATTTTTATGGTTTTGTACCTAATAAATGCTTGTTGAAATGTTTTCAATTCAATATTGTTTGTTATTACTTTCCTTATTGAAATAGAGAACTGAAAGAAAGAGAAAGCATTTTCTTTCAGTTTGTATCACATCATGGGTTCCCAGACAGGCAAAAGGTGTCTGAGCTGTGGGAGGCAGCAAATTGAAAAGGCAAATTGTTGCCTCTGTAAAGTGTAGATAATTTACAATCAGAGGAATGATGAACGTTATCTACCTTACTCCTCTTTTCTTGTCAGACTCAATGTTTTCAGGAGTTTGGATGATAAAATTCCCAGATAGGAATGAACAAATACTGGTTAGTCACGGAAATTGCAAGGCCATAACAGTGTGGGGCTCTGACAGCGCGGCAGCTGAGAACATGGCAATGAACAAGGGTTTTCATTAACGTCAATGAACAGTGAAATCTGATAAACATTAAGGAAGTCACTGAGCATCCTCCCTAATTCCAGTGAGGAGGGAGGACTACACTAGGGGAAATCCTAAGAAACAGAGCTCCAATTGTATGGCCTTACATGTACCTGTAGCACAGCAATTTACAGAGGAATGTTGAAATTCGAGCGGTGAACACTTGAGAAATGGGGAAGTTGAGCAAATATTTTAGTAATTGTTTAAGTTCAGTCTTTTCCAACAAGAAGCCACTCCATATTCTGCACAATCAGCTCATGTTTGCTCATGGTGCAAGACATGAAGGGAGTTTTTGCAGTGTTTGAGCAAGTCCTTGTGCAAGAAGACAACTATTCCAACCACACTTTGCTCCTCGTCCCTGTATTTCCCCCTGTCCCGTCGCACAGCATTGCACAGCCTGCTAGACCTCAGAACGGGAAGGAGTCAAAGTTTCTCAGGGCGACAGGTTTTGTTCAGACTTGTCTTACAACTCTAAGCCTTCCTGTTTCCTGCGGGATTTTTATAAGCTGCTTTCTTCCACAGATCTAATTCGGAGATAAGGATGTCGCAAGTATCAGCCAAGGATGGGGAGAGGTTGTGCCTGATCTGCACAGCCATAGAGGTATGGGTGTATCCTAAAGGACTGGCACTGGTTTTAGTGTAATATAGGAACCTTTGCCACCAGCAAAGTCCAATCAAGTTATTGGGAGCTGAACCACGGCCAAGAAAGGGCTCTTCTCATCAGTTCTGTCCAAAACGGCAGCAATGGCTGCACTGGCAGGACCCCCGAGAGGGCATCTGCACCTTCCTCCACAGGCTCATTGGTGAGATGCGACTCCAAGGGTAGAAATAACAACATATCACATCTCTGTTCCCTGTGCAGTCACAGAATACCTTCCTTAGAAGCACAACAGCTACCCTCATGCTTCCAAAACTCTGTTTCAATGCTCTTGGAGTCTGCTAAGGGAAGCAGTGTGGCTCTTCTGACCTGATGTTGACTTTTGTCAGACCGGGCTGTTGTTCCGTGCTGATGGAAGTCACTCATGACGTGTTTATCTGCTGTTTTAAACACCTGTGATCATTCTAAATGCACGTGGTTAGAAACAAAAACAAGCAACTTCCTAAGTGTTTATTTTCACCAGATATCATTACAGCCCTTAGTGCCAGATGCTTTCTCCTTTCATATTCTGAACAGATGAAAGTTTCAGAAGAGCTTAAGTGACATCGGTGACAATGCCTCAGTCATTTTAAGCTCATCATTTCCTGCTTAATGACTAGAGAGACTTTTCAGCACAGAACAAAGCATCTAAATCCCTTTAGCCAAACTGAAAATGACAAAGTCCTTTCAGAGAACAAGAGAACCTAATTGTGTCTTGCCTTCTTAAAACATTCTTCTAAATAACTTAATCAGATTCATATCAAAATATAGAGAATTAAGATTGGGATGAAAAGTTCCTATAATTCTGTTGGGTGAATGTTTTTGCACAAGGCATTTAAACATGATGCAAAGAGCTGAACAGAAACTCTATATTCACGAAGGAGGCGAAGCGTCCCTTTATTTTGGCTCAGAGGGATGTCTGGTAATATTGTATTGCTTTCCAAGGGCAAGCTCAGCATTGCTGGCTAAAGGTAATATCCCATGAAGAAGTGCAAACAGAAAGTGATGGATAACAAAAACAATTTAAAGAAACAATTGAAAATATACAGCAGCAAAAGCTAGGGAAGTTTGAAGTGCCACTGAGTGGACTGCACAGAGGTTTGGATTTCTTGTGCAACACTCTCATGTGTTAGGAAATCTGCATGTGCGGAACCCACCTCTCAGCACTCCAGCTGCTAGGAGTGCACCTTTCAGGTATAAAACCTGATGGGAAACAGCACCAGCAGAAAACGTGCACAGCAATGGATGGCAAATCTGTTGCTGTCACTTTGGTTCTCTACTTGGTCTCAATGGCAGGGTCAGAAGGTAAGAAAATTATTTCTTAAAACTCATGTAAGCGACTAATAAGAATACACATGCAAATGCAAGTGGGCTTACTCTATGTCCATGACGACTTTTTGCAAGAGAAGTGCATCCTCAATAAGCTGTCATTCAGAAGTAAAAAGGATCATTTGTACCTGATAGGATGCTGTGGATGTTTCCAGGAGTAAAATATGCTTCTGTCTGGAAATGAGTTTATTGCAATGTCCCAATATATGCTTGTCTCTAGATTTTAAGGAGAGTTTGAATTAAAACAGGACCTTTTTTCCTAAGTATGTCCATATATCTCTTCCTTTCCAAATGACTGTTTTATCCTATTTTTGATTTTATTCTCAGTAGGCAGGTTGATGAGAGAACAAGAATTATCCCATTGGCAAGAAAAAATGAAGAATATGAGCAGACGAACACAGCAGAAACTTAGCAATCCAAGTTTAAATTCAAATGCACCTGCACACCAACAGCTCTGAAAATGCAGCGGTTGTGTTGTGCAGATGCGGTTAATTTTATGTCAGCATCCAGGAAATCAGAGTGTCTGAGGAACAAGAATGAAGCTACAGGAAGGAACACAGTTTGCTTCAGGGGAGCAAATAAAGAGACTGTTCATCTACCTAGACACAATTGGTTTTTGTTCCACAGGTAAGGCCCTGGAGAAGACAGATCAAAGAGGCTCCCAATGCCAGTGCATAAGCACTCATTCCAAGTTCATCCCTCCCAAGACTATTCAGGATGTGAGATTAAGCAAACGAAGACCCCACTGCAAAAATGTGGAAATCATGTGAGCACTTTTCCTAATTAGCATCTTGCTTCCTACAGGAGGAAGGGACTTGGCATTTCTCACCCTATTTACATAGGGACTTTAAGTGGAAGGGTATTTCCCTTGCAAAGCCTCAGAGACATCAAGTACCAGGAATGAGGCCTTCTATCCAAAGGAATGAGTTAATTGCCAGCCAGTGTTACAAGGAGCTTCCACACAGTATTTCAAATCTATCTCTGCTGTTATCTTACTTATGAACAACATCAGAGGGGACAATCAGAACCCCACAACACATTCAGGGCACAATTCATAACTTAGACAGTGAAGACTCAATCAAAGACACAAACTTGATCCTCCTGACTTGAATTAAAACAGCTTCCTCTGACTTGGCCTGCATGTGACAAAGTTTGAACGGCTGCAAGTTATTTCCTGTGTTAGAATTGCATATGGAGCATTTCCCTGTGTGAGGAGTGTGGAATTTGGATTACATTTCACGTGGGTACAAAATAAAAGATATAGTAAGTTTCATCTAAAACCATTCCTGGAACAAGCCATAGGAACTGCACCAGTAAACAAAAGGGCTCTGTCAGGTTTTTATGCTTTCACTATGGTTTCTTAAGCAAATAATTGTTGTACGATCATACCCTCTGTGCAGCACTGCATGGCATCCAGTTCTACCTCACTAGGAATTGGTACTTTAAGCGAGGTTTGGTTAAAAAAACATTCTTTCAAGAAAATTAAGTTCCTGAAAGATCTGCTAAACTGTGACCAGATAGAGAACTGAAACCAAACAGAAAATTCGTCAGGCTCATTGATAGATTACAGCATAAACACGTGTATTGACATCATTGATAAAACCTCCCCAAAAAACATGACAGAACCAAACAGGTCCTTTATCTACTTTGTGGGCAAATGGCTAGGAGAAATTTCCAGCAATTACGAGAGTGCGAGGGACACACCTGGCCTTAACTTCTCCATTTCTATCTTGGCAGAGCTACGCTGAAAGACGGCAGGGAAGTGTGCGTGGAACCCACTGCGCCCTGGATCCGGCTCACTGTAAAGGCTCTGTTGGCCAGGTAAGTTGTTTTCTTTACTAGAACACCTTCAGTTAAAAGCTCATTTTGGAAGACTACCTAAATTCTTGGCATGCAAATATTCACCCTCTTCAGGCATTACTTACTCTTTCCGTCAGCTCTCTCTAAAGCAATATTTCTACATGCCTGAGGAGTCAAATAGTTTCCTTTGATACCTTCCTGGTGCGTTAAACCACCCAAATGGCCATGGTTATGATGCCCCTAAACCTCTGCTGAGAGACCGCACAGAGTGTGTTTGACACTTCCAAAAATCAAGGTCTCAAAGTCTCACTCCTTCTTTCTGGGTATATTTCCAAAATGCAGCCGGCATTTCAAAGAGCTTTCACTGCTTTAGACAGGGACTGTCAAATCCCTACTTTGCACACAAGTAGGTGGAAGTCCTTTCTGTTGGAGCAGTTCATGCAGGAACAGATTTGGGGTTTTGTTTTTTGTCTTTGCACAAATGTCAATTGGTTGGTACAGTAAAAATAAGTCATTAACAATTCACAAGCACTTCTTGCTGTCTCTGCAGTTTGTATTAATAGTAACTGTTTCTTTAATGAATTTCTGAACTCACGTTATACTTCATCTAATTACAGGGCCAGGGACAACGTTGAGTCCCCAATCAAGGAAATGTCAAGGAAAAATAAATCTTGGATTTCTGCAAGTGTATGAAATGAGAAGAAACACTGCTGATGAGAATGCCCCCTCCGCTACATGACTACAGCTGATTATTTTTCTTTCCATCAGATAGTTGCTATTCATCTTATTTCCTCTACTGTGTCTCTCTCTAAACTTCGGTCTGTGATAGATCAAAGAGCTCAAGCCTAAAAGAAGGTGTTTTAGTGCTATAAGGATGAGAATAAACAAGATGAAATTATCCTTAAATGGCCCTACTTAAAGCAGAAATAAAATGCATACAATTTGCAAACACATGAATAAACATAATAAGGAAGCATCTGTGTAACTTTGAAGGAAGTCACCTTTCACAAACTTGTTGCAGTCATTTAAAGGTGACAAGAAGACTCTGGATGTGGCAGCCATCACAGGTAGAGTCAAATTTTCTTTCTGAAATCCCTTCACAGCCCTCACCAAACATTTCAAATAATGAGGCTAAAAAACATGTCTTGGAAATGGATAAATAACATGTGAATACAGAGGGATGAAGGGCAGAATGAAAGATCAACTTTTAGTGATAAAGGGACATCGTCCACGGATTCTTGCATCCCGTTGTGCGGTGTCCTGTTTGATTTGGCAGTCCCATAAGGGATCTGGGAAGGTCACTTGCCATGAGTTGAAGTACTCTGATGATACTAAATGATGATGTAAAAACAAGTCACAGCTATAAATAGAACTGCAGAAAGACCTTAGGAGATTCACCGATTAGGCAACCAACTAGCAGGTGAAATTCCCTGCAGGAAGCAGCCAAAGCGATTGACACGGGAAAAAATTACAAAGCTCCTATAAAAATAAGATATTCTGGCTGACCATTAGCACATAGGAGAGAGATCTCGGGATGATGCTAAGTGTATGATAGGAATATCAGATCAGGGAATGAAGAGTGTTTATAAGTGACGTTAGGTAACCATTATGTGACTGGGTGTAAGGAAGGTGCAAGCAAGCACGGGCTGATACCTACCCTACCTCCTGCCTCATCAACAGTTCCAAGTCACTGCCAGCCTCGGGGCAAAGATTGTGAGTTCATGGCTTTCAGAAGGGAGCAGCTAAAAATAGAAATATTACATCACCTGTGTTACTTCTATTTGTTGTGCTGTAGTTTCCACTTCCAGACAGGAAGATGCAGGCAGAGAGACGCACATGCACATATATACCTAAAGGAGTTTAGAAGTCATATTTCTGAAGAAAAGAACACATTATGTATTTTAATATAACAGAAAATATTTGGCTATTTCCTTTCTCTCATGCTAGTTCATAGATTAGTCTGAGTTGGAAGAGACCCAGAAGGATCATCGAGTCCAACTCTTAAGTAAAAGGCCAATACGGGGCTTGAACCTCGGCATTATTAGCACCGTGTCCTACCTGACACTATAATAGACCACATTTTTTGTTTTACAAAAGGGTTTTGCAGTTTACATGTTTATTCCGTGTTGTTTCTCCAGGGTCCAGGGGAATGTTTACATGACTAAACATTGGTTTCATGTGTCAATTCCCGTTGTTTTATTGTCAATTTCTTTCTGCAGTCAAAAAAGATCTCGTCTTAGTGATTTGCTACACACTGTTTATGGCTGGACATAAAAAATCTAATTTCTGAGGTAGAAAGTGCTGAAGTGCAGATTCAGGCAGCAATCATCAGACTAGACACACAAGGTGAGAGTGCTGGAGGACTTGAAAATGCCAGGAGTGCCCTGTGGCGTCAATCTTGTGAGCCCCAGGGTGGGAGGTGGGATTTGAGGTTTGACCCCCACCAGCCCACTAAACAAAGCAGCTCTGGACTCAGATCTGAATCCGTGAGCTGACTGAACACACCCACTGTTCCTTCCTGCTGCTGCACCACCAAGTTTTGGTGGACAGTAAGATTTGACCTGTCCAGCAGCTTGAGATACAATGGACCATCCAGTTTACATCTTACAACTTTTGTGCCAAACATAAGTGAGAGACGAAGGTGTGACGTGTGTTACGGTCGCTGACTGCATCTAATTTAATCAAAAGTTCCCAGCACGAACTTCTTAAAATTTACCACGTATTTCCTCCCACCACTTCCAGGTCTTGTTTGCATAGTCAGAAAATGCTTCCAGCCGAGTTCATGAGAGACAAGTGCAAGTAAGCAATAAATGCAGCCTTTATAGAGCAGGTAAAGCCCGGGTGCTGGTGTCTAACAATTCTCTAGGAGGACTTAGTATCTCTTCTGTTAACACCAGGTAGATGCATTTTAGTTGTAGTATATATATTTGTTAATATTTTCTAGTATTTTATGTTAACACTACGACTAATATTAATGTATAATTTTCTAATATTATTAGATACCTTATATTAATACTTTCAATAAATTTTCATATTGAGTTGGAGCAAACTAAACATTTGATTTAACCCACAATTTTTCATGTGGAAGCTACAACACAGAATTAACTTTTTTCAAGCAGAGCTGAAATAAATCTCAGAAATAAGTAAGCAGTAACATAAATATATAAATATACTACTGTTTTAATAAATACATATATTGAAAGGCAAATCAACTTAAAAGCTGTACTGCTCCTTTGTTATTCCAAAAGGATTCAGGAAAGTCCAGCGCTTGCTCTGGTCTGACTAAGGCTACATAAGCATTTATATTTAAACAGTGAAGTTCGAAAACCCCACAAGCTGACCTAAGCCTTTCTCCTTTCCTTGCTATTACTTCCTCCTGTGGCAATTCTGATGTCCAGCAGATATTTTGCTTTTTACGTATCTGTTCCCTAATCTCTGCCTCACCGCAGACTTCCACAAGTGTTTGCACAACATTGGGCACAGCTTCCCAGCAGCGGAAGCGATTATTTCCCAGCTCCTGTGTTTGTCCCTTCAGCTCTCTGCAGCTCAAGTAGACCGGCAGGTGAATGCCAAGGCCTTCGTGGGGAAAAGGAGGTGGTTTTCCCTGGGAGCAAGAGTAGCTGGAACAGAGGACGCACAGGAGGCAGCAGGTGACAGACAGGCTGAGGCCTCATTCCAGCAGAAGCTTTACATCCTGGGCCTCTGGGTCTTGTGTGCACAGCTTCTCAAGTGAGAGGATGTAATGCGTCTAAAACAAGACAGATTCTTAGTTTTCTTAGAGTAACTTTACCAGCTGAAACTGGAGTGACTCGAACCAATAAGGGACCGAAGCTCAGCTCTACTACATCCCTAGTAATGATCCTGTCACTGGAGTACACCTGAATCCCCCTTAGTGTGTCCCTTGTGTAGGGGCATCCTTTGCTACATGCAAAAACTGACGGATCCCAATTAAGATCCTAAAAGATGCCCTTTTGACTTTTGTGCTCATCAGACAAGGGTGATGAGTCATGGAAAACCACTGGTTTCCACCCTGCAACGCGGGGAACACAAGCTATATCCTGCCTTAGAACACAGGCACGGGAGGTATTTGCTTCCTTTTCAGCAGTCTTTCAGTAATCAGGCTGTTGTGTAAGTGCTATTTTGTTCACTGCCAGTATGGTTTTACCAGGGTTTAGCATGGAAGGTCTCCGCTCACGGCAGTACCAGCTCACTCAGTGACGTGATCCTTCAGAAGAAGCAGCAATTCCATTTGCACAAGTCATCTCTGCTGGCTGGCAGGAAAACAAGCTGCCAGAATCCCATAATGGATTTGCAGTTCCCATGGCAAAAGCCTGGACGAGATCCTGGGCTAAGTGTTGAAGGGATGTAGGGAGAATTTGGGCGAAACACGACACTCCCTTAGGAGTGCCTGCCCTTTGGGCTTGATCTCATGCCTCAACTTTTTCATGCCTCTCGTGTCTCTTACACTCCCTTCACACAGTCCCGATGAAACTGTAACATTGGCGAAAAGGTGGAGGGAGAGAAGATGCTCCAGCTCTCACAAAACATAGTGGATTCATACTGCTTTAAAAATATCCTGCCCTTTTAGACACACACTCACTCTTAGTTCAGGGGCAGGGCTAGTCATAGGTGGAGCTGGCTCTTGGCTTTGCTTCCGTCCTGGGGATTTCTCTGGATCCGTTACCACCACATGCAGGAAATAGCTGAGTCTGGAGATAAGGAGCACAAGCACTCACTGATTTCACTTGGGGATTTGAAGGGGAATTCTCCATTTTTTCCCTCAGATTTTAATAACATTTCAGCACCAAAATTATATAATAAGGCTGCAAATAGTAACTCAGAAAAGTGGGATCTCTAACCAAATGTTAATTAACCTCCGTGTGTGTGCATACATACATGGAGACACAGAGAGAAATCAAAAGAAAAAAGTCAGTAAAACCTCCCTCTAAATAAATTGGTTAAAACTCTGACATCTACAATCTGACACCAGTGAAACCACACATTAATGTAACATAACATATGCATCACAATACAACACAAGCAATAAAACGTAGCCTGAAGGTCCTAGCAAAACCCTCTCCTGGTTAACACCTTCAGAGAACTAAACGTATTTTTCAGTGAAGTTCTCTAAGACAGACAGCACCTCTAGTGACAGCACCTCTCTAAGGAGCAGCACTGTCAGGAGACAGAATCAGTATCTTTTGTCAACTCGATACTCAGTAAGAGGTAGGAGAGACAAAACCACTGGATCTTTTCCTGGGACAGCTGTCACAGTGATGGGAAACAAATGGATTTGCATTGCAAAGTTCCTTTTATCAAGTTGATGGTAAGTGGTACACAGAAAACCATAATAAATTATGGGCAAACTATTCAAGTCTACTATAAATAAATTACAGTGCTTTACATGCTAAAGATGATTGAGTTTTAATGAAGTCCCCAGAACTGGGGAGAAGTATCTCTATCAATCTACAGATCCCAAAACCACAAAGCTTTGAGGCTGAAGATGACGAGCAGCAAAAGCCATCACGTCAAAAGGATGATGTTTTTACCAGCAGAAGGCTTTCTCCTAATCATACACATTCCAGCTGGGTTTAAAAATACAAATCTTAATTTAAGCAAAAGTTCAGCATTTGAGCCCATCTTCCCTTGGAATTGTCTCCCTTGCAGGGTATCTACCAGACACAGCAAATAAACACTCAGAATTCATGCAACGAGATTCTCTAACAGAAAACTCTGTACAGTGCCATAACTCTCACTGTTATATCCCTTTGCTAAGACCTAGGGTTACTGTCACTGAAAAAGATTTCAGAAAAGACTTATTAAAAATGTCTGGAGTTACTGAGGAAACAAAATCAGTTGTGTTCAGCAGGTCATGCTGTCTAGTTTGCATATACAACTTCCTCTGTTTATCATTCATTAACATGCATAGCATGAAAAGTACAGGCATGATTTTCAAATCCATTCAGAATTCAATATCTGCTTCCCACAGAAAGCTTTGAGTGCTGCAGCCTCAATTCCTTACTAGACACAAAGAATTAGTGATGAATTTATTGTATATCATGCCACTTGAACAGAGGAAAAAAAAACCTAAAATGAAAATCCTTTACATCAAAATGGTGCTGAGGTAAAATCCTGACCCAGTAAAAAAAGCTTTCCAGTAATTTCAGCATTACCTGAATTCCACTGTGGTGCTTAAATCAAGTAAGTAGAAACTGTCAGCGTAATGGGAAATAAGAAATTCAGTATTTCAAGTATAGATCTGATATGTCTACAAAGAACAGTTATAACCCCGAAGAAAATAATAAAAAGTGATAACATAAATGTGACTGAAACCATCCTAAAGTTATTAAATAAGGATATGCTTTAGAAAAAGCAAAAAATTTACAAAATTCTACCAAAAAATTGGAATGTGTGACTATCACAGACATATTTTAATAAATTAATATATTCTATCATTATCTGCAGAATAATTCCTCGTCATCTAGGAAGAAGTTTCACAATGGTCATGTGACTCATTTTTACTGCATCTGGGAAATTCCTGTAACGCAATCTCCATGCCAGCAGAGTACACGGGCTGGGCACATAACAGTATATAAGCGGGAGTTAACAATGCTCACACACAGCAGAAATCAACAATCCTCTGGGACTGAAGCTCACAGAACTAGACCTAAACAACCCAGCAAAAAACTCCAGTCCAACCATGAACAGCAAACTTGTGGCTGTCCTGGCTCTTTTCCTGATCTCAGCAACTGTGTCTCAAGGTAAGTAAAGCTTCCCAAAAATTTCCTTGGCTGTAGTTTTGCCCAGGCATCTACTGAAATGCTTGTCCTTGCAAAGTAGCTTTTTATTTGTCTCACTAAATTAGTCTCCTTTGAGAGATTTTCAGCATCTCTCTTCAGACAGAAATCTGCTATGTAGACCTTGGACTGAAGAGCTACTGACATCTTGTGGGAAATATTTTAAGGATGCAACTTGCATTTGCTTTGTTTCTGTTACACTTGAAGCGTTATGTGGCTAGAGACAGATTTTTCTTCTGAAGTGTTTCAATGTTTCTCCCTTCGCTCACAAAGAACAGTTTATCATCTCATATTTGTTGCTTAGCGACCATGCTGCCTCAAGCAAGTAATACACGTTTGGAAAGGGAGAGAAAACAATACAAGCACAGAAATATGGGCAAACTTCCAATTAATGAACAAATTTAGGGCTCTGTCTTCTGCAGAGTGGCCAAGCTTTTTGATCCAGATATTAAAACAGTGAAATGAACCATGCAGTGTAGTCAGTACAAGTAACCAAAAAAAATCTGTGGGTTCATTTTTACAAGATTTGTTAATGAGTTTCCATTATACTTGGGCATCAGCTCCCCTGAAACATAAGCAACCCTCCCTTTAACAAGAGGATTTAGGCAGCTTGGACAAATGCAATGTTTTACCTGAGAATGTTGTTGCAATAGAGCAGCTCTTTTTTATGTCTGATATACTGACCAAAAGAACACCTGCTAAACCCTGATTTGCCTTTTCTGCTCACAGGTAGGACCCTGGCAAGGATGGCAACCGAGCTCCGGTGCCAGTGCATAGCCACTCATTCCAGGTTCATTCCCCCAAAATCCATTCAAGACGTGAAGCTGACACAGAGCGGCCCCCACTGCAAGAATGTTGAAGTCATGTGAGTAGTTCTGCAAGAGGCTCCTTCCTCCTCCTGTGCACTGCTGCCAGTGCTGCAGAGCTTTTAGGCTTCACAAATCCCACACTCAGCATGATGATCTCATGCAGCCACATTTGGTTATCATTTGGAGAGGGATGATTTTAAGTGAAACGCTGTGGTTTTCACTATGACCTTACATATTCCTGAGCTGATCATGGGACATATTAAATTTTTCTAGTAGTAGAACGTGAATTTCATGGACTTGTCAGTTCTTAATGCACAAGGCAATGATACAGTTTCAATCCTGCATTTATGAGGCAGGCAGTCTCAGGGAGGAATAGCACAAAGGCACTAAAATGTTAAAATCCTTATTCTGCTTAAACACCTTGTCGCTGCTGGAGGTTTCAATCACTGTGTAAGAAAGCTTTACTAACATAAACAAATACAAACCAAGTATTCATATATACTGGGAAAGATTTTTGGGAATGTGTGAGTGCTTTGAGAGCAGACACAGAGACTCACACAATTCTGGATGGTTCTGGTCTCCTCAGTTGTGCAACATGTAAAGAAAACTGCCAAGTCTAACCTAGAGTAGTCGGGATGAATTTACACCATCTGATCTAAAAATGCAAGATTACTTTCTGTGAGTAAAACAAACCCATGTAGTAGTTTCCTGACTTTTCTTTATTCCCTGTTTTGCAGAGCTACTCTGAAGGATGGCAGAGAGGTGTGCTTGGAGCCCACTGCACCCTGGGTACAGCTGATTGTAAAGGCAATTTTGGCCAGGTAAGTCCCACTCCCTTTGTTGGACAGTTGAGTGGCAAACCTCTCAGAGAAAGCCAGTTTGTAGGATTCCATAGTGATACTTCCCATTCTTTCTTAATCGGATTAAAAGAATGGGGAAACTCCCTGCTTAATTATAGAATTAGGCTTAGTTTTTCTGACTGTGCTGCAGCGTCCTTGCTCAAGCCAGTATGTCAGTACTAAACCTCTGAATACCAGCAACTCCGTCTGCAGGCAGAGAAACACGGACCTCTTTGTGTCCCTTTGAAAAATAAGGCTTAAAAAAAGTCATCTTCCCCTTACTTAGGTCCCATTTTTGCATCAATGAGGTTCCTGCTGTGAGTAATTGCAGGAGCTTGTGCTGCAGAGGTTTCCCAGCTGGACACCAGACATGCACACACTGGGATTTCAGCAGTTACTTTCAGAATATCAAATTTATTCTCCCTGTACTTCAAGATAGCACACATAGAATTGGGAAGAGACCCTCATCCCAAGCTTATTGTGCAATGCGAAGCAGTAATAATAGCCTTGAACCCTCTTTTGAATTATCCTTTTCCCTCACCTCTTAACAGGGCTCAACAAAATTCTGACTCTCCTCTGTAAGAAACACCAGCACAGAAAAAACCTGGGAACTGCTCCTCTTCGTCCGTCAAGAGAAATATTTGGGAAAAGCGTCATTCAAGCAGCCTTCCACCTCCTGCATCAGTGTTACGATATTAATTATGGATGGTTTTATTTATTTCTCTATTTATTTAACTGTGTGTATTTAAGGAAGTATTTTACAATGATCAGTGTTGTCCATGGGACACACTGCCCACGACTCTGAAGGAAAAGTGGTTTGCTGAAGGAGACTGAGAACCCTTGGCAGCCAAACACATGCAGTGAGGTGCAATGCACCTGCAGCACAGCTTATTTACACTAAGCCTGATAATTTTGCTATTTCAGCAGCAAACTGAAGAATCCTCCTGCTCCCCTGGAGTGCATTTGTATGTTGTGTCAACAACAGCTTCCTGAATCACGGTCACCCTGTGGCCAGACTGTGAACTGTAATGTCTAACTTGAAAAACCTAACCTATAGAATGTGTAAGACTATACTTGGTATTTATGTATTGTGATTTCCATGGTATTTATAAATGTATTTATTGAGTAGTTTCTATATAAGAGATAAAACAATTATAATTTATTTCATTTCTACTGGATTTTTTATTCCTACTATTCATTTCTGAAGAAATATTCACAATCACATTACTCTGTACTCGATTGTATGCCCAATTACCTAATCCACTGGCTAATGGAAAAAACTGTATTTTACATACACAGAGTTCAATTGTGAGAGTGTAATTATTCCTATCAATGTATCATTAAAAGTTTTATACAAAAAAACCCATTTGTTATCTGTTTAATCTTTTAATTTTTCATTTGCTTTATTTGGAAACTCTGCATTATTTTTGCCAGCCTGATTTCTGGAACTGAAATGAAGATTTTTAAGGCCATGGTACTATAACTCCTCCTGTCATGGTAACCTGGCGCTCCTGACTACACTAACTAACCCTTGGGGTGGGCTACATGGCTCACTCTCCTTTCTTCAGGCTGCTCCCAATCTCATGGGGACAGGTGAGCTGCAGCTACCTTACAGATAAAAGAGTTTTACCCTCAGATGCTGAACACCGCTAAGTGTCCACACCAGCCGCACAGCTGTAAATCTTTACTACAACAAAAGGCCACTGTTTGACCACCAAAATGGGAGTTTGTGACCTTTACTTTGGGTACCCAAACTGGAAGCACTTGTCCTGGTGTAACAACTTCTTCCTATTCTGATCCCTGAAATGCAGTGTGCTGAGCACATGATGCCTGTCTCTCTTAAAAGTCTTCTGGAAGGAAACAGAGAATAAGAGAGGAAGGGCATAGGTTTAAAGCCTATTGCTTTTAACTAGAGTATAACTGTTTATTTGAGGGATGCACACTTTTACTTCACTTTTATCTACAATCTAGATAATAATAAAACAGCAGAAGGATTTTGGCTGGGTAACTTTGCGATGTTAAGAGAGTTGTCTCTGGCTTGGTTCTTTTTGAAGAACCTTCTCCGTTAGATTAGTGCAGGTCCTCTCCTTGACCCTTGTTATTTTGGCATCACTTTGAGATCTGCCACTTTAAACAACGTGCCCTGAGGCCCTCCAGCTCTCAGGCCATGGGGAAGCCGCAGGGGAAAACTGCGCTCTTTGGAAAACGCAGACTGTGCAGTCAGTGTGTGTGTATGTACATATGCATGGCTGTGTGACACAGCAGGGAGCTGGCCAGGGGTGATGGCGAGTCACAACATTTGCACCACAGTGAAAGGATGGACCCTGGGATTTCATTGCAGTTAACTACATGTTCTGGTCCATGAAAGTTTCTGCTCCCCTTGGTCCCTTCATTTAGCATCTAAGCTGTCTTTCTACAAGACTGTTAGAAGACCATTCCACTTTACAGCTGCTATGTGCATTCATCACCTTCCCTTCATTTCACTGCCCTCCACGTAATGAAATGCAACAGAGGTGTTTACATGTCCTTTCAGTCCTTCCACGTTCTCTTGGTCCCTTACTTCACCTGCCTTTCAAGCCACTTTTATTTCCTTCTTTCACCAACAGGGCAAGAGTAGCTGCGACTACTAGTTTCATTTGCAGGGCAAGAGTAGCTGCGACTACCAAGCAACGACCTCATGTCAATTCCTTATTCTCAAACTCCCCCTCCCATGCCTGGTTGCTGGAGTTCGGCTCTTATATCGAGAACTGCAATTTGTCCTCCTGAGTTTCTATGGTTACTGTCCTTGTAATAACATTTCTCTCTAATGTATAAACACTGCAAACTGTAGAGGAAGTCATTGAAAGAAATACTGGAAAATCCCTGAAAATTACCTCTAACTCTTCCTTTGAAGAACAGAGAAAGCAAACATGAGTTTCTTGGCCTCAGCTTCTCTGTCTGTGCTGAATATTGACTAACATAAACATAATATTGGCTAATATAAATGTCCTGGGTTTGCGTTAGGTGACAAATGTATGATCCGTGCTTTATATGCTTTTGATTATGGATTGCTTCCTATTCTAAAATTACTGCATTTCTAATGTTCTTAACATGGGAAAATCCCATTTCCCCAGGAAAATTTATTTTGACTTTATATTTCAGACTTGTTTTAAGTCTTGTTTATAACAAGATATCATGAGCAACTCTACAAAAAATGGATCTTTTGGAAAATACACAAGCTGCCATGGAAACTATAGGGTCAGCAAATAGGCATTTTGTTTTTGTGTGCACAAGTGAAACAAGAATTTTGCCACCTATAAAAATAAGCTTGAGATTTCTGCTGTTGAAAGATGTCATGAAAATTGACTTTATTATTACCTGCAGTTAAGACACTTCTAATAAAAACCATTGGTGTCAGTCAGTGTAACGAGTACTTCACAACACCTGTGGACTTCTGGAGAGGGAGATTCTTCACGTGGAAGAATCTGGAAGGTTATAGGTATAACCTGGCTCACTGGTACTGTTTGCTCTGCCCTTTTATGAAAGAGGCAGCAGTGAGACACCTCTCTAAAACCTTCTGCAGGTAGATTTCAACATAGTTATGCTGAATAACTTTGCATCATTTAAAAATATCATTTATTTTACCAAGCATCAATCTCTGATATGTTCAATTACCTTATTCCATGAAAGCTGAAATTCACGAGGAACATGATCAAGATTTTTCTGAAAGAAAAGGGTTGCACTAGGTTTCCCAGATCCCATCTCCACAGTCTCAGCCAAGGACTCTAGCAGAAGTGTGAAGTAAGACTGCACCCTCCAAAATGCACATTGGCAAGTATCAGTCTGCTGATTTCTCCTATTCCTTGCTAGAAGTAGGTAAACTGGGGAAAACCTAATCTTTTTATCTTTTGCAGAAAACTTTATCATACATAGACACTTTATAAAAACCTGTGGAAATGAGAGGTCAGTCGGTAAGTGGCTTGCTTTGAGAGCACGTTTGGACCCAGTTTAATCCACTTACCTTCAAACGAGCCTTCAGTTTTTGAGGAGAATTAAGCAGCTTTTCTGACTCAGCTAAATACATAATGCCAGAATTCCAAAAGCAATTTTTAATCACTGAAGAAACATTCACACTCCACTCCTGAGATTAAAGACTTCTAGTTTTTCCTTGAAATAGTTTTCCAGAATGATGAAAGCTTCATAGCTCATAAGAGAAGCAAATGAATAAGTCCATGATTTTAGCCTGACTCATTTATTTAAGACATATATTACATGTTTGCGCAGAAATAAGGAGACTTCGAAAATACTGACAATTCTTCTTTTCCTCTTCTGTGACTTGACAAAAAACCTGATGCTTTGAAAGCTTTGTGTTTGACCTATCAATAACCAATGAAGGAATGAATGCACAGCCACCCTGCTGGTTCATGGCTGAATTAGACATCACCCGCACCAGTAACTGAGCCAATAAAAAACATGTTTGTTGACTTACTGAATCCCTGTTGTCAAAATTCTATCAGCTCCTCATTTTCTGCTTTCTTCTCTGTTTGGTACTTCAGCTCTGACAGCAAAGCCCGTCATTCTGCGAAAGAGAAGCATTTTACATAAGCACTGCTCACCAGGAACACAATTTTAATAAAAAGAGCCAAAGAAAACAGGCTTTGTTGTGGCTGGATCGGATTGAACACTGCAGCTTCACCCACGCCTGGTTAACACCAAGGAAAACCCGAGTGTTTTTTGCATACACAAATCTTTCACCGAAGTCAGCAGGAAATTCAGCTGAGGAAGAAATGTGGGAAGGAGATGTCAATGTACCTGCGCACACCTGACCTGTTGGTGGGCCAAATGCTACAGAGTCATTTCCGTGTTGAAAAATTCTCACAATACTGTTCCTGCTTGGAGGAAAGGATGAAGGAGAGCATGCAAAGTCTTCTGATACTAAAATGACTATTAAAAAAAGAATAAGAAGAAAATGCACAAAAAGTACCCTGTACAGTTTGTTTCAAATTATGTGCGTACCAGGAATATAAGCCAGGGCAATCCAGATGGAAAGTCCAGTGATGGAACAGTGCTCCCCTGGAAAAATAAGGATTTGAACAAACCAAGAAATTTAATAAGAAAGCAATGATTTTGTCAAATTCAAGTATATATTCAATGCTAACGGTGAAGTTCATCTAAATTAAACTAATCTTAGCTCACAGCAAAACAGTGTTTGGTGTTAAGTGAAATTATTCTTTTCAGTCAATGTCCTAATCAACTTCATTTTATGGGGATTTTCCTTGTTTAGAAGAAAACCAAAGGTAAAAATGCTGAATTTCAATTAAATCAAAAGTTGCTTTTTTTCAGTAGCCTGCTTTCTATCAAATGCCCCTAACTTGCTTACTCTTCTGCCACCTCAGGTAACTCCTGATACCAGCGCTCATCAGCAATTTTAATTTCTTAATTCTTATGAAAGAAAAAACGCTGTGCTCATGTTTATTGCCATAACTTTTAGCACAATGTGCTGGCATAGTCCTCTACCCTGAGTGTATTGAAGCAATTTGGAGTCACACTACCTGGAAATTTCTAAAATTAGAAAAGGAAGGGGGAAAAGAAAGTTCAAGACAATGGGGAAGATAACCATCAACAGTATCCTCAGTGGTGATCACATTTATCAAAAATGTTATCAGTGTGTTTCCTCCAAACACCTCCTTCTCTAAACACCACCCTGTAACAAGCTGAAATGATACATGTCCCTCTTGCTGCTTTGTAGGCTATTTTGGATAATTCACTGAGAATTAAGCAAATTTATCAGTATCATTTTTACTTCCTTTCAACAAAGTAGCCGCCATTTTTTGTTGCCAGGAACAATCAAATTCATTTTACTACAGAGTCCAAATACGCTGTAGACAGAACCTGCACGTGGCACTCAAAGGGCTTTAAGAAAGTGCTCCCTGAGATGGCAGCTTCAGTCCCCTAGGGTGTAAGTCAATGACGACTTCTTCATTTTTCCTTCATTGCAACACAACCAATGTAAGTAACAGAGAGGATTAAAGACTGGGTGTCATGAGAGAAGACTTCGAAGATTTTGTCATGACTCCAATGAGTGTTGCCATTTTCTTGTGGTCAGCTGTCTCGTGTCATTGTTTTCCCGACTGAAGTCATCACTTTAACCAAAAGGCCACAACTATCCAAAGCACACCCCCGAAAACTAGTCAACTCCCCTGAATCTGAGAACTTGGTTGGATTGAAATTGGCTTAATCCAGGTTTGGGGGGATGTTGATCTTGCAGCCTTGGATTGATTTTTTTACTGGGTGAAGAGTTCAATTTTTAAGAGATTCATATTTTCTTTACTTCCAATTATTTGCAGATGGAACAAATTTTCATGTATTTATTTCCAAACAGCTTGTGTCAAAGTTGAGTGAAATCTTTGTTACCAGGCTAAAAGTATAAGGATGGGAGGACTTTGCACCCCTATTTTGAGGGGTCCCCATGGGAAGTAAAGACTTCACCATAGTTAAAAATGTCCTGATAGGGGACCAGTACTTTACTGCCCAAGGGCTGTTCAGCTTGAACTGAAAATATGGGTTTACATTTTCAAACTGAAAAAACCCTCGTGTTTTTAAAATCAGTCTCTTGGTCTTGCTCCCTGGGGAGGCCCAGGTATTTCTATCTACCACTCCAAAATATTATTACCTAAAAAGTATCAGCACAATGGCAGCGTACGAGTGTTTCTGTTTCACTTCTCCCATGCTTGGATAATACCACGGGAACAACATTTATCTCTTAGAGGATACACTTTATCAAGCCTGTGCGAGGCACTGTCAGATGTTAGAGCCAGAATTCAGTCTAGTTTTACCTAATTCGTGTGCAAACCATACAACCAAGATGTGCCCCAGCAAGCACAGAAGCTGTCTGCAGGCCCTAACAGCCCACAGTAAGAAATCCACTTTGTCTGCAGAAAAAATGGGTGCTCCTCATGTTCACGCAGATCCAAGGGCAAAAGCCTGCAGGAAGTTCATAAGAAGAAGAGCATTTTCAGCTGCTGGTAAGGTCAAGAAGAGCTCCTTCTGCCTTTCATAAGCTGTAGTGGCCTCAAAGGCTTATAAACTGAACAACTATGTGGGGGTAGAGGGAGTCACACAGTTGTAATCTTTATCCAAGATCATGCCTGCCACTAAAAAGCCTGGAGATTCTTTCCCCTCAGCAGAGGCAAGAATAAATTGCTCCAACAATTGGCTCCCAAACTCAAAATAAAGCCCCTGCTACCCCTAAATGTCAGGTGTAAATACCAGACCCAGTGAGTCCACCACCAGACAGTCAATTTTGGGAAATTGTTGCATGTCCAGGCTCGCACAAAGTAAGATGACAGTGTAAATACAGTCCCTACAGTCCTGTCGGTGATCTCAGAAAAGCTGGTGCTAGAAACTGAAAAATGGAGAAATGATTGCCAAACACACTGGTTTCAGAGCCAACCCATTCTATTTGCCAGTGTAATGCATGAGTAATATAAACACATTCCTTTTAGCTGTAAGCAGAGTGTGTGTTCACGCTCTGATTCCCAGCAGTGGGCACAGGCAAAGAACCTCTAACTCTGTGGAGGGGAAACAAAAGGACCTAAGGGCTCCATAAGGTTAAAATTAGGTGAAGATGCACAAAGGCAGGCAGGAAAACACTGAACATCATTTGCTATAAATCATGATTTTAAATGCCAATTTTCACATCTCAAAAGGTATTACAGAAATGAGCACACAAGAGTCTGTGATGCATGCTACAGTCCAATTGGCAAAACAGAGTTGGGATCCTCCATGACTCGAGTTGAACAACAGGACACTTCTATCTCTTACATCCTCAGGTATTACTTTCAAGTGTATTTGGACTGGAAACAGTTCAAAACATGAGAAACACACAGGGAAATCGAAGGAAATGAAACATTTGATAGATATAAAACATACTTTGCACAAAACTGTAGCTTGAAATTCGGCTACAAGCTCCAGCAAATGTGTTTGTACTCCATCACAGAGCTGGATCCACAGGAGGAGTCATAGGTGTTAGGGAACAGCACCCCATCATAGCCAGGGAATACTGTGAAACATACTGGTTTAGGTAAAAAAGATAACACCATAAAGATGAGAGGATATCAGTAGTATATAACCTCTGTCTTTAGACAGCAGTAGGTAGCAGTGACTTGACATTTTACAGATCAGAACAGAAATAATTCCTAATCAAAACCCTGGAGGAAATACACCTGCTCCTTCAGAGATTGGCCATGTTAAAAGGTTTCTAGGCCATGTTAAAAGGTTTCTAGGCCATGATAAAAGTTGACCTTAGACTTGTATCTGGGACACATCCTCCCAAGTCATTCTCGTGCACTTAGGAGAAGTCCTTACTTGTTGAAGTGAGACATCCCTTGTTTAATTGTCTTTTAGCTTTGCTGGGCCTGCCGCCAGTGAAAGGCTCCCACTACAGGTGCCAAGCCAAATATGTATCTGCCGTGGAAAGGCACACAACCTAAGTCTGCAACAAAGCAACCAAATTACTTCCTTCACGTAAAGAATTAACAACTGGATAACGTGTAGGCAATTGAACCTTGTGGTTTATTCTCTTTATGCACCTACTCACGGCCTGCCTGAGCTGGGACTGCTTTCTGTGCCCTGGTAACCCTGAAACCCATGTTAAGGACACTGAGGGATTTCACAAAATCAAAGAATCCTGGAGTATCTTCACACAGCAGCTCCTGCTATGGAGCACAGGCAAGGTGGGTGACTTGAAAGGTAACTTCAATGAGGCGCATACAAATATTGTGGTGAGCTCTGTCCCAGCTACGCTGACACTACCTCTCACAGTAACTAACTTAAACTTTATTCAAGATGATCTTCAAGGTCCCTTTCCAACCCAAACCATTTCATGATTCTATCTGTACCACCTGCACTCAGTGCACAGCAAACTTATCTACAATGAAAGAGATACGGCAGCAGGCAGGGAACAGCTCCGCTTTCTAAAATGATGCTGTCTGTTCCCTCTTTTCCTTACTTGATAAAGGAATTGTGCCGAACACAGTGAAGGGACACAGGGGAAAGGGTATAATTCAAGAGAGTTCCTCTGCAGTTCAGCCTTGTTGCTGCTGTCATCTGGACTGAGGAGACCCTGCTCACGTTCCCACGGAAGAGAGCTAGAAGTGATCTGAATTCTGCAGGTACAAAGTCTTGCTCAGGCAGATGGTCTTGCATGTCGAAATAGTCCCCGAGACACCCATTTCCCTTGTTGCTGGCCTGTTTGTGCAAGTACTGACTCAGAGGACTAGCCTCTGTACCATCAGCTGCATCGCAGCATGCCCATGACCTCTCTGACTGCTGCTCTTCTTCGCACATGCCTCTGAGGGAGAGCTGGCCGCAGAGTTTCTCACATTGCTGCTCCATGTCTAAAAACAGTCTCACTCTCCAGACCCCAGGAGACTGCTGGAATTTCCTCAGCAGTAACCGCTGTGGAATGAGCCTGACGGGTCAGCTCTTCTGAGCAGTCATGCAAGCAGAAAGCCAAGCTCTGTCACGTAAACTGTCCTTACTCATGTGTACTGTCCAAGAACAACGTGTGATCTGGCTGTGCATGAGTGACGAGGAGTGATCTGCTCCCCCCATCCATTCAGAGCAGGATCTGCCAACGATAGTTGCAATGACCTGAAGCAGATTATTTCTGTATCATCCTACCTGCTTGTTGCCTCATCTTGCTACAGCTGGGCAAATCCTTCTTCCTGCAAAGAACATGGCACTTCCTTGGGATAACAATATGGGGAACTTGCAGTCCAAGGCTTGTGTGGTTATAACCTGGAGGGAATGGTGATTCCACTCCCATGATCTCAAGGGATCTCAAGGGACCCCAGGGAAGGTTCTAATTCTAATTAATGGCTGGTCCTAAGCTGACCGTGTAACTTCCTTTCATGACCAAGCTAAAAGCCAACCGCTTCCAAGGATGTCGTTCTCAAGCTGCAGTTGGAAAGGGGTCCAAATTAGTCATTAGATATTTCCTGATAACATGGGGCAATCACCATTTGCTTGTGACACAGAGTCTTCCTGCAGAGCTGATCTCCTGAGGGACTAAGCCAGCAGCTGTATGAACGAGCTGAGCTGTAGATGATGAAGTTCAGGAATGAGTCTCTGTGTCCACCTGTTTGCTATCTACTGAATCCCTTATTAGGACTGCTTTACATGCTGTATCTTATCTGTTTCAGGTCCTGACTTGGTTTTGTTTTCAGACAGTAAATCTAATCTTAGGCATTCAGGGAGCTGGGGCAAGACACACAGCAGCCTGACCCTGAAACAATTTGATTTGCTAAACCCCACTCATGTTCACAAGTGCCTGAGGAAGAAAACAGATCAGCTACAAAAAAACCCCAAAAACCAAGTAACCAAAAAAAAAAAAAAAAAAAAAGCAAAAATGTATTTCTTACTAAAACAAAAGAAAGTGTGCTGACCATAACTAAACTAAACCTATGTGTAAATAAAACTCAGAAAAACTTTTTTGCTTCTTTATAACAGAACTTGTAAAACGCCTTGACAAGAATGAAGAAAAAGAGAGAGACTTATGTGTGCAGAGGAGTGGAATGGAAGGCTTGCAGTAGTGGAGCGTAGGTATGGAAACTTGAGGGTGTCCTAGTTGCAGGAGAAAAAGATTTGCAGTTTTCAAAAAGCAGGTGAAGAACGGGGTGCTCAGGGGAGACATGCCAAGTGAATAAGAGTGTGTGATTGCACAGGGTTAGGAAGCAGAGCAAGCTCTACAGCCCAAACTCTCCTTTGGCTCAGCACCCTGCACCCTGAAAGCTGATGGAGAGCCCCACGAAAAAGCCTCAGCTCCTTTCAGAGAATGGGGTCCCAGCAGACCCTGGGTGATTCTCGGACGGTGCGGTGCCACACTTCCCTCGCTCCCTGACCTGAAGGAGCCGCTCTGCCGGGGGCAGCCGCTCTTCTCTCTCCGCCCTGCTCCTTCAGCACCACACACCCGCCGGTGGAAAGGGGCCAACGCGGCGCTGCCCCCGGCTCCACTTCGGGAAATTCCCCAGCAGCTCCCGGCAGGGAATAAAAGCACGGGCGGAAAAAGGGGCAGCCCCGCCGGCTCCCGCACCCCTCGGTCACCAGCACCAGCCATGAACCCGCACCTCCGCCTCCTCGTCCTGCTGACCACCACTGCTCTATGCCAGGGTAAGCGGCCGAGCCGGAGTTACCGATCCATCCGCGACCCGGTCGCGGCAGGGGGGCGCGGGGGGCCGGGGCGGGCCGGGGGGTGTCGGGGGACT
>VZRN01000804.1:61188-183111 GCA_013397935.1 Dasyornis broadbenti
GGGCCGGGGGGTGTCGGGGAACTTCGGAGCCGAGGCTCAGAAAGCTCCTTCCTCCTGCCAGGTGCGCCGCTGGCCGGGGAGCTGCGCTGCCGCTGCGTGCGGACCCTGTCCGAGGTGATCCCGCCGCGGCGCCTGGCCCGCCTGGAATTCCTCGCCGAGGGGCCGCACTGCGCCGTGCCCGAGGTCATGTAAGTGCCCGGCCCCGGCCCCGGCCCCGGCCCCGGCCCCGGCCCCGGCCCCGATCGGCAGCCCTGGCACCGGTCTCGGCCTCACCCCCTCCCTGTCCCGCCCGCAGAGCTACGACGAAGCAGGGACAGATGGTTTGCCTGAACCCTGGCGCACCCTGGGTCAAGCTCCTGATCACTAGGATCCTCCGCAGGTACCTGCCGGGCCAGCTGCCGCCAGCGCTTGGGGCCAAACTTTGCCTTTGGAGGGGCTTAGAACCAAGAATAATGAGCCACATTCTGCCATTGATTCCTGAGGGGAAATCTGGCTAGTTACGCCAAAAATGTGCTCAAGAGGTGGCTTCTTTGTAGGGAACACACAACCCAGCAGGTTGGCCGGTAGAGTATTGACAGCCAATGCCTGATTAATTGCAAATCTAGCCACAGTACGGTTCACCATCACCATCAGGCATCTTTTCCACACCTCCTATGGGATTTATTGTCTGGGGTATGCAAACTTAAGCAAAGATTTCCTGACTGGCTTTACAACTTGAATTGTGCCCGTTGCAGTTCACCTAACAAGCTCTGAGGGAAGGAACATCTCGGAATGAAGTTACCCGTGTTTGCCACAAGACACCAGGAAATAGATGCTATAAGAAGAGCATAGCTCACCTCTCTAGTTTTGATAAGTTTGTAGATCACATGTTCTATGTTTAATCCCCTCTCCTCATATTTGTTATTGCCTAATCCTAGGTATGGATTTATTGACTGATTTAAAGTGATCGAATCCATTTTCTAAGACAGCAGAAGCTTTGCTGGACACCTCTCAGCAACATTCTCACAATTTGTTCCACCTTTGTGCAAGCTCCTTCTTGCCAAATACTATTTGCCAATAAGTTCTTATAAAACAGCATTAATATCTGAAAAGAGGATGGGCCCATCGTGGAGATGGTTTTGCAAATGTCTGCAAAGAGTTTGACAGGAGAGGTTTGAATGGATTGTGCCAATAATCAGGGGTAATCCTTCTGTTAGGAATCACAAGAGGTCTGCCTGGCACTTAACATTCCAGTGACTGTTCAGGATTAAATGGGAATAAAACCTGGTTCAAGCAAGAATGTTTTGCTGAATCTTTTCTCCCCACTCCAACTCATCAGCCTTTACTGCAGAATGTCTTGGATCTTTCTGCACAAGATTTCTGCAATGAAATCACAAATTTTGTCCCTGAAGTCTTGCCCCTGTTCAACGCTCAGAAGAGTTTAATAATTTCTATGAAATTGTGGGGGTTGTGCCATGGCAGGTCTGGTTTTTAATCAGATAATGTTGGCACTGGTTAATTGTATTTTTTTTTTTAAATGCATTTACGTTTAAGTATTTGGTATTTATGCATGAGATCTAAAGGAACAGTAAATGTCCTGAAGAATCTTAGATATTTTATGTCTACATGTACGACATACTGTCATAACTCATAAAGAATAAGTAATTTTTATTATTCCGCTTTGGAAGATTGTATATAAAGAGGTGGATTTCTCATGAGAATGCAGTGAAATATATGATGCAATAAAAATGTTTTCCTGTTGAAAAATATACTAGAATTTTTAGTGAATTCCACGTTTAATGGACCTGTGTATCTGCGTCAGTTGGGCCAGTGGGGTGCATGGAAGCAATGACCTCTGTGTATACTCAGGGATTCCTGGACACACCTGCAGTACTGGAGCTGCTGATGTGAAGAGAGTTCAACCCCAGGGTATTGAACCCAAGCACACCCCTGCAATCTGCAGGAATTTCCTTTCTGGTTTAACTTGAAGTGGGGTTGAAGCGGGGCTGTGCTTAAAGTTAAGCACATTTTGCTGGGTGGGAAGTAGCGACAGTTTTTACTACGGTAAGAAACAATTAAAGTTTGCAAAAGTAATTTTGTTTCCAGAAAAGAAATTGTTCAGGTCCCAGCTGTAACAAGGATGTCTGACACTTTTAAAAGCCAAGAATCCCCGTGTCTGGATTCCTCAGTGCACATTTCTAGTGCAAACAGTCTCTTCCTCACCAGGTACATGGTACTTGCTTAGTGACAGACAAATCAATTGCTGTTTGCACATGTAATCCAACAAAACCTTATCTGAAGGCACAACCACATCGTGGCCGTGTTGACATGGCTGAGTCATGAGTGCTCTCCTGTGACACCTGCGGAAAGCTGGATCATCCTCAGAATGTGGGACAGACAACCTAAGGTGCATGGCAATCTGCGTCCTTTCCCAGGACTAGAGAATACTGTAGATAAGAAACCACCGCTCCCAACCTTGGCAGGGCCAAAACACACCCATGGTTAGACAGTATGAACCATTCTTTCCTTGCCTTGCCACCATTATTTTCCTGCCATTTAAAGGTGATCTGAAACTGTTCCTCCCTCTTTAGAACCTTAAGAAAGTCCTGCCTGCACTGGCCACCAGTCAACTCCAGTGTCTGCACACATAATGGCCTTCTCCCGGGAATAGTGTCTGTCTGGAACGACCACATTGCCCCATTGCACGATGTCTGTCTCAAGAACAGCATGGATTCCAGGGAGAGCTACATCCAGCGTCACTTGATCAGAGCAGCACATATTAGCAAAATCCCGAAGCGGATTTTTCACTTTCCCTGCCTAGTACACACCAAAGACCAGCACCAAAAGGCTGAGAATAACCAGATTCATTCAAAGGTCCAAACATATAACTTATCTGCAGGAATAGATGCCTGTTTTATATGCTACTTTTGAAAACCATGGCTCAGTAAAAACTCCTACAGTTCCTCCCTTCTGCTCTATGTCATATGTTTTTCTTCCAATGCAAGTTATTCTACTACAACAGCAATGGAAATATCTTGTGCAACTCTGGATTTTTGCCTCCCACCCAGTTTCCAGCAGGAAAGTACACTGCCCAACAAAAAATGTTAGTAAAACAGGACACATCAAAAGCATCTCAGGTTTTTAAAGTCCTCGTGGAATTGTTATCATCCATTTTTTTAAATTCTCAAGATGTTAAGCATGAAGAAAGTTAATCTTCACTGTACCCTAAGAGATTCAGATAACTGCCTGTAGATAAATCAAATGTACATCACGGTAAGCCTATCATTGCAACTTAAAACTCCATTTAACACTTGCAATTGTTGGGTTTTTTTTCGTGGAACTGGAAAGAGGGCTTGGTTTCCATGTAAAATTCCAGCTTTGAGTAAATAGCATATTTTGTGCTGTATTGTAATGAACTTGATGAACTGAAAACATTTATAAAATATTCGGAGGAATGGCTAGGAAATTGTTTTGTACTTCATAGTTGCAGACTATAGAGGCAAAATGCTTTCATGGAGAAAACAGAAATTGCTTACTCTGCAAGGGTACTCAAAAATGATGACTGTCACCATCTGATTAACGTGTCAGTTGCTTGTAAAGATCTCTCTAGGAAGGCAGGAAAAGTCCTTGAAAAATACATTCCATTTAACATTAAAAATAGAGGAACACCTACTTTTGCAAAAACACAGCCAAGCACCTTTCTCCGTAGAGCTGAGCTCACCATCCTCTTCCATACAGAAAGAGTGCACTTAGAAGATATCACCTGCCAAGACAGCAACAACTGTTATAGGGTTTGGGGTTTTTTGACACTACTATTTGATTAAAGTAGCTGAACACATTGCAAGTGAAGGCGCTGTACTTAAAGGGGTTTTCCACAGTCAGGATAAATAGAAAAGAGATTCTTATGCCCTCTGCAGAAAAGGCTTGGCACAGAAAAAAATAAATAGCATACACGTTTTCTTAAAATAAAATTCCCCTACCGACTGCGGAGATTTACCTCAAGGATGAGCTTGTCCCGCCCTCATCTCCTCCCGCCCCTCAGCTCCGCCTGCGCCGCCGCAACCCGAATCCCGCTGCTTGTCCCGGCTCTTCCCCTCGTCGCTTGGCTGCGGCGCCGCTTCCACCCGTGGGGTCCGGCCACCATGGCTGCCGACCACCACAGGCTTCTTCTCCCTTCTCCTCCTCCGCGCTGCTGCTCCGGGCTGGGCGCTGCTGGCGAATCTTCATCCTCCCGGCGCCCCGGGCCGCCTGCAGCGCCAGCAGCTCCCCTCGGAGCGCCGCCAGGTACGCGGCGCCCATCGGGGAGTTTTCCTCCTCGCTCCTTCCTCTTCATTCCCCTCATCCTCCTCGTCCCCCTCACGCTGAGGCGGGACGCGCGCGGCGGGCAAAAAGGGCGCGAAACGCCTGAGGGGACGCCGGGCTCGGTTTCCCCGTCATCGCCCTTCGGGACGGACCCCCGCCAGCGGGATGGCAGGCATGGCTTTTCCCTGGCTGTTCAGCCCTTTCGAGCCACTCATCTCCACCAGAAATGCCGACATTCCACAGTTCGCGCTGAACGAAACACCTGTGCAGCCTCCAGAATGAAAACCCAGGCAGCAGCCATAGGTCCTTGCCCGACAGAAAAAGCACACAAGTCAGCAAGGGAAAGGTAGAGAATTTCAGCTCTCTGGACACAAACTTTCTACTCCTAGAAAAAAAACTAAAAAAACTAAAAATAGATGTGAAGAGTGGGGAACTGTGCAGCAGTGGCACACTACTGCTGCAGTGTGTCTAATTCCCCACAAATAATATGGTGACATTTTGAAAATACAGGAGGGAATACCAAAGGTAATATGTACATAACTCTTTAGGGGTCTACATAATTTTCAAGATGCTTTGGGAAAAAACACACGCTTTCAATAAAGAAAATGCCACGATTTTCGGGAGACTCATATAGATACTATCAGCAATACATCATCTTTGCTGAACTTTTAACAAGAAAAGTACATGGAAAATGGTAAACTGATATATAATTTACAGGGGTTTTTTTTTTTTTTTCGTAGTGTGACTGATCTGAAGTTACTTTCTGGGGTTGTCTACAAATAAGTGTTATCCCAAACTTTTTAGTTACCTAGTGAGTAGATCTATCAAAACCAAAGTCAGCTGAAGAATGGTTTGACAAGCAACAAGAGGATGCACATAACAGGTATGGGATTGGTGGGAACTTCAGTGTGGATTTGCTTTGTTTTAAATTCATAAAGACATCTTTTGTTGACTTGAGTAGCAGTGCTAATTGTATCTGCATACCCAAGTAAAAGCAACATAAAATGCTGGGTTTGTTTCAATGATTTGCTACCAGAAAAAAAAAATTAATTTGTGAGGTTTTTTCTTTAATAGAATAAGCTTTAATGTAAGATCCACAGGACGAACCCCTTATCAGACAGAATTTGTAATGTGTGGCTAGACTACACGCTGGAATTCTTGGCAACGTTTGTAATTCTTCGTGATTCTTTTAGCATAACCCAAAATATAAGGTAGACTCAATTGAGATATGTCAATCAAGCTTAAGAGAAGTTTCCTGAGGCTGAAAATCCATGTTCTCTGCTGTTGTACTCCTGACACCAAGCTCAAGCATCAACTAGACAACACCTCATTGTCACTCCTGCAGTTCTATAATGAACCACAGACAGAAAGAGTCGTGGCAAAGCAAACACTCCTCACTAGTACAAATTGAGCTGATCTGAACTGCACTGGGAAATGGCAAAGTATGAGTAGAATTTGCTTTAATTTAGAGCACATTTTATGTTCCTTGCAACTCAAATGGACTACCTGGTTTGTTTGACTAATGAAAACCAGTGAAAATGTCAAGATAGCATACACTTATGCAAATATATTACAGAATTTTCGAGACTCTCACGATCTAGGAAGAGTTGGTACTACTGCTAGAAGGAACAGTTATTATTGTCTACCATTATTTTGTAGTACAGAAACTGCTATTTCAGATAAATCACACCTAAATTATTTCCTTTCTTCTCCATGAAAACATGCATCTTTAAATGATCCAGTAATATTTGTGAATGGTATTATAAATGTTTATCACTGCTTTTACTGATACTTATTTTTCGTTTCTTAAAGTAGTACCAAAACCTTTGTTTCGCGTTCTCTCCCCCACCAAATACTGATAAAATGCTCCTCGCCGTCCCCTCAGGCGTTTCGCGCCCTTTTTGCCCGCCGCGCGCGTCCCGCCTCAGCGTGAGGGGGACGAGGAGGATGAGGGGAATGAAGAGGAAGGAGCGAGGAGGAAAACTCCCCGATGGGCGCCGCGTACCTGGTGGCGCTCCGAGGGGAGCTGCTGGCGCTGCAGGCGGCCCGGGGCGTCGGGAGGATGAAGGTTCGCCAGCAGCGCCCAGCCCGGGAGCAGCAGCGCGGAGGAGGAGAAGGGAGAAGAAGCCTGTGGTGGTCGGCAGCCATGGTGGCCGGATCCCACGGGTGGAAGCGGCGCCGCAGCCAAGCGACGAGGGGAAGAGCCGGGTTGACTACCGGGATCCAGGTAGCGGCGGGCGGGAGATTCTACGGGCGGGAGCTGCAGAGGGACAGGAGATGCTGAGAGCAGCTGATTGTGAGGATGGGCGGTGCTGAAGGAAGGGCGGTGCTGAGGGAAGGGTGGTGCTGAGGCACGGGCGGAGCCGCCGGTCGATGTGACAGGGACATCGCACCTCAGGCTAGAGCCACGCAGACGACGCTCCAAACACGGGCTTCGTCTGCAGCCTTTGGTTCCCGGGAGCTGTTGTTCCCGTCACAATGTGGAGTGAGCAGACACAGAGCTCCACAGAAGCATCGCAGCCCCTCACAGTTGTCCCCTGCACCCTCGTGTTTTCCGAGGGGGAAGTCTCGTGGAATTGCTTGCAACTCGCATATTGGCGCCTTCTGTCATGTTCAACTGCAGATTTTATAGTAAGAAATTCTGAAAAAAATCCTCTGTGCAGTGTGAAAGAAGAAAACAAACCGAGATCTGAAATAGCATATAAAAAGCATGCCAAAGTATCAATAGCATCCTCACCAGCCTACTGAGAGTGGGCAAATTCCTTTATTAAGCTGGGAACAGCTTTGGAAAGGTGTGTCAGCTTCGTGAGACTTCATGTTCGCCTATTGTCCCAGCAAAGTTTTTGATGAGTTAGGTGTTTCCAAAAGGAACGTGGCTCAGATGCTTCCACAGAGAGTGTGCATGCTGGGTTTTAACGGCGTGCCCTTTCTAAAATATTCTTCTTATCAAATTACATCCTAGATAAAAACACCAATTGTATTATAAATGCTTCTGATAAAATTTACTATGCAAATTGTGACTGAAAAATTGATGTACTTCAGAAGTATATTGTTTACCAAATCATTGATAGATTTAGGCAGAAGCAAGCATAATCTTGCTTTCTACAGCAAGAAATTGTCTAGAAAACTTGGTCCCAGACAGTAGGATATTGGGACTTTCTGGAATGCGAGCAAAAGTGGAAGTCACACGTATTGTGTCTGTGAGTGCGTGTGTAATAGTGTGTGCTGCGACAGTCTTAAAATGTGTATCAATAATCCAGACTGTGCCTTTACCTTTGTTTATACATTAGAGGATTATACATTATAAAAGAATAATTATAAATATTGTTTGTATGTACATCTTCCCTGGTTTGGGATGCTATATAGGAAGCAAGCCATTAGGAAGAACTCATTTTCTACGCTTTGGTGTCGCCTTACACTGGCCCCTCCCACGAGTTTGACTTTCCAAAGTTTGGTTTGAATGCCATAGCCATCATTATTGATGGCCTTATCTGCATCTTCTGTTGTGTGGTCGTTATTCTGAAATGTAAAATAAGAGCTTTCAGTTGCTTCACATGTTTTAATGTATTTTTCCCTTCAGACCTGCTCCTAGATGTTGGTGGCACGGAAACAGACCAGGAGCGCAAGTTCTGTTTGCCACAGCTGCCAGCTAAAGTAGAAGGCACACAAGAAGCTGATGTTCAGGAAAGGGAAGAGAACTAGATTCAAGATGGAAATACATACTTAGGATCTTGAAGGGAAATAGAGACATCAAAGCACAGGCAATCTTCTAAAAACTCTTTTCCTACACTTTTCCTGCAACTGCACTAGGAGTCCTCAGGCTGTCAACACTTGAAAAAGCCTTCGCTCGAATACGCGCTGCCCGGCCTCACGATCCCCCGCCTTCAATACCGCCCTGCCCTGAGCACCGCCCGTCGTTCAGCACCTCCCGTTCCGAGCGCCTCCCGTCCCTCCGCTCCGCCCGGCCCGCCGCGATCCCGCTCCCGGCAGCGGCCCCGCCTCCTCCCCTCGTCGCTGGGTTGCGGCGGCGCTTCCGTTCGTGGGCACCGACCGAAATGGCGGCGGCCAGCACAGCCTTCTCCTTCTCCTCCGCCTCCTCCTCTTCTGCCGCGCTGCTGCGCCCTGGCTGGGCGCCCCTGAGGCGGTGGCGAACCCTCACTCGCAGTAGCAGCAGCTCCCCTCGCAGAGCCGCCAGGTACCTTGCGCCGATCGGGTCTTTTTCCTCTCGGTTCTCCGCCTTCCTCCTCATCCTTCTTCTCATCCTCGTCCCCCTCACAGCGCGGCGGGTCCAAAGGGCGCGAAACGTCTGAGGGATCAGCGGGCTTTGGTCCCGCGCGATCGCCCTTCCCGGTGGATACCCTCGGATCCCCGCTGAGTTCCGCGGTTCTTCCACGGGAAAACGGGACTCTGTGCCAGCGGGAGGGCGGGCGGCGAGCGGGCCGCGGCCCTGGCCTCGGTGATCCATCGGGGTTTTAAGCGGTGCCCCTGACACTGAAGTAGCCCTTGCGGTGTGACCTTCCTGCTCCCTCACCGAGGGGAATCTGTGACTACACATTTGCTTGCTCCTGGTGCCTTAAAGAGACTGACCGTCGATTTATACGGAATTACTGTATATATTCATCGCTTGGTGGCAAACAGGGCATTCTTTGGTGCAGTGAGGATCAGCGTCCTGACAATAATCACCCCACGCGTTTAACTTATTGCACTGTCTGCACAGGGATGCAGGTGTTGGTTTTGCAGCACTGCAGCTTTGAGCTCTTGCCTGGGTGCGCATGGAAGGGTCTCTCGGAGCTCCTGCTTGTCAGCCTTTTCATTTATATGTAATTGTCTTAAGTCCTGGCTGAAAGTTGACTGCAGAGATTCAGCAGATCAGAAGTGCTTATGCTGAAAGCACTGTCTTTGCTCTGGGATTTCAAGAATGAAAAGATGAGTAAGATGAGCAGCCATTGAAATAAGCAAGTGACCCCTTGGTTATTCTGTGTATCGACAATTGATTCTGCCAGTTTTGGGAGAAATAGCTGTATTTCTGGACCACTGCATGTCCTACTTCTGTTCTGTGCAGTTCTGTGCTGTTTTTTCCAGTCCTGCAAAGCATAGATATTCCTGCACTACTAATTTCCAGAGGTTTTTGTGTGGTATATGTGGGACATATAAGATCCTGTTGTGGTGCTCGATTTTATCTCAGGCTATTAGTGTACAAATTGGTCTGAAACAGCAGCTCAGATCTTTGTTTCTGTCATGTCCTGCAAGTCAGTGGATTCATAAACAAGAATAATTCAGTAGGTGAATTCGCTGTTGTAAATCCACGTTGCGTTCACAGTAAGAGCATCCATGGGCAGGTGGGATAACAGTGGCACAGGGTGGCATAGTCTGTCATTAAGTCTGTCATGTAACTTGGTCATGAAATCTGTCACAAATCTGTCATTAAACCTGTCACTGACCAACACCTGGTCAAGATTTTAATCTGTATCGAATTTAAAATAATAATAATCCCTATCTTAATTTCAATGTCTTGAATAGCCTGCTGCAGTGTAAACTTTCTGTGCAGGCAATGCTCTATTTGTTCATGTAGTTCTTGTATGGTATTTCTATCAAAGGACTTAAACTATTTAGATTCGAAATCTAAGAAGCATCAACATCTTTCAGTATTTGCTATTTTTATATTTTACAGTTGTGAGAAATGCTGTTTACCATCTCCCTTCCCAGCAGCTGTGAAATATGAGAAATATTAATATCATTGAGGCTTGGACAAAAGAATAGTGTAAATAAACCCATGTCAAATCCATTTTTAAGGAAATTCGGGGAGGGAAGTGGATAAACATTCCTTAAACCAGTAAAACCTAAGAGCATAGGAATATTCTCATGTTTTATTCCAAAACGCAAGAATTCATATGTATTTTCGTGACTGGCTATGTGTGTTGGGAAGGTGAGTTGTGGCTGGTGAGCTCCTCTTCCATGTGTGCTAGTGGCGCATCCCTGCTCTTCAAATAAGAGAGTGAGGAAGCACTTCTTTTCCCACATGGATTTGTAGTGTGTTCATGTTTTTCAAATACTATTTGAAATGCCAACAAATGAATGAAAACATTTGGCAGTGTTTAAAATGGTAGATAACACACTTAAAGATGTCTTCTTCTTGGTGAAATTTTAGACCTAAATATTGTGTATCTTTTCATCTTTATAGTGACGAAGCCACCGTCATCTCAGGGACAAAGCTTGCTCACCAAGTTTTGCAAGAAGTTCGAAGGGATGTAGAATCGTGGATATCCGCTGGGAACCAGAGGCCTCACCTCACTGTCGTATTAGTAGGAGACAATCCAGCCAGTCACATCTATGTCAGGAACAAGATAAAAGCAGCTGCAGCCGTGGGTATGTCATATAAGTGATGCTTTGGTAAGGGCAATCTACTGTTATTGAAAAATAAAAAAATAAAGCAGGAGGAATGCCTTTAGTGTCTTAATTTTTAAATTTGGCACCAGTTTCTTCACATTTTCTCTAATGGACCTAAAGAAAAGAAATTGCATGGATGTATGAAGAAAATAGTTTTAATGTCACTTGAATGGGAGCCATAAGCTTTATTTTGTCTCTTAAAATGTTTTTAGGAAACAGTTGTTAATCATCAGACAGATTTTTAGACTAAATGACTGAGCTGCACATCGCTTGATTTCCTTATTCTAACATGTCTTCTGTTTCTTGTTTTTATCAGGCATTTCTAGTGAGATCATACTGAGGCCTAAAGACATTTCACAGGAAGAGCTCTTGGATATGACAGCCAAACTCAACAAGGATTCAAGAGTTAGTGGCTTATTAGTTCAGCTACCTCTCCCAGGTAGGTGACATCTTTGTCCGACTCCTCATGTACAGTCCATGTAAGAGGAAAGAGTTTATTAGTTCTGGGCTGCAAGTGTGTCTTAGGGGCATAGGAAGCTCTCATAAGAAAGAGAACATGCATAATGAAGGATTAGCTGAGATGTTAGTTCTTTTTTTTGAACCTGCAGTTCATTTTAAAGAAAAAAACACATCCTGAGAATAATTTCGTATGCCAAACTTGCCTTTTTTAATGATCAGTCAGAGTGGTGGTTCAAGGCATTTCACATAATTTATCCAGTTTAATTATCTCTATTTTTTTAACATGTTGCACTGGTTTGCCTTGAGTTCCCTACTTTCATCCCCTAGATCATACAAAATTATGCTGTGTTGTAGCAGATGACGCTATAGCCTTTCTCACAGTGATTCCAGGTTTTGCCTTAAACATTTATTTCTGTTTTCTGTGCTGTCCCTAATCTTCCGAGTGAGCTTTGTGCGAAGGTCTTAAAAGCCTTGACTAAATTCTTGGGGTTTTTATTTCTGTTCTCCAAATTTGTAATAAAATCTCACTGAAATATCACTGAGGAGTAGCTGGCAAAGTGATATCTTTGCAGTGATAAAACTTGCAAAAAAAAAAGAAAAATTAGACTGAAAGTCTTTTGTATCTATAAAACAACAAAACTGGGGCAGGAGTTATGGAGGAAAAAATACTTTGGTTGTGTTTGCAATAAACAGCAGCGTTCATGATGAGGAGGGTTTGCACTTGGTGCTACATGAAAGCTGCCTGAAATGGGCCGTGTGCTGAAATAAATTCGCCACAAGGTGGAAGTATAACTCAAGTAAAGAGCCACATCTTGGCCGTCAAGGTAGGAGCTAATGGAATGCGGTTGGTTTCCTTTGCAGAAATGGTTGCAGTGGTTGGTACCACTTGCAGACACGCATTTGTTGTTTGTGAGGAGGATATCAGGTCACTACACTACAGCTGCTCTTGAACTGTCTGCTTTCATCAGTGCACAGTTCAGAACTTCCTGTAGCCTTGAAACATAGTGAATTTAAACCTGGTTGGCATGAGAAAAGAAAAAATGCCTGATGATAATTCTAGCTGTGTCCATTGAAATGTTTGATGCTTCTACACTGAAGTGCTGTATCCCTAAAATAATTGGTTGAAGATTCCTCTCCCGAACTGTGACAAATCTGTCACGATGACTACATGAAGTCTAATTAGCCTCCATCCAACCTATCAGAAAGGCCTGGCTGTTGCTTGCCTTACGAAAAGCCTTAGAATAATGTGATCAATAGCAGAACTTTGTCAGTGTTGCGGTGTCTGTATAGTAAAGTTAAATGTACAGTTTGTCATGAACTGCAAATGTTCAGGGAGTTCTTTCCATAACAGATGTCAAATATAACGCAGATATCGGAATTACTTTTTTTCCTCAAAGGGACTTAATAAATTAAAGGTCCAAAAGCTAAGTTAGATAGTTTTCCAAATTTTTTTATTTGCTTTGTAATGGAAGGAGACAAAGCCTAGAAGTTGTGAAAACTTTGTCATTGGAGGCTGCTTATTCCAGAGTTGAGGTTGTTGTGTGGGATTTGGGTTTTTTTGCAGTAAACCACACAAGGAGTGGCTTTGGATCAACATTGGGTTGAAAACAGAATCAGAAGTAGCTTTGTTCTTTTGCAGTTTTGTAAGCCGGAGCAACGCAACTTTGAGGATTGTCATCTTTGCCTGAGGAGAACTTCTTTTCTGTGCATCTTTTGAGTGCATTACTTGTGATGTGGCGATGGTTTTCTGGAGGCTTTCCTGTATCTTAGTTTGAATTGCCAGGGAGATGGCCGTGAAATGTTATTTATTTGAGACAGAAGATGAAAATCCATACAGTATTTTTTAAAATCCCTTTTGTGCTATGTTTTTGGTTTTGTTGGTCTTCCCTTTTGAAAACCAGTCTTTATTTTTCATATGCCAGCACTAGAGGCAGATGTTGTTTGTTGTGTGAACAGGAGTTTTCTCTGTGTGCAAGTTGGAGTTGCTTGGCAAGTGATGCCCAGGGTAGTCCTGCAAGTTTAGCTAACTGGGGAGACGGGGAGTGCAGAGAGGAGCTTGGCCTGGAGAGTGGCTTGGAATGACAGCAAGGGAATTTGTACGGGTTTCAGTTGATGTTTTATGAGACGGACAATAAGATAATTAAGAAATCATTTTGTTCCTCTGGAAACAAAGAAGGCATGTGGAAGCAAACCAGGAAAAGGTATTTCTCGAGGCAAACAGAATCTGCTCATTAAATAACGTAGCGTCATAGTGGCCGTCTGCACAGAGTTGGGTTGTTCCGTTTGTTGTTTTGGGGATGGCCTGCCCAGGACAGCGTTTTGAAAGTGTCCCTGAAGAGGAAGGAGGGTGTCCACATGCTCTTCTCCGGCCCACAGCCCACTTGTCCCCAGCTATGCAGGTGCATTTCTTCCCAGTACTGTGAGCCCTGTTCTGAAAGTCTGCAAATCAGTTTTGAGTGGGGCAAATACCCACGTAAAGCATGACTTTATTTTTTTTCCCTTTTACATCATATATCTATTATCTGTCTGTTTCTGGGAAGCTAAAGACAGACAGTGAGGAGGTGGTGTTTATCAGAGCAGTGTTCTGCTCATCCCAGGCACAAGGAAAAGCACAGCTGCCAAGTTTGTGTTGGATGAACAACTGACTTGCCTAAGGGTAACAAGTTCTCTTTTGCAAAAGCCGTTTAATAGGTTACTCCAAATTTCTTTCTTTTTTTTTTTTTAATCCCTAAGTTGACATAAAAACAAGGTTATGGTTGCTTTCAGTCTCTGTGAGGCAATTTTCAGTTCTAAGAGACTCTTTCATCAATGTACTTAATACCTTAATTTCCACAGTCTTTTCTCATTAGGATTCAGAAGAAAACTTCCTCTCATCAAAAAAATGGAGAATTAAATTGTAAATCATAGCAGCCTGGTTTAACTCTAGGGGTTTTTTAATTGGAAATCTTTTAACAGGAGATTACCCTGGTTTAAGTTCTGTAACACGCATATCTTTTAATCATCTAGCTCCTTTTCATGCAAAACCACAAAAACCTACTGTATTAAAACATCCTGTTTATGTCTCTAAAGTATTTTTACTGGCACCATCTGAATTTCCTTATTGACACTCATTTTCCTTTAGTTGGCTTTTTTAAACCTCCTGTAGTGCTCTCTGACTTGAGCACACTGGGATATCTTGCCACACAGTTGCAGGATTCTGTTCAGGTTGTGGCTAGAATGGGTGATGTGAACGATGCAAAAAGCAATCACTCTGAGATGAAAATTGTAAAGCCCCAACCCACTTGTCAGGTTTAGGGCAAGGTAATTTGATTCACTCTTACCAGTGCACAGGAGAAGCAACCAGATTCTCAGGCGGTTCAGTAACAAACTGGTCATTAATCCACAGAGGGTCAGCAGCTTTCTCCCCATTTCCCCTCTCAGGGGGTCAACTGGACTTTCTCCAGGAGAAAACCTTTCAACAGGTCTGCGTTACAGCAGGCAGTGGATCAGTCACCGCCGTTTTGGGACTCTCAGCAGGCTGTGGGTCAGTCATTATGCCCAGTTTGCTTTCTGGGTCAATATGGGATGTTTTGTGGAGCTGTTCGTCTGGAGTGTTGTTATGTATTCCAGGTTTATGCTTGGGTTTGTAACTCTGCAGAGAGGAGTCTGGCAAACACACATTTTTTCATAATCCCTACTAATGTTTATGCAGTAGAAGCTTTAAGGAGTTGCAGAGCTGTCCCGTATCGTTAGTGCATATGAAAAATGTTCATTTTGAATAGATGTGAATACTAAATTATGTGCAGGCAATGTCATTTAAGCCATACTTAGTGTTTTGAGATCCCCAATATCTAACAGTTTTGTGTATTCTCAGTTTTCTAATGCAGTAGGATATGCTTTGGTCCTACTGATTAACAGGTGACTAAAAGCAGTGGTATTGTTGGAAAAGGAAAACAAGACCTGCGAAGTTATTTCAGCTTGAGATTTCCATATATTTGTTTAAAAGTTAGGTCATATATCCTTTGTGGGCTTAGAAGCCAGAAAAATGCATATGACTGTTCTCCTGTGGTTTCTTGGGGTTTTGAGCCACTTCATACTTGAGACTTCCAGAATGCCAAAGTGACTTGCTTCAACATTTCTCTTTATAGTTGCTGTCCTCATTCTCAGCCGAGTACTGGGCTCTCATATTTTGACAGAATCTGTTGTATTAACCCTGTGAAAAATGCCATGACCTAAATTTCAGTAAACTGCTTGAAAAGGTGAAGTTGCAAGTGCTCCCTTTAGGGGGGGAGTGCATTCTGTTCAATCAAGAGCAGTAATTAATTAACCCTGGCTGGATCCAGGCTGTATGTTAGTCTGTGTAACGCCTCCGGTGGTGCTGATGGCACCTGACACGTGGAGGAGCTGTAGTTGAGAGCAGTGTGTCTCCTAGATCACATAGATGAACGGACAGTCTGCAACGCCATCGCCCCTGAAAAGGATGTGGATGGATTCCATATCATGAATATTGGACGTCTGTGTCTTGATCAGCCTTCCATAATCCCTGCCACTGCTGCTGCTGTCTGGGAAATCATAAAACGGACAGGTAAGAGACTGAGCTGTCATGAAACTCTTTATCCTGGGAGAGGAACAAAGGATTAACTCAGGTGTGAGCTACAGGGTCTAGGTTATCTAAATGCATTGAGATTGAAGAACAAACATTTAGAGTATTAATCTGAATAATAAGGAGTTGCCAAGCAGATGGGATCTTGTGCCAACTATTAATTAAGTGTAGAGAGTAGTAGTTGGTGGAACACTTCAGTAACTTTCTTAATTCTGTCATTTTGCAGGGAATTTTCTGTGCTCACATGGCATGACAAATTATCATGTTGACATGATTATTTATCAAACAGAAGATTTGAATGCATAAGTTCTTGCAGAGAAGGGGGAAGAAATAAGAACAAAAAATGGGACCACGTAATTCAGTACTAGAAGGGGAAACAAATGCATATGTGTTCAATAGTTGTCATTTTGAATTTAGAACGTACATGTTCATATTGGTAGACATAAGCACTTCATTTCGTGGCTGGAGCAGGGAAATTAAGTCCTTGCTAATGGTGATTCAGATAACCTGAATGAGTTGCCAGTTTTCTTTCTCCGAGGTAAAAGCTGGAAGTTGTTTTGTGGATTCATCCCTCAAATTTAGCCTTGTGGATATTCAAGATGTGTTGATGTCAGCAGTCCACAACAACAAATAATTCTGTCTTGGGGATTGAGAAGAAGGGTTTAGATGTATCAAAATAGTGGAATATAATTTTTTAATTCTTTCTTTTCCAACAAGGAATACAAACATTTGGAAAAAATGTTCTTGTGGCTGGAAGATCTAAGAATGTTGGAATGCCTATTTCTATGCTTTTACATACTGATGGAGAGCATGAAAGGCCTGGAGGTAAGTCTAAGCATGTTATCCTGATGTTTCCATTGGTGAAGTCATGAAAATAAAGCTGACTAGAGGATTCAGATTAAAGAGAAAGCTTTTCACTCTTGTCAATACTTGCAACCAGAGCAAGGAAATAAATTTGTTAACATATTTCCTGACTGTTCTCAGGAGCACAGTTTCCAGACTCGACTTTTTCTGGTATTAAGTCATCATTTCCTCCTCCATTTGAAACAGTGACTGTTTCAAAACAGCACTGCTCGTGGAGGGAAATACTGCAGGGAGGCCTTGAAGAGCTGCACAGGCTCCTGTGATGTTTGTACAGTGTAGCTATCTCTGTGCCTTATTCTCATACTTGTGCAAGATTAGTTTCATTTGTCATACACACAGGAGCACACACATACACATAATATATACATATGCACACATATACGTTTATGTATGTTTTAAAAAAAGTATGGCATGACCCTGGTGTTGTGCTGTGTCAGTGAGGTGTTGCTTATGAAAATACACGAATGGCCAACCCAGGAACTTTTCAGCATGAGCTCTGTGATTACATGTTGGCCTGGGGGACATTTCTGCAGTGCAGTTTATATCCCCCTGGAAACTGGGTGTTGTGGTGGAAATATTTTTAAGTAATTCTAATTACAGAAGCCTACATGTGCTGCTGTAATTGTGCTGTAGAAATTAAAACAAATATAATTTAGATAGAATGCTGCCTTTTTGCAACTTCATTTTGATGGTAGAAACTGCCATGGCAGTGTGCACAAATAAGGTAAACATGGACTTTTAATCCCAGGCCTGTTTAATTGGAGCAGAGTGAAATCTGTTATTAGTATAATAAAACCCTAGAAGCTTTATAGTAATCATGGAGTTGATTTTTCCATTCAGCCTCTGTGGGAAAGTTGGAGCTTCTCTCAGTGCTTGAATTATAATTACCGTTGATGCATAGTTCTGGTCTCATCCTCATTCCCATGAAAAGTAGTAGCATTTTTGCCGTTTGCTGCAGATATTGAGTGACGTGTTACTGGCAGTGCAGCTGATGTTTGAAGTAGGCTTGGTACAACACAAAGTCACATTGCAAACTACTTACACGTTTCCCAGCTGAAAATGAGGAGACCTAGTGACCAGTACTGCTTTCAGCAGCTTGTTGCAAAACCCACAGCAGCTGCATGGACCGTTTTTAGCTATTTAGTAACTAAATACTGATTGCAGCTTCCAGCTTTTGAGCTGATTGGAACCATGGCTCTGTTTTGTTGTCTTGTATCCTGGGTTTCTAGTTCCTGTTAGACTGCCTGGTTGTACAGCCTGTTTTGGGGGGCCAGTCCGTGAGTTTGTGGTGTTGCTTCATGGTCTTCTGCCAATGTTCTGGTTCCTGACATGTCAGATGACTTTCCTGGCAAACCTGTTTGCTGGCACTGCCAGTGGTTCTAAGTATGTCATACATTTAGTGTAGGGACAGAAGGATGTTCAGATAGTCCCTTCCTGGCACTGGAGTCTAGATACATAAAGAGTTAGCTCATTGAGGTTATCTTTGCCTAATCTGAAGAAATGGATTTATATCTCAGGTAGATTTCTAGTCTTCCAGCCTGCTAAGTGTTGGTATACAGTATAAAGCGTCTGGCAATGAGAAAACAAAGGAACATGTATACCTCTGTGATAACGAACTGGCATTGTGTGTGTATATGCTGTGTACATGATGATAAATACTTCTGTATTCGGGGTGCTCTGGTGGAGTTTTCATTCCCGAGTCACAGATGGGGCTCTCCTTGAAGATCTGGTTCATCTTCTGCAGTTGGGTTTAATTTCTGCTTTTGCTGTGAGCAGCAAGAGACTGGCCTGGATGGCATGTGAAAGGGAAGGCAGGCCAGGCCATGGTTTCCGCTTTTTTTTTTATTAACTCGGGAGGATAGGGTCCAGACGAGACCTACAATGAAATGCTGAAAAAGAGCACTATCAGGTTATCAGTCAGGATATTAAATATTTTTTATTGAGAAATGGTGTAAGGGGGGGGTAGGTGTGGTACTATTTTTTATTTCTTTTCTGTTGTGGGTTTTGGTTGGTTTTTTGATAGATGATGAACAAAAATGAGAAGTTGGGGACTGCCGTCATTCATGATCCTTTAACTGTAGATACACTCATATCCTGCAGGTGGCAATATCTGATCAGATGGAAAAGCTGTGTGAACTCCTTCCAAAAGAAATAATGTTCTGTGTAGGCAGGTGAAGAGACTATCTCTAGTTCATAAGCTAGGGAATTGACTTGGGAGTATGATGTGGAATCTTAATTGTTAAATATATTCCTCTTCTTTCAGCAGAAGTAGCAGTGTAAAAATAGTTGTTTATTTTCTGTTTGGGCATGATCACAAATAAATGGAAAACCTTCCCTTTCTGAGGTGTCTGTAAGCTTCTGGACTGCTATTCTCAAGGTAGGGGCTTTTTTTTTTTTTTTTCCCCCTTTTTTTCTCCTTTCCTTTTTTGGTAGTAAAAGCAATTATTTGGTTTCAGGAGCTGACTACAGACACATTCCTCACTAAAATCTAAGTGGCAAGTTAGTACCTATTTTATTACTCAGAGGTAACTTCGTAACTTTGGATTTTATCCATTAGTTTTTCTTAATCTCTCTGCTGAGTAATCATTGTGATTTTGGGCAAGACGTACTTCTTTTGCTTAAAGCAGCTATGAGAAGACTCCTCAATTTTTTTCAAGCCTGTACTTTTCTGTTCTTATTATCTGGAAGTGTCTTGATCTGCATCTCATTGAGGAGACAGTGTGCACTGTAGAGCCTGAAGAAGAGGGATAAAAGGTGAGAGGAAAGAGCAGAGAAGTCAGAGCACAGAAAGGTTGAAGATGAGATGCCTGAGCAGAAAGTTAATAAGATGAGAGGCACAGATTAGATCAGTCAGACACATTCCAAAGGAAGCAGATGAGCTGGTAGTGTCTGGGAAGGCAAAAAGTTTTAATGGCAAATAACAAGGCTCAGGTGTCTGTGATGAGTGGAAGGCAGAGATGGGGATATGTAACACCTGAACACTGACAAATACTTGCAGAGAGGGTTGGGAGGAGTCTTCTTTAAAAGCTGTTATCTCTGCCCTTTGCTTGGGCAATCTTTGAGGGGTCACCTTGCTTACTTTTGCAGGCAGTAGGAGACGTCAGACCCTCTCCCCATGACTGTTCATGTTGTGGGCTCTGCTCAGTACCTCCATCAAACTGCACAAGGGTTTTTCATGTTCTGTTGGGGGGCATTATTTGTAGCTCTTGCCAGAAATGTGGGTGTGTGCAGCAGCAGCCCCAGGTGTTTCGAGTTAGCCCAGAAGGATTTGTGCTTCTTGTGCTTCTCCTGGTGATCTTGTATTGAAGCTTTGGTCTGTGGCAAACGACTGAGTCTCGTGGCACCCTATACAAACTGGGCTTGATAAAGCAGACCTTGGATTCTGTGCTGAGTTTGCTTTGCGGAGTTCCACTGAATGTAACAAAGTTGTGGAAGGGATAATTTAGTCCAAATTGATAAATGAATTCATCCTGGGAGAAGTTTTAAGAACAAATGTTTTCTCGTACGTGTGAGCAGCAAGTGTTGTGAGTGTTCTGCCTATGCTGATTTAAAAGTCACATCCCAAGACAAAACTGATCAACTGTACCATTGTTAGTGTACCAAAGTAAGGACCTGAAAGGAAATGCTATACTTTTTATAGCATTTTATATGTGACAATTAATTGTTATTCTCTTCCATTTCAGGTGATGCCACAGTGACCATTACTCACAGATACACCCCAAAAGAGCAGCTCAAGATCCATACGCACCTCGCTGACATAGTAATCGTTGCTGCAGGTAACACTCGCTGTTGCTAATACTCCCTTTGCAGCATTTCAGACCTAAGAAGAGGGCTTCGCAGTCTGTGTCTGTGGCACTGCCTGTTTCACGTTTCACTGAATAATCAGTGCTCGTGCTCACTGAGGGTGGTGCAGGAGGTAGGATTTCTCATTGTAAGAAGGGCAAGTGATTTGGCTCTTTGTTCTTGCCCTTCACATTTGCAGACTCATAAACTGTTTCTCCTCACATGCGACACCTTTCCCTTAGGGAGACTCCAGAGTGAACTCAAGATTGGGAACCAGTCAGTGCATAGTTTATACAGATGTAATTATGTAAATTAAAACATTCTCTGTGCCGTGCAAAAATCATGAGTCATTTAAATTTTGGCAGGAGGGTTTTTTTAAATCAGCTGGAGGTTGCATTCATAAATTCCCCCACTGTTAGAATTAAGGCCAACCTTGCCAAATCAACTCGAGGCTTCGGTAACCTTTGCTATTAATGGCTGATTTTTTTTTTTTTCTCTTTTACAATTATCATGTGAAGAGAAAGAGAATGGTAGTTGCCTAGAGGAAGGGGATTGAAAAAGCAGTGTCTGTACTCTTAAAACAATGTCAAGTGAAATACTTAGAGTTTGACTAATCTGTCCCAAAGAAACAAGCAGAACTCTGCTTCAAAGCAACCTCTGTTATTTGTTTACAGGTATTACAAGTCGAAATTCAAATTTATTTAAAGAAACCAAACAACCCAATTTACTGTAACCTTGGTAAAATTCTGGGTCCCTTTGCAGCTCAGGATATCATGCTTCTCTTGTACCATTTTTGAGGACTACAAGTGCATTGTGTTTTTCGTCTTTTCTGCTCCCTTTTGTCCCCTTCCTCATCCTCAAGATTTCCTTATGTATTTTCTAGATGAAGATAGACAGGTACTTGTCTAAAGCTCATCACTTCCTCTTGAAGTGAGATGCCCTTTCCTTCAGGGTTTAACTTTACTGCCTCTTTCCCATGGCAGGCCAGGAGGAAGAAACAACTTATTTGTCGCACATCTGATTGCTCAACTGTGGGCCTGACCAGAATTCACCGTTGCGAATAGAAGATAACAGTGGTGTGCTAACTGGAAATAAACCAGTAACTTTTCATCCAAATTCACTGCTTCCAATTTAATCATCACTTCTGCTATTTATGCTGAGCATGGTTTGTCATCATTTATGCTTGGAGTTAAACGGTCCAGTAGCAATTCAGTCGTGTTTACCTTTCGCATAATTTTCCTTGTGTCATTTGTAACAGGAGCGTGATACAGTACTCATTACACAACTTGAGATATACTTGGAATGATGAAAAAGCCTAGGGCTAGGTTGTGCAAACAGTACGCAGCCCTGCCCCAGTGGGTGCTCTGGGGAAGGTTGCGCTTTAGACAGGTGGAATCACTCCAAGCTTCCTTTTGGTACATGAGAACTGTGCACATTGTACCTATGGGATCACACACTCCCCGGAAATGGGTGACCTGTTCAGTGAGTGTTGCAAAAAAGCGAACTTGTACCCGGCCAGGTTGGCACAGCTGCTGTTACAGGCCACTGTGCAAGATGTGCAAATGGAGAAGACATTTTTTTGCACGTGCCCTCATGGAAGACCAAGATTCCTATTTTCACTCTCCTTTTCCTGTGTAGTACTTTTACAAGAGCCGTCTGCATCCTGGCTTCTGACTGGTGACTTGTAGAAGTCAGTCTGTTCTGATGTGGTACTCCACCTCTGAGTGCTTTTCTGTTCACTTGCATTTGTGGTTTTGGTAATGATTCAAATGAGGCGCTTCTCTCGTTACTCCTGAGTGTGAGAAGATCCGTCTCTGTGTGTTGTCTGTCATTTGCCTGCAGGCTTGGGGCCTGAGTTTCCCTGCTTAGTTGGATTGTAACTATCCATGCATTTTATTCCTTCCTCCTCATTCCTTCCCAACTTCTTGCATCCTAAGTTCCAACAATGCTGCTCCTGTCTAGCCTACCTCTCCCTAAAATCTTTTTCTATACCACACAGCTTTTGGATTTCCAGCCAAAGCATCATGTTCCCTGTTAAGCACACCTGGTACTTAACTGCCACGTCATTTCCCATCTTGGCCTGCTATCCCTGCATGTCAAGACATCCCATGAAGTCTGTTCTTTTTGCCATTGACCCATGGCAGAAGTGTAAGTGCAGCTTTACCAGCGGTGCTCCTAGAGCCAGCACAGAACAAGCGAGGCGGTGATGGAAGCAGCAGAACTCTTGAACCAGTCAGCCTGTGGCTCCTGCTCTCTGGGCTTTCCAGTGTTTCGAGAGAGACAGGACTCATCTGCCTGCTAGGTTTGGAGAGGGGGTAAAGAGAAAAAGTAATGGCCGTGCCAAGTGCCAGATGAAATTCTGCACAGACTACTTGCGGTGTCCCTCGGGACGTGATGTATGGTCCTGTAGTGTAGGAAGTGCTGGTTAATCAGACCCTTTATTCAGGTAGTGTCTGGTTAGCTTTCTTAGAAATTGGCAGTTTCACAGTCCTTGCATCTAAGCTTGGATTAGGTAGGGCCTTGTTTTCCATTTGTTTAAAATGTGATTAATCTTTTTCTACAAATACTATCAGTGAAAAGTTTTCCCGTATTCTTCAGTTAGTGCATTTTAGGAACAGCTGCTCTAATGTTTATCCCTTCCTACTTGGTATGTAAAGTAGGCTTAAGTAAATAGATATACTCATTTGGTTTGAGGGTTAGTTCATTTGTTGCTATTAAGTATTTGGTCTATTATCAAACCATTTGACAAAGGGTGTAACTGTGCAGCTTCCGCTAATGTGCTTCCAGCCCTATCACACACAGATCATTTACCCCCATAAGGCTGAGGCATTATCCAACTAGCCAGGTTGCTATGGATTACATCAGAGGGGGACGAAGGAGATGCAGTCAGATGTTATCAAATGGGCTAGGAAAGAATTTGAGATCTTGGCTTGCTCAACATGAGAAGCAGAGTTTCAAGCGGATGTCTTACGGAGGAGTGGGAAGTGGTGAGCATAGAGTGTTCTTATACTGCCTGTGGCTGTGCTCCAGCACTTCACATGGAGCCAGAGCCTTGTATGCCAGCTCTTCCCTCCAGTAAAACTGCAGTTACAAACTGTAGGCGTTTGGTTTCTTTTCCTTTTTGTGTTCTCCCCATCTGAGAGAAGGCAGCTTTGATGGGAGAGGGGAGTTTAGACTCCCTTTTTTAGAGCTACTCTAACATTGCTCTCAGAACTAAGAACCGATGCAGTTGCTCAAGAAGCCGGGTGAATTGTAATTTTTAGGTTAGAAATTCCCATCACTGAAAATTGGTGGTTGCATGGTAGGGAAGAAATTCCTGACAAGAAACATCCAGTTGTGGGTGTGTTTCATTATCTTAACTTTGAAGTGACCTTTTAGGTTTTCTGGGTCCTGACTGATACACATATTTGTGATGAATATCAATATACTTCACATTTAAATGTGCTGAAGAAATATGGTGCATGTGAAAAGGCTGAGGTGGCTTCTTGTGGCTGTTGCAGCTGGAATTTCTTAATAGCAAAAAACTTCTACCCCAGGACACTACAGAGATGCAGCTCACAAGATGTGCAGTGCCCAGGATGGGCCTCTCTGGTTAAGTGCAGAGGTCTTTTGAGTTGCTATAAATAATAAGAAATGCTGTGTTGTCCTCTGTGGAAGGTCAGTGTGGTGTGCTGGGATTACCATGACAGTTAAAATTGCTTATCCGTTGAGTGTGTTTCTTGAACCAAAATCAATCCCATGGCACACCTTTTGGTGGGGTACTTTTTGTAGGTTTTTTTTCCTCTTTTCTGTAGTAGTGGTACTTACAAATTGTGTGCAGTTGAGGAATTGTTGTTTCCAGTATGGGGAGTGTCAAGAAATATTCCAGTGAAAGAATTCTGTTCTTTTTTGTGCATGCATAGCTGTGCATGCACACGCCTTGATATAATTCAAACCTGATGACCTAAGACTATCTGGCCAGGGTAATTAAATATGTGTTGATCATTCCAGGTATCCCAAAGTTGATTACAACTGATATGGTCAAAGAAGGTGCAGCTGTGATTGATGTAGGCATCAACCATATCCATGATCCGCTTACAGGAAAAACCAAATTAGTTGGGGATGTGGACTTTGAAGGTCAGTGAAACATTCTTGGTACAAACCTGTTGGATAAATATATTGACGTTTGTAGGATTCACTCATGGTTAATTTTTGGACTAGGCAGTGTCTCAAATGAGCCAATGTTTTCAAGATTTTTTTGTTATTCTTTTACTTAAATAAGAACACAAAAAACTATCTGCTCTTAAGAAAAGGTTATGTTAGCTAGGAGAGGAAGTGTTACTTTTAATTACAGGTACCAGCAACCTGTAAGAGAGACAGATGAGCTCTTCTGGCGGTGTGGTGCAGAAGGTACTTGTGTCCAGTTTCGTTAATCTTTTGAGTCTGTGGACTGTTTCAACAGTAATCAATGAAAACAGTTTCCGCTCTTTCTCAAGCGTAAAGTCTCCTGCTGTTTGTAGCAATTACTATTAAACCACAGCGACTCTGAAAGCCTCCTTTTGCACTCTTCCTCTACACTCGTCTGTGAAAATGTTAAATTGGCTTTAGAAATACCCTACGTATTCAAGTTTAATGTGAATTCATCTAAAAGTGCTTCACATCTTGGTCCAGGCAAGTCTAACAGATAAAAATTGTTGTTACATATTGATCTTTTTATGTTTAACGTGTTGCAGAGCAAGTTCACAATGTAACTTGATTACATATCTGTGCTCTGGAGGAGCTCCAGACTGGAATAGCAGGATTGTTGCACTTATTGACCGAGTTGAGTGTGGGAAGCTTAGGCAGCATTTACCCACATTATTAATGGTTCTCAACAGTTCCTTATTTTGATAAGTATGAAAATCACCCACAGGTTTTTTTCACAGTTATTAACATCTTGGCTGGCATAATGGCTCAAAGCTTAATTATATTCAGAATGTTTCTAGCCAGCTGTGTTTAATTGTAATTACATCACTCCCTTAGTTCCCTGCTGCTTTTACTCATCATGCACGTTACTTGTCTGCTAAAGTCTGTGAAATTACCTGCATGAGTGTAGCTGAGCGACTGTCTTGGAATCTGTTTGGAAATGTGTAACTGGATGTGTGCAACAGAGCTCCAGGAAAACACATCTTTTGGAGGACGACTTGGAAATTTTTCTTCTTTTATTGTCCTGTTTGTGCTATCACGAATAAAAGGTTCTATTTTCCATTTTCAGAGCTGCAGTAAATCAGATGTTTGGTTTGCTTTAGCAGGTGTTGGAGTGGAAAAGCTGTAACTTTGATAAACTTGAAAATACATCCTTCTTGTTTGTTTCTCTTCAAACACGGGACCTTCTCCTTGTGCCCGCAATGAAGGTGTAGATTCAGTGGCAAGGCTGTGATTCAGAGTTTCAGCAGTGCACTGTATCTGTCTCGTCATGTCTGCTGTGGGTTCTTCTTGAGATTTTACCTGGGGGGAGGGAAGATCCAACAAGGAGGGAGGAACTTCAGCTTGGATTATGCCACTACAGTTGCAAGTAGCATTTCACTGTGCATTGCCAAAGGGAAATTGTTGTTGGTTCATTGGTATCGGTGAAAGTTTCACTAAATCTGTAACAACAACAGAAAACATCCCAGTGTATACAGTTGTGAACACTAACAAGTAAACCACCCTTGGCAAGTATTTGATCTGGCAGTTAGGAAATGGAACAAGCCAGCGTGTTTGTGTAGCAAATCATTTTATCCTTTTCTCCTGTTTGATCGCTTGGCTGAATTTATATTTAAGCCTAAGTGAAAATCGTTTTTGCAGGTTGAGGCCAGGCACATAAAGGTCTGGAATGACATGTGGCACCTGTGTAATATCATGTAGCCCACCAATATCTATTGTCTCTTCATCTACCTCTTTAGGGTAAAATTGTGGCTGTGGGGAGAGCAGAGCTTTAACTGGGCAATCAGAGTTCACATTTCCTTTACAAAAATACATGGAAATGGCTTCCTTCACCAGGTCATCTGGCTGCTAAGTTCCTGTTGTGGAAATGAAACTTATTAGATGGCTGGAAGCTGTTTTGATTCAGTTGCTTATCTTGGCAATACTTGGATCCCATCTTATAATCTCTGCAGGGTAGGTTAGACAGTAAAGGTTATTTTTATCTCTTTAATAACAAAAGGGTGCATTTCAATTCTTCTTTTTCATGTCTTTCATTCTTAAATTTAGTGTACACATTTGAGAAAAGAATGGTATGTTTTTAAACAGTGTTTGTGATTTCCCACATCCCCACGTCCTCTTTCTTTTGATGCTCGAAACTGTGGCCACATCAAAAAATAGTCGTTTTTTGGTTCAGAATAGTTTCCTGTGCAGTTCCAAAAAGTTAACTTTTTAAAGTTAAAAGGTAACTACTGTGCAGTTATGTAAAAGAACAAGACAGGAGAACACTGTGCATGTGGAGGCCAGCTGCAAAGCACTGATGTACCCAGCCTGATACTGCAGGGATATTTTAAACTGCACATGCAGCTCTCCATGTAAAACCACCAAAGCGCATGGAGGGTACCTGCTTATGTTAAGAACTTGCCAAAAAATGTGGTCCAGGGAGGGGCTCTTCAGCCTTCTCAGAGCCTCAGGAGGAAGAGTCAAGTACCAGGGAGGAGGAGGAGGAGAAGAAGCAGTGGCATCCCTATGTGATCCCCAGCACCATGTTAGCTGTTTTGGGCAGCAAGTTTCAGTCACAGACAGGGAGAACTGTTCTTATGAACGGCATAGTGCATGTGTGGGTGTACTTGGCCCTGTTTTATAGGCTTTTGTTGCCACAGCTATAATGCCAAGGGAGGAGGAGGGCTCCAAGGACCAGGGACACGAAATAAAGCAACAACTTACCCAGAACATTTAGCTGAAACTGCTCTTTTGGGTGGAGCATCGTTTCCAGGAGTGACTGGTAGAGCAGGGTAGTAACACGCCAGTGTAGTAGCTCACCTTTGCAAATGGAACTGGAAATGCCCATGAAAGCAAAGTTGCTTATATTTCCTTAGAATTCCTTTCCATATTTTTGACAAACAGGTGGCAGCGCTGATTGTTGAATCTTTATTGGATGCCTGTGTGTAAGACCTTCATTAGGTGATGTAGTTCTGGTATCAGTGGAGGGGCTTACACGTGAGAGCTGCTCTTTCTGACTTGACAGTGTGAAAGAGACTCTGGAAAGGCGTGCCAGCATGAGCAGGGAGAGATTCCCAGTGCTGAAAGGCAGAAGAGCGACCCCCAACAAGTAGTTGATGTGGTCCAAGGCTATGGGCCTGTATTGCCCATTTTCTGTGAATGAGGTGGACCACCATGCTCTTCAAACCCAATTAATTAATGAAAGTGGTGGTCTTTCAGCTGTACCTTAGCGGCAGTGTGCAGGAAGCCTGGGCTCTGTGATAACAGTTACTTCTGACGGTGTCTGCTGCCACTCCGCGTTCATTGCTATACTTGCCCAGCTAGAGGCTGCTCCTCACTCATTGAATCGTTTCCAAATTAGCTCCCTGTGGAGCTTTCCCAAACAGTGGTCATGAAAACAGAACGTGGATGTTCCAGGTGCTTTTGTTACAGCGTGATGTGTTGGTGTCTCAGTTGATTTCCAAGATCCAGCATTCATTTTGCCATGAAGGGCCCAGTCTGTGTAATCACGTCACCATACTGCTGCCCTGCAAACATTAGGGGAGCCATTGCCTGTTTTTGTGCTCCATGAGTGCAAGGAATGAATCAGAAGGTTGGCATTAGGTTGTGACAAAAGGCCCAAGGCCAGGCTGGTTGCTGGCTGACTGGTGTCAGTGAGCTGCTGCATGGCCCAATTGAGGTTCCCCTGCACAGAAGAGGGTGTTGTTCAGGGGCCTCAATAAGTAATCTTTGATACTTGCATTTCTGCTGCCTCAGTGTATTATCCCAAGGCTACGGCAGCATCCCACCCACCCATCTGTGCTAATTAGCTGAGTGCAGAGAAGCCAATGTGTGTCATTTCGTGTTGGCTTTCTCTGTTCAGGATGCCTTTGTCACTTGGCTTTCAGAGGAAATATGCCCTGTTGAAATTACAGTACTGGGCCATAATTCGTTGGTTTTCCTTTATAATGCAGTTAAAATAGCTGCAGTAAGGGAAACAGCGATAACAAAAAGAAGGAACTCCAAGAAATGGGGTAGACGCTTGCTGGTTCGTATCCCACAGCGTGTAGTGACCATAATCTCAGAATGTGTGGAGCAGAACATGGCATATCTAGTGTGACTGCTGAGCACACGATTTCTCTCTTGGGCAGTGCTGCAGGATGCACGGATCTGGTGTAGCTTTACAGGGACTTGTAAAGCCGTGTGGAAACAGTGCTTAGGCAGGAATTACTCTGCATCACTTAATGCAGATGCACAAGACCCAGAACTGCCTTCAGGTTGAGACTTGCCACTGGTTTGTGTGATTAACCCTATTAGGTGTCTGATGTCCTCAGCTTTAAAGGAACCTAGGAATGAAGGGCTGTTTCCAAAGCAGTGGATCCTGTTTTTCAAGGAAACAATCTACATTTCATTTCTTCTGAAGAACCAAAGGAAGATTTCCAGGTTCTACAGAAGCTGCAAAATAGCAGCTCCGCCCCCATAGGCATCTAATTGGCATTTTCCAGATTGTCAGGGGAAGGCCTGGGAGACCAGCAGCCTTCCGGAAAAGGCAGGAGTCGAGCTGTGGACAAAGTTGCATTATTCCTGAGAAGCAGAAACAGCACCTGAAGGAACTGACAGCACAGCACCTCACCTGCCTACATGAGATCAGTCACACATTGAAGTGCTGTCTGGAAACTGTGCACTGGCCCATTTCACTTGACCAGGAAAGGAATATCTTTTGACATTGAGGCCAAGCTACAGTCCCCCTTTGGTCACTGGCATTCATCTTGGAAAATTGCACTCACCATATGTGTATTTACTCTTCCCAATGGGAACTTTTCAGATGGTTGTTTCCCCAGCACAGACGCCTGTTGTGTCTTCAAAATCTGGATCAGCATTTGTGCATAAACTGTATCTGAGTGGCTTTATGCTAACTGACACAAAATTTGACTTCTGCCACACTATCCCACATGGATTTCCATAATGGCAGAGTATGGGTAGAGGAATTCCCCAACAACTTGGGAAAGCGTTGTGCTGTGTGTTTTCTGCTGGGTATGGTTGCTAACACCATGGGCACAGTGTATAGTGTACCTGATACTCCTTAGAAGGCTTTCTTCAGAAAAGGCATGGTATGTTTGTGGGTTGTCCCTCTTTGTAGGTAAGATAGGAGTAATTTGAATAACACCACAAAAAGAGGTAGGTGATGTTGCCATGGAAACAAACATATTTCAATTTCAAGAGCCTACAGTATTTTCTGTGTTAATGGCTGTGTTCTTCAGATGTGGCTACATTTCAATAAGTATGACATTAATCTGAGAATTTGTAGTAACTGTATTAACTATAAGCACCAATCTGAAATGGTAGGTAGCTCAAAATAGTACGACAATTAAAAAGGTTAATTATTTGTGTTTGAGAATATTAAGAGTAACTGTCATAAGAGGTCTTAATTAATTTGTTACATTTTACATGTGAAGAAAAACCGCACTGTAACTTGATTTCCTTTCCATGTATTTTAACAGTGTGTCTGGTGGTGCCAGTCAGCTGAGTAATTAAAAATCTCCTGGTTGTAATTACCATCTCTTCTCACTGAGGGTTAACCTTCTGTTCTTCAGTTCGGTGAAATATTCGCTGTAAACTGTGCAAATGCTCTTGTGAGGTCCCTGATGTTCAGACAGCATTTTATTAATTTCATTTGTTCCCTGCCCTTCAAATCTAACAAATATTATTAAAAAAAACCCAATATCCAATTTTTCAAATCATTTTGTAATATTTCCGTTTTTGAGACCTTATGTCTGACAGTTAAGCACCACAGAGACTCAAGATGAATACACTTAAAGCAGTAGGAAGTGATCTTGTTTATTCCAAAGCCAAGTGCCTGGTTTTCCATCCCTTAATCTTTTCTCATACCGAGGCAGAGTCTGCTCTGTTGTGACTTCAGTGGAATTGAATGTGTTTGTGTCAGCTATGCTTGCTCAGTTGCCTCCTGTGTGTGTGCCTTTGGCAAAACAATGCTTTTGAAAGTGGGGTGTGATTTTTCCAAGGAGTTCTTACTGAGCAAGCCAAAAAAAACCCCAAACTAACAAACAAAAAACCTCTCACGGTGGCACCTGGAAAGAAAACCAACTTTCCATATTAACAAGGTTAGTAAATGCCAGTTGGTATTGGTCAGATGATTATTAGTGAATAACCTGCTACAGTTTGTGCTGTGGTGAGTTCCCACAAAGTTGAACAGGATTCCATTGCAAACAACCTGCAATTCCAGTCGATGGCATTTTGCGCAGTAGATAAGAGCATCAAGTCTGGATTTATTGCTATGTTACATGAATTCCCTATAACAAACAGATTGACTTAAATGCACTAAAGATGTACACTGGATTAGAATAGTCTGACATGGCTCACGATTGGAGCTAATTCATCAGTAAGATATTCTTTTGTGATACTTCGGAAAGACTTGCGCCTTTGGATCCTGGTTTAATCTAGGCACCCTAGTAACACTGATTAAAAAAAAATAAGTCATTTCCTCCAGAGATGAGTGTTTATGGTGGAAATTGCAGTGGGAGTTTTGCCACTAGAATTGTATTTTTCCTTGAAGACAACTCCCACCTTGTTGTGTATATTGTGCAGCAGTAAAGCAAATCAAACAGGAAGTTGTACTTTCTTCCTTTCCAGTTTTCAAGTTTCTTTCTGTGCTCCCAGGATGTTTTTGTTTGGAGATGGGGGATGGAGTAGGGGACAGAGGCTGATCAGGTGACTTGGCTGCTGCTGGTGCTCCACTGTCCCTGGCAGTAGTTCATGCTGCAGGAACACAGACTGTGGGGGTCACCCCCTTACCTACAGAAAGAGATCCCCAGTTTCCGTAGCTCTCTTGGATATTGCAGGTGCAGTATCCCAGTTGGCAGATGGGGGTGTTGCACTTCCATGCTGCTCGCCTGCGGTCATCCGGACTTTGTGTCATCCCAGATGTTCCTGGGGCAGCAGGTCAGCAAGGTCACGTGGGCAAAAATTGCCCCTTACCAAAAGAATTCATTGGGACTGACCTTCATCTGTCTGACCGCAGGCTGTGTGAGTGCCTGGTGCTGCCATGGGGAAAGGGCAACGTGCTGTAGGTAGATCAGCTGGAACAGGTTGTGAAACCCTGGCCCAGAACTAGCCCTGGGTAAAAAATTCAGAATAGGAGAAGTACCTTGCAGCCCCGGTCCTGGCCGTGTTCCATCCCTGCCATGGCTGCAGTAATGCTTCTGTCTTGGCTTGTCCCTTCCCTGCAGTACCTGCCCAGTCACAGCCCTTTGTGCTCATTGCTAGTTGGGCCTATATGGGCAGTGGAAGGGAAGAAAAGGTTTAGAGACCTTCTTAGTCAATGCCTTTTTCTCTTTTCTCTTAGAAGTGAAGAAGAAGGCTGGCTTTATCACTCCGGTGCCGGGAGGGGTAGGACCTATGACTGTTGCAATGCTTCTGAAGAACACACTCCTGGTCGCTAAAAAGCTCGTTTACTAGAGCAAATGGGTTACCTTGGAAGAAGAATCTGGGTTGTTCTATTTATTGATATGCAAAATATTTATTTTGTACTACAAATATATTTATTTCTACATTGTATTTATTTTTCCATGTCAAGTACGTTAAATCTGGTGGTTTATAGAATGTTCAAGTACTTTGTGTTACCTCCTACTGACTTACTATGAGCAAAAACACGTTGGAGAATGCAGCCTACACGGGTATGTTGTTGGTGGTGGTCAATTACATATTTGAGCATGATGAATGAAGCATAAATTACAACTGTGCCTATGAATTGGGGCAGTTATCAAGGTCTTATAAAAACTCGGGACCTGTACAGACCGTATTAAAACTAAAGAATATATGCAAGATACCTTTTAAATACATGGTTTGGTTCCAAGGTCACTGAGCACTATCAATGTAGTTCAGAGTCCTTAAATATTTTTGAACACTTAGAGTCAGCAGTGGCCTGTTGACATGAATGCAAATGCTCAGTCAGTGTTTTTAAAGAGTCACATAAAAGCTTGAATGCTGGTGAAATTCTGACCTTTGACATCTGCAAGAGGTAAGCATGCATAAATAGCTAGAATTGAGGCTGGAATTAATTTTTTTTCCGTGTCTGGGCAAATTGGTTTTGTGTATAATACCCTCGTCATCCAAAAATCTCCAAATCTGAACAATTGATTGGGCTGAATTTGACTTAAATTGAATGGAATAGAATTAAATTGAATGGAACTGAGTGGAATGCAGTTAAAATTATTATGTATGTACAATATGTATAGTGGGGCAGAAGGTGAAGAGGAGGAGAAAACCAAAGTTTTATCCCTGATAAAATGTTTCTGTTGGAACTTAAAGCCGTTTAATTATTGTCTTATTTTTTGAAACTGCATGAAGAGGGCTTTTTGTTCAGTCCATGTTGTTAGCCTTGGCTTCAGTGGCCACAATAGTTTGCTGGTTAGAGAAGAGCATATGGGATAAGATCAGTACGTTTCTACTCCCAAAAGTCTGGTTCCTGGATGGATCTAGAATTAGTCCTATGCAAGGTAAAAGTTGTAGTGGAGTTACTGCTGAGATGCCAGTTCAGCTGAGTGTGTGCACTGCTGACATTCCGACCGAAGGCACTGGGGGAGAGTTTGGACTTTTATCTTCGTGTTTTTATCTCAGCTGGGATTATTGATTTATTTTCATCAGGAGCCCTAGGTGTTTTCTAGGGGGCTATAGGTAACCTGAAATGGGAAAGAGAAAGATTGCGGAAAAGTATTATTGCCATTAATGGGAAAAATGCACTTACTGTGATAAAAGAGTTGAGGTGGAGCTTTATTTCCATGCTGACGGTTCTTGTGATGGACTTTCTGAGAGTTTGCTTTAACACAGTGTTTGCAGAAGTTTGACGGGATTATCACTAAATGTATAGTGCCAATAGTGCAGACACTTGCTTGTCTTTTTAAATGTAATGGTAATAAAAATGCAACTGGTCATCTAAGTGGTAGGAGGATCAAGGCACCTATGGAGACTGTCCTTGGACTGGTCAACCCATGACTGAAAGATGGAATAAAACTTGTTCACTGTTACATTGGTCTTGCTGGAGAGTCTTGGTGTGCTTTGGAGGATGGTTGTGTTCTTTGTTTATTGTATGTTGAGATTGCAGCGAATGGGAGACCCTGCAGGTTCAGTCGTTGCTGCATCCATCTGCATTGCTGTTTGTTTTCTTTGATTTAACTCTGATCATCTCCATGTTTTTTGGCAGAATAACCATTTATGGCACTGTGCTCATGTCCCTTGAGCGAGCCTGTCTGTGTCATGTCCTACAAGCAGGTCACTGTGCATTGTAAACCTCTTCCCCTCATCCTGTGGTAGCTGGGTTAGTGTTACAGAACAGCCAGCGAGGCTCAGGCTTGGCTCCACAGGCGTGCTCTCTGCAGAGCTGCTAGACCCATCTGTGAGAGTGCTCTCTGCTGGGAGAACGTCCAGAAGGAGCATCCAGAGGGAAGAGCCCATTAGCCAATCCAAAACGGATGCTGGTGCACCTGACCTGGTCAAGGTTTGTCCAAGGACAAACGCCCTGTGGCAGATGGAGCACGGCCTTGCCCACTGCAGCCTTGTCCCAAGCCTACCGCACCCACTGTGTTGCCTCATGACAAAGCCTCCTCTCGGATTCAGGCCAGATTAAACTCCCATTGTACAGCTGGGTGTTGAAAGCAAGGCTCATGAGCCTCTTCCCTGCTTGGGACTGATAGCAGAGGTTATCCAGGGAGGCAGGAACACTCCTGTCCGTCCAGGGAGTGTGCAAGCTGCACTCAATCAGTGTGCAGGCATGCAGCAATTCAGGATAGCAAAGGAAGAGAAAAGCCTCCTGGAATGCAGTCCATGGGCAGGAAAACGCATGATCAAAATATGCATAACTAGCTTGTGTTTTACCCTTAATACGTGAAGTGGTTAGGTGTAATCCTACAGATCACTGAGGGGAGTGCAGTGGAGAGGAAGACCTTGAGCCAACCAGAGTTACTAGGGCATTTGTTAGAAGACTTTTGGTTTTAAAATATAAAAATTGTGAAATGTTGCTTGGAGCTTACAGTTGAGGAGGTGAGAGTTGTTGCTGAGGTGAAGTGTGTAGCTCTCCTTTGGTCAGTCAGGTTTCTGATGTCTTCGTGTGTTATTGAACCAGGCTTTTCCAATTACCTGCTCTAGTCTGGGCACATCAGTAACCTTCAGAGAGACCAGTCCTACTTGTTCCAAGCTGCCTGTGACCAAGGAAGCTGGACAGCGTTTGGAGCTGTGGAGAGTGGTTTAGTACAAGAAGTGTGTTTGACAGGTCTGTTCTAGAGATCTGCCAACACTTGATGTAACAAGTATGATTGTTCGCATGATGCACAGCCACTTCTTGGAGAGGCAGAGGTCGGCTTTTCTGGCAATAATGAAGGGATCTACTGCAATAGGAGGCAGCTGTTTATCTGCTCTTTCAGTCTGTGTTTCTTCAGTGCTTGTGCCTGGACAGCACTGGACTTGTGCCCCGCAGCTCCAGCCAGCAATCCCAGGCCTCAAACAGGCCAGTGGGCTGCCTTGCTTCCAGGGCCGTGTACAGCCAGGCTGAATGGAAAGTGATTAGCACAGCCCTCAGGCTTGCAGAGCCTGGGATCAAAGGCCTCCCGCTGGCAGTCACTGATGGAGAACATCATCCATTATCTTTGTGTCTGATCGCTTCATAATCTCCGCACTAGCTGTTCCCGAAGTTCTTCTTCTGGATGGCAGGGACTGAGGGACGGGGAGGACCTGGGGAGGAACGTGAGCAGAGCAGGGACCGGGCTCTGCACTCTGAACTACAGCGTGGCATCCTGAAGGTGAATATCCTCCTGGAAGTAACACAAGAGCTACATTGTGAAGGGAAGGAAACACCACATTTTCACATCATTTTTTGTTTGGCTCACCTTTGTTTTGCTGGTTTTCTGTTCTTCTGCTCTGTCAGTTTGCGGGTCTTGCTCTAAAACTGTACCTTTGCCTACACAATTATGCCCACAGGTAATAGGAAACCAGAGCTTCAAAAGAAAACCTGATGCCATTGCTAGATAATAGTAGTTTCCTAAATAAATGTGTGGTTGCCCCGGGGGTTAGGTTGTTGCCAGATGCACCTTTTCTTGATTGGTGAGAACAGGAGATGACGCTTCCTGGTGTATAAGTGCAAGAGAAAACACGGGAGCACAGATAAGCAGAGCAAGCAAGCCACCTGGAAAGAAGAGCTGAGAAGGTGTTAAAGCAGCTGCCTGCCATGGCATTTGGAATGCTAATCTATTTTTTACTGAAAGGTAGGTTTGGAGGAGGCTTTTCCATGTTGTGAGGTGCAAGGCTTTGTTAAACAGTGTTTCTGTCCTTCGGAAATAGGCGGTGGGGTGGGAAGCATGCAGAGACATTGCGAAGCAGAACTGCTTCAGCAATTTGAAACCTGGATGAAATTTTAACCAATAGGGTATAATTTAGACTCTTTGAAAATAAGTTACTTGAACTGGTAAATAGGTTTAATGCTGTAGTATGTTATGTGTATCTGTGTCCTAAATTGTGCAAGATAATAGAATGGAAAACAGGATGGACTTTGTATTTGGGAGATTTGCAAGTCATTGTTCGTTGTCCCACAATCATAATTATGCTGTGTCAAAAGAAAGTTTGAGGCAAGAGTGTTTTAAATGAATTGTTATTATATTGCTGTCTTCTCTGGGGGTTGTTTGAAGTGCATCTTGTTTTAAGTGCTTTCTGGGTGAAATGAACCTTGAATAGATATACTGAGCTTTTCTGTTCCAGTAAGCATCTATTTGCATTACACAGCAATGGGGGCACTGAGTGAAGAGTCAGCTATTACTGCTTCATCCCTCAGCACTGACTTATGGAATAATTGGACAAAAAACAACACTGAAGGTATTGCTTTTTTGTTCTATTTATCTTTGTTAATCTGTCAATTATGGGGAAAAAACCCAACTAACAATCAAAAAACTCCAACAAAATCTGTGTTGTAAGCTGCTGTGATGTTCCATCCCTTGGACACTGTTGGATTTGTGAGTTTTATTTGTGAGATGAGCTGATTTCCTCATGGAGCCTTCAAAACCTCTCTGAACTAAGAGCTGCCACCCAGCTGGGGTAGGCTCAGCAATGACCAGCTCAATCATCGTGTAATCCAAGTTGAGTCATAATTTGAAGACAGCATGTTAAGGCTGATGATCTGGGTTTCTGATGGCAATTTCTATTACATTTACCAGGTGCTTGGTTTCTGTCTGTCTGTCCTCAGTGTGCACCTTAATGTGCAGAAGTGAGAATGAACAGGCTCAACTTCAAGTGATGCCTCTCATGATTTGTTACTCAGTAGCTCTTTTTCCGTTGCAGTTTTGCTTTTGGCTGTCATGGCTGGCTGTCATGGCTTCCACAGCTGTCCTCAGAGTGCTGGCTCTCTCCCTTCTTGCTTTCTCTTTGCTGACTGAAATGTAAACTCAGGTACTTTTACCTGCCAATGTCCGAGAGCAGAGCTGTGTTTATCCTGCCAGCCGCGTTTTTGATGTTACTTGAGGTGCTGATGATGTCATTGCTTTGGGAGAGCTGTGTGATCTGGGACTGAGGTTTTGGCAGGTCAGTGAAGCAGGAGAGGAATCTAACTGCGCTACTGATTAATGGCTCTGTACTTTAAAAAGCATATAAGCGTGCATACAAATCATCTTCTGTTAGTTCTAAGTCATCACAGGATGTCTTCCAAGCATTTTTTAGTAGATCCATAAGCTTTTTATTTTTTTCTCATAACAAGTTAAGCTGTTTTATTTTCATTTCTGATCTGTCATAGTGGTACAATATTATATATACATTCGTCCATACACATATTGCATGTGTGGGTTTCATATATATATACACACATAGAATATACACACTTGTATGCATTTGAAGTCAGCAAGGTGTTGATTTTTGACCACAGTACTCCGGTTTATCAGTGCAGCACTATGGTCTGGTTTAGTCTGTCTGTGACACGGTTCTTGCAGAGCTGCATACAGCAAACAGGATAATGAAGTGGAAATATGTTGTGGCTCATTAAGTGCCCTGTTTGTGTTGTTTCTAGAAAGCAGGAGCAATTGGTCATGTTTCAACAAAGAGGAGGTTTATTTACAGGGTCACCGCCATGTGTGTAGTAATCTGTGAACCTTTATGACAGCTGAACTGTGGAAGTCAACTGGACACCAGCATTTTCCTGTGGGAGTATTCCAGTCAAAGGTAGAATCAAATTCACAAACATTAAAGCACATGTTCACACACGGAGTTGAGAGTATATTTTGGTGGGCCTCTTACAAAGCCACTGAAAAGTTAAAACATAGCATTTCCAGAAATAGAATTGAAAAAAAATGCTGAAAAAGACACCAGGGAAATGACTGAATCTCTCCAGTTTCCTGATAGCTCCTATCCTTGTGCACTATATGTTTATAGTAAGATCCACTGCCAGGGTTCAGTAATACTGGGTTCTAAGAACATGAATTCCTGGTTCAGTATCACTGGAGGAACTGGCAGTTTCTTGTGGGATTCAAGTCCTTTGGGGACGGAGGCGCAGTTTGTGGAAAACCATTAATATCTTCTCAATCCTTTTGCCTCGTATTTACAAAATCTGGTCCTATTTTCTTCTTATATGTCACATAGGCTTTACTTGTCACCAGTGCTGGGGCCAGGGAATTTTAGGCTCAGTGATTAGCTCAGTGGGGGAAAGGTTGTGGAGAGGAGGTGGGAGCTGGCATGGCATGGCACGGACAAAGAACGTTTGGTGGTGCTTGTGCTGATGGAGAGCCTTCGTAGCAAAATGGGCAGCCAGGAGTAAGGAAGGAAGTTGCGCTGGGAAAAGAATGGGATCCCTTCACTGCCATCAGCTGGTTCTATGCAGCCTCTAAAGGAGGCCCTGAGCCTGGGACTGACCCCTTCCCTGCCTCCCCCTTTCAACTGCCTTTCCTCCCGGATGCACCATAGTTGAGGACTGAGCTGTCATGGTCTTACAGGCTGACTCCCTTTGTTGCCAGTCTGTGAGTTTTGGCAAGCCCGGGCTTCCAAGTACCTGTAGCCTTGATTTCATGTCAGATCTTGCCAGGTGTATCTGTTTGAATGACTCAGTTGCAGGCAGCTGTCAAGTGCTTACACGGCATGTTTTTCTCCCCTCACATGACATGAAAGGGCACATGGACCTGTTTATTCAACAGCTTATTTAGTATCTAGGTGGACAGTATGATAGGAATTAACTTAATGCTCTGGGGCAGGCTAGGAAATCATCCTTTTTGTTTTCAAGACTCATTCTTTCAGAGGTAATTTGTACTTTTGAAACGTCAAAGTAATTAGCACATGGAATTTTGGTGTGTAGACTTAATATCTGGTCTTGCCCACAATGGACCAAGCTATTCCTCCCGACAGCAACAAAGAAATGTGTTGGTTTGTCTCGAATGCTTTCTAGGCAGGCTGCTGCTCCAGGCTGGCCTGGGTTTCTAATGACAGCAGTGCTCAGGGAAGAGGTTCCTGTACCTGCACAAAGCCAGGTTTCGTGCAGGTGTTGGTAGGTGGAAGTCTGCCACCTCTCGGCAGTGCTGGCATGAGTGAGGAGGGATTTTGGGATGTGGAAATCCATCTAGTGCAAGTTGGGGTAGAGGTGGCTGGGGATTTTGTGCCTCTGGGGTGTGAATTAGTACCTTCCTGATGTTTATATTCTTTTTTCCCTCCTGTGGAAGAGATAGAAATTAAAAACTAAACCTGTGCAATAGACACCTTCCCAGGACCTAGCAGAAGAGTGGTACTTAGGGCGGCTGGAAATGCTGGCTAAAGACTCCCATTTAAGGGTTATTTTTCGTGATTCTCTAGTGCACTTTGTGCTGAAATGGTGATTCAAAATAATTGGTGCCCAAGTGTTTGAGGAGAGTCCTGGGAAAAGTGTGATTGTGCTGTTGTCTATTTTCTGAAACTCTTCCTGCAGAGCTTAGGCAGCTGCTCTGCAGGTGCTTTAGACCTAACCAGAATGGGCTTTTGCAGGACCCCTGCATTCAGGATCTCCTTGGCATGCTAAGCCCTGCAGCTGTGCTAACCACATGCTTTCCACTGTGCTTTGCTCACCAGAGAGCAGTGTACAGTGCTCCTGTGCAGACAGTAGTGTCTTGCATCTCTTGTCCCAACATCTGTCTTTTCTTCATGAAAACTGTCCTTTCTTAACTTCCTCCTGAAGCCTGGCCCTCTGAGGCCTGGTCTTTTGCTGACTGTGCTCTTAGCCTCTCCAGAGGCTGTCAGCAGCATTCTCAGAGCCAGAAAAGAGCCAGAACTGGATACTAGACCTCCTGTTTAGCCAGCACCAACTTCCTCCCTTGCATTGTTTCTAGGCTCCACAATGTGAAGAGCAAGTGGTGGGTAACTTTTTTCCTTAAAAGGATGGATAAGATGCCCTTTTCTCAGCCATTAGGAGTTCATTCTAAAGCAGGAGTTGCTTCTCCCACTTGTGTAGCTTTTTCCTGAGGAAGTGCAGTAAGCCCACATGTCATTTTTCAAGCAGACTTGAATTGTCACTTGCTCTCCCTAAGTCTCTTGCTAAGCTGGAAGTCTGATTACTCTGTCAGTTTTCAGAGGGCGCTGTTCTCAAAGTAGTCGTGTTTGATCTGAGTGGCAGTGATAGCATCATGCCTTTTCGGCGTCCAAACCACATCATTCACAGCTGAAGCTGAGAGTTGCTCTACCTAGAGCAGCTGTTTGGCATTGCTTCTCATCTCTGATAAAACTGCATAGAGGAGGAAGAATGAAAACAAATGCTTAGAAGAGCACACAGAGGAGATTCCTGCCAATAAAAGGCTCAGACTGGAATTTGATTGGGATTTTAGGGGGTTGGTGCTTCTGCTCCTGAAAAATGCGTGATGGGATCACAAGTTGCCCTCAAGGGGGCTTGAGGCTTCCATCCGTGGCAGTGGTTCCATCAGTGTGCTATCTCCAGACCTTGATTCAGCACTTAGTCAGAAAGGAAGGGTTTTGCTTGTTCTATCTTTGTTGAGTCACCTTTGTTGAGCAGACTTTGTCACCTTCCTGCAAGATGTTATTTTTCTTGTGGTCATAACTGAAAGCTGGTGTTGACATGCACTCAGTTAGGAAATCACCTTCAGCTGTCACTGAGGCAGTCCCCTGAAATAGTAAGTCATTGCTTGGACACCCCACCCCACCGGTGACTCCTGTAAGTGGGTAGAGAGACCAGTTGAAACAGATGGCTTGCAGTGATGGTGAAGCTTTGCAGCTATCTCTTTACGTGCTGCACCTCTGTTCCCAAGACTGCTTTATTCCCATTTGAGCCATTATGGCTGGGAATAAGGTCGCATTTTCTGTGCAAGAAGTGTGCTTGCTGACCCAAATGTGTAGAATTTTGCACAGGTTCCGAAGCTTGGTAGCCATGGACTGTGCTTGTGCACAGCAGGACCATCCAGGCAGCTTCGGGAGCTTACAACTGTCATTGGACACTCAGCTAACATTTGACCATGGAGAAGGAAGGAGAGGGAGCAGTCCCACCATTCATCCTCACTGGTGGCTGCAGAGCTGGCAAGCAGGAGCACTAGAAATGGGGTAGTTGGTCTTTGGATCGGGAAAAGAAAAAATTAACTATTAAATTGAATTCAGACTGAGAAGGATGCTGAGAACAATGCAGTGCTCTCCTTGTGTCCTAAACCCCTGCCATTCCTGGGCTAGCTTTTCTGATTGGATTGCAGGTTGGATGGTGCTGATGTTACCCTGTGTGACTCTCCCACAGTCATTTTTGTACATGTTCCTCAAGAGAAAGTGATTTATTTGCAGTTTGTGCTTTCTCAAAGCTGTGCTGGACTGTCTCAGAAGCTTGCTCTGTTTAGTGCTGACTGAATCAGCTCACAAGACACAGCACAGTAAATTGGTGTACTGAGTGTTTGCTGCACACAGTGTCTGTTTTGTTCCGGTGGTGAAAATATGTGCAAATGATGTTTTGTCCTAAACATAACCTGACTTCATTCTCTTTCACAGTAGACTACACAGAGCAGCCAAAGCTCTTGAAGCTGATGCAGACCTGCCTTGAGGAACACCACAGCTATTGTATCAACGGCCTCTGTGCCTTCCACAACGAGCTGAGGAAGCCCATATGCAAGTAAAGAATGCTGCCTATTTTGTCCTTCTTCAAAAATAACGCTGGCATTGACTCTTTATGTGCTGCATGTGCAGCTTCACAGTGCCAGGCAGGTACTTGCAGGGTTAAAGACTGGCACAGACCTGAGTGCTGTGGTGCCTCAGGACTGCTAACAAGGCTGTAGTGCTGTGCTAGTGTAAAACTAAGGAAGGGAAAGGGGGAATTCGCAGCTTTGTAGGTCACTGCAATGGTGCCATGTCAAATCACAGCTGGTGCTGGAGTAAGTAGTACAGGAATCAATGGATGCTCACAGTGGGTACAAAGAAGGGCACAGAATCTTCCAGCCTATCGGTTACAACTCCCTTATTCCACAACTGCACACCAATCAGGACCATGGCGTCCTTACAGTTTTCTAGGATACATAGTGCGCAGCTTTGGCGTTTGGAGACATTACAGCAGCTAAGGATCAGCAGAGCACGATGATCTTCGTCCACACCCTGCACGATGAGGGGATGTTCAGACTGCCTTGCTGCTGTGACTGCAGTACTCGAGCTGGCTTGACACTAGCTTGCTCGAGTACTTTTATCTAGCTTTAAACTAGATAAACTGGGACAACCGGTAGTCGTGGTGGAGGGAAGAGATTCTGACTGAGCACCAGGTCCAGCCCCTCCTTGTTTAGACTTGTGGTTTAAAACTGACCAAAACTAACACGTGTTTGAAATAGAAAGCATAACAAGACTGGAATAATTTTTGCATGGTGTGTATTTATTTTGTAGGTGCCTTGCAGGTTATAATGGAGAGAGGTGTGAACATTTAACACTAAATTCATACGCACATAATTCTTACGAGCGCTACATTGCTGTGGGAATTGGTGTAGGAATACTGACCAGTGGAATACTTGCCATCATCTACTGCTATGTAAGAAAGAGGTATGGGAAATCTAGAATCCTCTGATTAAAATGATCTCAATTACAGTGGGCAGAGTTTTGAGGGCGCTGGGACCGTGGTTTTGCCTGTTACTCGTCTGTGGTGTGAACTTAGAGGAGCTAACCGTCCATACCTCTGATTTCTGATCTACCAGTGGAGCCAGTGGTGCAATTGTCTGAAATGTGGGGATCCTTTGGGCTGCCTGAGTTAGGAGATTAGATTTTGGTTCTGTGCAGACTGCCATGCTTTCAGATTTGGCTTATAAAAATCACACGATGGTGTCCATTCTAGATGCAGGAAACTGAAATCACCCTACAAAGTGTGTGTGGGCGAGACGGCGTTGTGAAGCTGTGGCGCTGGGACACTCACCAGTCTGCCTGCAAAGGAGGGGAAGTTCTGCTGGGGAGGCCCCCGGCGCCATCCGACAGGTACCCCAGCCTCGCTGAGGAGAGGAACTCGAGGAACGGCAGAGGAGTGCGCGAAGGGAGCTCCTGCAGAACTGACACGCTCTGTGTGTTGTTGAAGAAGGACTTCCTCTCTTGGGTGAGGGTGGCTCATGCTCAGGTCCAAGCAGCTGAGGACACTGGCAGGCCTCTCGGCGTTCTCCTGTGCCTGGCTTTTGCCGTGGGGAGGACTGGTTGGTTTTAGCTGTTTTCAGTCATTTCAAGCGCTCGTACAGTGTTCTGCTTTGGTCTTTTGTGTGTTTGATTTGGTTTTGTTTTCTTCTTTTTTCTCCTCTGGAGGAAAAGGACCACCTCCCTGACAGTGGAGCTATATTCTGGACATCATGCACTGACCAGAAGGTGCCATAATGGACAAAATCAAAATCGTTTGGACTGAGGAAGATGGCTGGTTCTCAAAAGCTTCCTTAAACTCAGGAATATAGAGAGTAGGCAATTCCTGGAAAATTAGACTATGACACCTCTGGCCATGGCATGTTCCTATTGTTTTGAAGAGAAAAGCAACTAGACACCTTTCTCAAAATGGGTTATGGAGTGTGCCTGTGACAAGACCTCTGCTCGTCCCAAACATCCTACAGCAGCTCCTCAGATCATGGAATTTCAGGCAGAACATCGCCTTGCTGCACCCTGATTTCTGCACAAGATTTGAATTGCTAGAGAAGCTGGAATTTTGTTATGGAACTTCAGTACAGCTTTTCCCGGGAAACAGGCTCTCTCTATTCCATTCTCAGATTATGAGCACAACGTGACCACTCACAGAAGAACAAAATGATCTTAGGGATTTGATTCCACCCTGGACTAACAGATTCCATATGGGGTGCTTTGTTCTGTTCAGCTTATCTACAAAGAATTGGGAAGCTACAAAGATTTAGTTGAAGGAAAAGGAAAGATCATTGGTTCTGACAATGGTTGGCGCTAATTGGGACTTCTCACTGACAGCTGGAGTGTTTGCCAGTACTGATGTGACTGGGGATGGCTCTCAGAGGTTTTCATTTCAGCTGTTGCATGTTGTAGACACATCTGCTGTGCTCAGAGAAAGGCAGCTGGTACCTATGGGGTGATATCAGCTCCTAAATTCAGGTGCCCTGCTGAAAGCTCACTTTCTTTGTTACGGGAGTTAATTTTTGCAACAAGAATGCATGGTGTTTGTTGAAAAAACTGTGGTTGGGAGACTACAATGACAATTCTGCAATGTGTATGAAAGGTGGGGTTTGAAAGGGTAAAGGTGCGTGTGGCACTTGAATGGCCTGAAGTTCAGGGGGCTTCTCACATGGGGTCCTGGTCAGTAGCTAAGCCATCTTGGCTCTCTGATACCAATAAATAAAAGAGCAGGTCACACACTGCTTGGAATCCCATGTGATAGAGGGAGCGAGCAGCCTGTGCATACACAAAAAAGACTGCTTGTGAGGAGCTGGATGGACATCAGTCCTTTCCTCTGCACATTGATACCAGCTTTTTCAAACTCTCAGCCTTTTTGTCTTCATCTCCAGTCAAGTCTTCAAATCTCTGCACTGTTTGCTTCTTTCCATTCTTCTGACCTTCTCTTCATGTCCGCTGCCGGATAACTTGTGTTCTTCACAGTGTTCAAGACAGCTTTCGGTAATGGCCCTAATGTTTTCTGTGTCACACATATGTGGTCAGAGAGCAATTAGATGTCAATTACAGTCTGCACATCCTCACAAACACCCTTCACCGCTCTCCCGTGGAAACTGAAAACATGCCTATTGTCAGGGGTAAGAGATCTTTCTCATTGTTCTGGGAGAAAATTTTAGAGCTGAATATCCAAAGGATGAAAAGCCTTAGGGTTTTTTTCGTGTGAGTGAAGCTCCCTCTCACCAGTGAGTTGTCTCTTCTGTGCACACACTGCCCGTGTTGGATTCACTTCCCAAGGACCAGCCCGTCTCTACTGCAGAGGCTGTGTCTTGGAGCAGACACACACCCTACACAACTGGCTCAGGAGGTACATTCACTTGCCACAGAAGTTCTAAGGGCAAGAGTTTGAACAACTGGACTTCACCTTGCCCAGAGAAAACTGTTGGAGAGAGAAATATTTTGTTTGGGTTTAGCCGTTTGCATGTCCTCTTACTGATGTTTGTTACACTCTTGGTGTACCAGTGGCCAAGCAGGTGCCTTGTAGCATATGCAGGTGCCTCTTCACGGGTATTTATGCATTGCAGTGAGCCTTGTGGTACCTACAGAAACACACACTGGCTTCATTTTTCTCGTGTTTGGTTAAACATAAGTGAAAAGGAAGGTTTACTTTACGGCCACAGTTCAGCAGGAGACTACATACTTGGCTTTCGGGCTTTGCAAGTGAGAGTTTGCTGATATTTTTCTGCTAGTGGAAGAAAAGCTAGAGAGTGAGACACCAGACAAGCATGTGCCACCCAAAATGAGAGTTTGGGTCAGGGCAGAAGGAGAATAAAATGTAAAGATAAAGACGGGAAGCAAGGAAGGAAAAGAAGATGTTTGCTTTCCTTTGCCAAGTGGTGTCAAGGCTTCCACACCTGGGTTCCTCACCATCTGGGTACTGTGTGCCCTTCATGCAGAAGCACGGCCTCAGAGCAGGCCCCAGCCGTGTTCGAGGCATCGCTGTGTGACTGACTCACAGTACAGTTTGGCTGGGGGAGTCTGCATGGCCTCAGATCACTTCAGAGTCAGCCCTTCTGAGCCCTGCCTTGATAAGTGACAGATGCTGCCAGCATGGAATGGTGTATTGCTGCTTACGGTGCTGAATTTCCTGCAGAACTGGCCTGTCAGAGGATCAGGATCGTCTTTCCTGGCTCATTTATCAGGCTCAGACTCTTTCTCTAGTGGCATAATTAGGCTTCTCTTTCCCATTCCAGCTGCACATGACAAAAACTGTCATTCCAAGAGGAGCCCCTGTGTTTGTGTGACTTTTAGGCAGGCCTGTGTCAGCTGTGATGGGCACCAGCTCAGCAGGGCCAAGCCAGAGACATGAAAGACCAGGATCTGCCTTTCTGCAGGGGACAGCACTTGCCCTGTGTGTGATCCTGGCTGGAACCACACCGGCTTTTCCTGCAGCACATCGCTCAAGCTGAGTTGCCCTTAAGCCACCCAGCCCTGAACCTGCTTCACTGGCATCTGCAGCCACCGTGCAGGTGTGCTGGGCTGTCACTTGAACACCTTCCCTGAATGCAGCTCCCATTTTTTGCTCAGGTATGTGGGTGGCATGCAGTTTGCCTGATCCCAGCCAGGTCTGTTTCAAAAGGTGATCTGCACACCTGGGAAAAAGATGGCAGTGCTTTAGAGACACTGCCTTTGTTTGTGTCCTGTCAGGGCACACTGGTGGCTGGCAGGCAGGTAGGAGGCAGTTTTTCCTTGGAGATTTTCTATTATTTGTAGTAACCTAGAGTATATTTGGATAATGACACAGCAAGGTTTCTTCTCCATCCCACTTAGGGTAAAAGTACGGATCTGACTCGTGCTGCTGCAGCCAGCGCAAGGCTACCTAAGTCCTGCCTTGTGTACTAAGAACTAGCTGTGAAACTGGTTACTTGCTAGTGATTCTCAACTTCATGTAAAAAACCCAAAACAAAACAACAAAAAAACCCGCAAACCCCAAAAAACCCAAAACCAAAAATCAAACCCCCAAAATCAAATTCTCTTGGCAAAATTTTACCGCTTTGTAACTCTTTACACCCATTGTATGTTTTGTTTCATTTCTGGTCCATGGAATACACTGTAGGTGGCAAAGCATCCCACAAGGAGAAGGCTAATTTGGCAAAAGATTGATTTAATATTAAAATTCAGAGTATCTCTTGTCAGCCCTGAAGCTCACAGTTCTTAATGGATTGCCTTTATGCCATCCCTAGGAAGCAAGGCTTTGAGAATCATGTGCTGTGGACAACTAAAACAAGGAGGGATTAAAGTCACATGAAGGAGAGGCATCAAACTTCGAACCTTTTAAAAGAGTAGATCACTCTTCTGTAAGTTCTTTTAAGAAATCGTGCTTGGGTAGATCAATAACAATAAATGTTGAGAGAGGGGCAGATGGGTCAGACTTGGTAAAATGCAAGTTTGATTACAAACAGCAAGCGTTTATTTTTAAATATTAATTTCAGTTCTATGTCTTGTGTGAAATGAGTGCAAATTTTCTGATTTTTAACTTTCAGAGCTATTCAGACAAGTATCATGACAAAATGTGTTTGAAAGCAGACAATTTGCACGATGCAGATAAATAATTTGAAGGCTGCATTCAGTCAGCTCCAGCCTTGTCACAGGCTCGTCATAGCCCCGCTCATTTCAGTGAATGCTGGCACGGAACCCAGTGCTGTCTGCTCCAAAGTCTCTGTGTCACAGAGCTCCGATGGCATCCGCAGTGACGTGTGGCTGCTCTTACCTGTCCTGAGCCTTGCTCTGAGCAGGGAAACGCCTCTAGAGGTCCCTATTGTACTGCAAAGCCAGGAAACCACTTGGGACTACTCCTTTACAACCCAGTTAACAAACAAACAAAAAAAAATGCAGGTACTCATCAAAAGCTCAGTGTAAGTAGTCATTAATTATCATGACAGCAATAAAATCTTGTCCTATGACTAGACTTGGGGCTGCTCCTACTCTCGCTGAACGGAGTGGGAGCGAGAGCAGGTTCTGTGAGCAGCAGATCTTGGCGAGCTGAAGGAGCTGTGCACGAGAGGGAAATGTTCACTGGGCTGGTTTGGGAGCACTGTCACTCCAGGCCCTTTTGGCTCTTGGCTGCACAGATGGGAAGAGCTTACTCTGTGTGGCTGCTGGGGTTGGGAGCTGGGGGACAGGCTGGTTTTGATTGAGAGCATGGTTTGACTTGCTGTGAAGCCCATGGCCTGTGGGCAAGCAAACCTCTAAATGAGAGGCTGCTCAAGTCAAATTAAAATTCTAATTTCATTTTTCATCAATATAAGGATAAAAATAGTCTGCAAGACACAGTTTCACAGACAAATTAGGGTTAAAACTGCTTTAAATGCTTATTCTTTGGAGCAGTTTGGGATGAGCTGAACTTGGTAGTTGGGGCATGTCGTGCATAACTTGCATAGCCATTCTGAGGGAATTTTCCATCCAATGTTTTGGGGGTTTTGCCCTGCTGTGGAATTAGGGCCACCTGTGAATGGTCACCTGCCTTAGCTCTGCGCTCAGTTTTCTAATTCGTAAAAAGGTCAGAGGTATCCAAAGGTGAGGTTTCGATTCCATGTCTAAGACTGAGTCATCTAAATGCTAATTTTTTAATCAAAACTTCTTATTGAATTTATCCGGTGAGTATTGGCAAGGAAGTTTCCTTGTATAGATTCCCTGGTAGCATTCCTTTTCAAAGGTATTTTGTCCTTCAATAAGCAAAAATACAGTTTGCTGCATTTTGAATACCTGATATTCAAATACCAGGTGTGTTTCCTGGCCAGGACTGACTAAAATGCAGCATGGCAGCATTGCCCTTGGCCGATGGAGACCCAGCCTGAGGTGTGCAGCATGGGACAGCTTCCTAGGCATGGTATGTCTGTGAGCCCAGAGCTGCGCGTCCACGCCTGCTGCCTCAGGCCTGAATTGCTCTTGGAAGCCCCGTGTTTGGAGCAGTAATGCTGTGTGCTAGTTCATCTGCCATCACTTTCGGCTTCCCAAGCCAGGGAGAGCATTAGGCTCCAGTTACAAGAGTGTGAGAGCACAGGCCCTGTCACTCCAAATCTGTTAGGCTTTTTCCCCTTTTTTTTCTTTTTTTTTAAATTGTTGTTGGGTTGGGTTTTTTTTTTGTTTGGGGGGCACAGGGAATGCCAGAACCCTTCCTTTCTCCTCCTTGTCCGAGGCTGTCATGCAGAGAGGCCTCTCCACAGCTCCCTCTGGCAAACAGCACAGCCAGGCTTGAGACACGAGAGGACAGGGCCGAGCTTTACAACAACGTCTGAGTAACTCGGGCAAAGCTAATTTGTTTGACATCATTTCTGTGCGTAAGGCTAAGTCTGTTTGTGCCCCATTGTTGTGGCAAATCCCATGATGAACGGCGTTTTATTGACTTCTGCCGGCCGCTTGACAGAGCGCGGCAGCGGATTTGGCCATGAGCGCTGTTCCAGGAAGCTGCTGTAACAGATGCCAATGCCGAATTCAAAGGCCGTGGGGCAACAGCTGGGTCTCGTGGGGAGCTGTGGCAGCTTCAAGTCACAGGGAGGACCTGAGCGCTTCCCTTGAGTGCGTCCCTGATCCTCCAGCCAGACAGCCCAGCAGCCACCTCTAGGCAGGAGAAGCAGGGCGGGATGAGTCAGTGACACAGGGTGGGAGGGGGACTTTGAGTTACAGGCCGTGCCAGAACATGCAAGATTTGGCTGAGAGTTTTGTGCTTTTCCACTTCTTTTCAAGGCTGTGGCATTGCATGTTCCTGCGTGTTTCTTGGAGGGATGCTCTTCAGGAAGGGAACTCAAGGAGGGCCCCCAAGTGGCCTTGTCTGTGTCTGATTTTTGGAAACTCTCAGCATGTCAGGTGCTGAGTTTTTGGGTACAAGTCTTTGTAGTTCTGACACGATACTTGGTGGACTTTGGTAGCTTAGTGTGCCTTGTGTCTCAGGATGGATGACTCCAGCAGTGCCACTTCAGGCCATCTGGGTTTGCTGGAGCAAACCAATGAACTGAACCAGGGAGCTGAAAGAGAGAAAATTCTCTTGCCCTTTCCCCTTGCCTTGTTAATGCTTCTCTTGACTTCTTTGGTGGCATGTTCACAATGTCTCTTGTTCAAATAGATATAAAAGTTCTCCCTCAGGCACTTCTCAGCCATCTCCTGAATTCCTTTCTCCATCACTACCTAAGTTTTCCATCAAGATTACAGCAGGAAGAAAATGTTCTCTATGGGCTAGGTGCTCCCCTGTGCATGAAAAGTGTGTGCAGGAGCCAAGAAACACTAGGAGTTTCTTCCTGATTGTTCCCAAGAAGAATGGGGAGTGACGCAGGCAAAGGGCACAACCTTGCACCAACACACACACGCTCCGAGGCCTGCACAGAAGTGTCCATGACCTCAGCATGACAATGAGGAATTTGAGGGTGGTCTGACCCAGCTGGGTGTCCCCCTCACATTCCTTCCTGACCTTTTTTCTTCTGGCCCAGTGAGGTTCTTTTCAGCCTCCGTCCTTCCTGGCCTACCCAAAAGAGGTGTCTCCCCTTCCCACCAGGAGCGGGTGCCCTTGTCTAATTCAGGTGTCATATTCAAAATGGAAGGACTTAAAGGGGTGTTTAAGATGATTCCAAGTAGGGGTTAGTTTGACTGCTTTTAAACCATTAAGGATTTGTGAAATGTAGTGGCGGAATGCCTCCACTGAAGGCTTTTCAAGACAGTCATAAAGTAGGGATCTGTGGTTTTCCCAGTCAGCTCTGACCTATCTCCAAGCCCTGCTGCAGGCTGTAGTAAAATATTTGTTGTCTTCAGTGGGGCTAGACTCAGGCTACTTGCACTGCCTTCAGTCCGTGGGTATTTAGGCGTTTATGGCTTTTGAGTGCTGTGGGATTCTTAAAAATTCCTATTTGTTTGTGGTGTTTTCTTGAGTGACAATTACCATGATACGTAAGAGCAAGGTGAGAGATACAAGCCAAGGTGACACTCAGTAACAGCAACTCAGAGATGTGCTTTGAATGCTGCTCAAAGGTTAAAAACCCTGTCTGGAAGAGAAAACTTAGGGGCACTTGGCCCAGTTTGTGAATGTGTGTGTGTGTGTGTGTGTGTGTGTGTGTGTGTGTTTAGGCACAATTTGGGTAGAGCCTGTTGAAATTCTGGTCTGCCACAGGGCTCCTGGGGATTGTGCATTGTCCATAATTTCAGTGAATTGAAGTGAGACTGCCTCTCTCCTTCAATACAAATAGTTCTGTGAGTGTGCATTGAAAGAAAACATGACACAGACGGGAGACGAATTCCCTTTGTCTTCCAAACATTGGCATACTTTTGTTTAAGACTGTGCATTGCTTCATCAGTTGCACGTCCCTCCTTCAGCACTTAAGCTGTGTGCTGAATTCCTATTATGCCAAATGATATTTTCAGTGGTCAGGGTCCAGGTGACATGGAAAAACATGGTCAAATATTGACCGAGGTGCCCCGTGTGTGTCTGATAAAAAATCTCTGACTTTAATGTGCATACCATACCTTGTGCTGATGAAGAGCTGAGGCTCTGCCCTAGATATCAGGTGGTTTGGTAATGTTGAACAGCAAGTTTGTGCTTATTTCTCATAAAAATAATCTTTGTTGACCCAGAGCATGGGTTCACACAGATCAGTACATGTGCAGAAAGACCTGCAAAAAAACGTGCCATTATCCTTCGAGGAACTCAGGGAAACCCAAACCACAGCAATGTGGGGGAGAGTTGGACCCCTGTGCCCCCTGCATCTCCCTCCTGAGCCCCGTGGAGGGTTTGGAGTGGGGGCTCTGCCCTGGCACAGGGGCAGGCCTGTATGTGAAAGGTGCAGATCAGGGCCTGCGCAATCTTTTTGTTCTGCACCAGAGTTTTAGTCCGGTTCCCTCCTCACATAAATTCCCCCAGGGTTTATGGTCCTGTGCAGAATGCAAAAAGTGTAATTAATAGAAATTACAATTAATATACATAAGACAAAATTACAATTCCATATGATTTAATGCAAGTCACTGCCAAAGAAATCCAAGCACAACTTTCTACATATCACATGGAGTGAGATGGTACAAAAGCAGCTTGATCTGCTTCAGGAGGCGGGTTAGTTCAGAGGCTTGAGCTTGAACAGGGCTCTTGTCTCTTTTGTAAAGCAAGAAGCTGCCTGGGTACCAGACAGGAGCTAAAAGTTTATTTAGCCTGTACAAAGGGTGAGGGAGCAGCAAAGGGAATAGCACGGATTGTTGGGCTGAGAGCGCCATGCACAGGGTCTGACGTGTCCCAGAGGAAACAGGCTCAAGGAATAGAGTGGCGATTGCATGGGAATATAATGACGTGACAGTTTTCCACTCTTAAGTCTCTCTCGTGGTCACCTTTAAATTTCCCTTCTCCTGCTGTATGGATCAGAGCTGTAGCACCAGGAAAAGGAGCCTGGGAGGCAGCAGGGCTGCTCTGGCTCAGCATCCACAGAGAAAGTGATCCACGAGAAGGGTGGGAGTGGACCACAGAGTCTGTGCTTACTTCCCTGCTGCCATCAGACAAGTATCCAAATAGCTACAAAGATGCCACAGGGATGAAAGTGTTACCGACTGTGAAGGTAGTTCAGAGATGCTGGGGTATGGTAAATCAATACTTAGTCCATAAGTAACACTTTGCATCTGTAGATGGAAAACCAATCTTGCTCCCAGTGTGGATGCTGGGGGCAGCAGGCAGCATTTCAGCAGCCAGCTGAAATTACCCAGCTGAAATTACCCGGAGACTACTCTGGCTTGTCGCACTACAAAGTGGAGGCTTCTCTGCCTCTGCTTTTGCTTTTGCTCCTTGCCTCCTTCAGCCCTGCCATGCATAAACAACTGGGGGGAGTTTCGGGTGTTACTAATTTTAATAAAGTGGTTTTAAGAATGTTTTGCCTCTCCAGAGCTTTCATAACATATAGTAACAGAGGCATTTGGCAGGAGCAGTAAAGTAAATTGCTCCCACCCTCCCCTAGCATGCGGTAAGCTGTGTGTGTCCCAGCAGCCACGTGACTGAAAGTCTGAGCACGGCGCAGCACCTGGGAAGCTGGGAATGCCTGGGTGAAACACGCAGGCTCCATGTCCGGCATGGAAGCACCAGCCTCTGCTCTCCCACGCTCACTGGGCCCATGATCTCTGCCAACTCGTGCAGTTCTCTGCAGCTGCTTATTTTGGAGATGATGGGGGATGTTCTGTCACTGGGGATGCACATCCTTGCACCATGGTTTACTCTAAGCCTTAATTTTCTTTACTTTTGAGGGCTTGCATTAGACTTTCAGGCACTATTGAACTGAGACATTTGTGTTTATCTGCCTACCTGGTAAGGGAAAGGTAAGCAATTTTTATGTTTTAAATGCCTCTCATATCTCCCCAAGGGCATTTAGTTATCTCATTCCTTGGCTGTAGGTACAGTTGCAGTGGGTGTAAGTTACAGCTTCCTTCTACTCTATCTGCAAAGCAATCTGGAGCTCAGCTGACTTCATGGTGCAGTAAGCAGTGATTTACCTTAGAACAAGTAGGGTCAGAACTCCACACTGCTGCCTTTTCCCCCTTGTTTTAAATTAAACAAGTTCCTGATGATTTCCTTTACAGGGAACACCTGTTTCAGGTGCAGCTGGCCCTGTTCAGGTGGTGCTAATTATGGGTCAGAGGGGTGTAGCACAGGCCTGACATTTCCCACTCCAGGTGACAGTAGGGATGACACCAGAGCTGTCTGTGCCCCCCACAGGAGCAGAGGAGAAGAAAATGGTATCCTGTCTGGGAAAGTTTTGGGGACACCACTGAAGTAACGCTGCGAATCAGACTGAAATGACACTTGTTCTAGCTTTTTCTTGCTTGTGACATGGCTTATGAGGCTTGTCCTTTTCACCAAAATCTGGGGGATGTAGCTGAATGCTTTGTCCTGGCATCTGACCTGATGCTACCATGATCGTAGCCTGGAGTTCTTCAAGGCACTTGTTTTTGGAGCTAAAGGTGGCCTGTCAGAGTGCTTGGCATCAGCGTGCTTCCAGTAGTGGGTTATTCACATGTGAATGAGCAGTGACACAAGTTGGTGCTTCTGCTTTTACACCGAGAGTTCTTAGTGTTGCTCTTCTGTTTCCTTCCAAGCTGGAGCTTCCCTCTGCACAAAGGCAACTCCTCTATCCCCTGGAGCTGGCTACCCAGTCAGTCAAATACGAGCCAACCAGGATAGGTGTGCCTTGCTTTTAATACAGTCTGAAGCTCAGAGGGAACTTGGAGCTACTCTCTAGCTCTGTTGGGAGGGTCTGTCCTGAGGTGCACTGCTAAAATATGAGAAATTGGTGTTATGACTTCTTTTCAAAAGGTATGTTTAGATTTACAGCAGAAAATTTGCTGGATTATGGACAGATATCCAATTACTGACCGTCAAAACACCCTATTTTGCAACACTGAAGAAATTCACAAGAAATATTAGATTTTTCTCTGTGTCATTGTCTTCATTCAGCTGGAATGGATTGTTTACATGAAAGAGGAAAAAAGCCTACCTTTAGGTAAGCTGTTGCAACAAACATTGGCATCAGTGTAACTCCCTTGCCTTCTCTACCTGAGTGAGAGCTACACAGCATAAGCCTGTGGGAAATAATGCCAACAATCATGTATTGCTTCTTTGATTTATAGTTCCCTGGCAAATGCCCTCCAAATGCACCAACTTCACAAAGAATTTGTAGAAGCCATGAAGTAGAAGTCTTGCTGTGTGCCATGAGAGGCAATGTGTGGTCAGTACGAGTTGTGCAACTTTACGAGTGAAGTCGTAGCAGAGAGACAGACTTGCTGCAGACGGGCATGTATCAAACTGGTCAAGTGCAGCTGAGGGGCTTCTGACAGGATATTTACAAAGTGCTGATATCCTGTTTATGGGAACCATGTAAACAATCGAAGGCCATTGCCCAAAGGCTCCAATGTTACTCGGATCTGCGTAAAAGACAGTTCCAACATGTGCAATGCAGTCGGCAGCTCTGATGCTGTGACATGGCAATCAAAGCTGCTCCGCTGTAATTAAACGCGCACGGTGATGCGCAGCGCGTTGCATAAGGTGCAGCGTGAGACAGTGGGAAAAGGCTTGCAGAGATTTCTGTTTCAGTTTAGTTAACCTGTGCGCCCTTTAAAGTAGCTGGTTTGGAAAGATGGATAATTAGCTTTGTGTACTGTAGCTCTTCCTGGAAATCTCCCTCCTGGTTCACAAAGGGGAATGTTACAGGAGCAAAACTCGGGGAAGGGTTGAGGAGGCAGGATGGAGATGGAAGAGCAGAGTTCTGCACAGGCTGTCAGGTCTGGTATGCTTCACCTGAGACAGGCCGTCTCCTGCGCTGGCTTAATGGGCTTCTGGCTGATGTCAGGCTGCTTGTGTGCTGGGTTTGGGCAGGGTAGGTTAATCTGGGTGTGGAGCTGGAACGTGAGTGTGTGGTGCTTGAGGGGGTGACCTTGACTGTAGGCACGCTGCAAGTCAGGGGCCAGAAGTGTCTCATCCTGAGCATCTGATGTGCAGCCTCACAGAAAAGGAGTTCTCAGGGATACCTGTTCAAAGTCCTATAGAGGAACTGTTCAGAAGTTTAATGAGGTTCAGAGACTGAACTTGTGTTTGGGAGCCTTGGCTACTTCACCCTTATGCCTAGCCCTTTATTTCCTGTATGAAGAACAAAGACCCTGTCTGCAGGAGGATTGAGCGAGAGCTGCCAGCCATAGCTTAGTGCTGTTCTTAATTTAATAGCATCACTGATCTAATTTAACCCAGCCCTGGCCTTTGTCCTGTCCCACTTGATTTACACGCATGCGCTCCCAGTGCCATAAAGGAAATCTCCTGCCTCTCTTAAATAATGCTAAGCTGCAGGAACGAGGACGAGGGAGTGGATGTGTAGATACCACACAGAGGAGTTACCTGTGGAAGTGTCACAGTCAGCCAACTGGCTGCTGCCACCTCCCCCCCAGGACATCCAGCTGCAGATTCCTGCCTTGTCCCATCTCCTGTTTGCACCTCAAACAACCAGCACCCTCCATACCCATGGATGGAGAGACAGGGACAAGTTCCCTGGGACCTGGGCCTTTGCCTCCCCTTGGTCTTTGGGCAAACCCACAGCTCCTTGCTGAGAGAGCAGAGAAACATGCAGGCAATGAACGCCTTTTATTTTGCTGTTTAGTGTGGAAGGAATCCGGGCTGCACTTGAGATGGGTTGGGGAATAGCCAGCTCTGACCAGAGAACTGGGGTCTGTCTCTTTTCCTGGTAGCTGACAGCAGGCTGACCAGCATAAATGGGAGGAAAAATCAGCATTGCAGGCAGATGGTTTCCACCCGTGCAGGAGCTCTCCCTGCTCTTCTCAGCCCCACAGAGGCCTACAGTCCTTCCCTGTGGCTCCCAGTCAGTACCTAATCTGTGGCTAAGATGGCTAATCAGTTTCTTCTGTGTGTGACTTAGGAACGGTGTCCAGGGAGACTTGGATACCTGAGGTGATGTTCAGGCCTTTGGTGGGAAGAGAAGTTGACTAGAAGATGATTTCATATAGTCTTGGCCATTCCCAAACCAAACCCCAGAGGTTTCCACATACCATGTGACTCATGGGCTCTCAAGAGTTAGTGGTACTGAATTCACTGGAGATCAAAGAATATGGAGTTTTATAGCAGGTTGGGCCCAGTCAGGGAAAACACCGAATGGAAATGTGGTGTTGGGTGTTGCAACCCTAAAATATTCCTGATCAAACTCTTACCCTTCTACCTGCATCTACCTGCTGATAGAGAGCATGATATCCAGCCTGCCTGCCTGCTGATGTGAACTGGAGGGAGTGCTATGGATTATTTTTGCTGGAGTTGTAGGAGAGCTTCATTGGGGACCACAGTGTCCTAGTTCAAAATATGACTGCAGTGGTGAATTGGGCACCTGTGTTTATAGGCTCCCTGGGGCAGACTGTCTCATCACCTCTGCATGACAACAGCCAGCACAATTAAGGCCTGATCCTCACAACTTCTTTTTTTTTTTTTTTTTTCAGTCACTTCAGTAATAGTAATGATTAACAGTAATTATCAGAACAGTAGTGGGAGTGTCCCATAATGCTAGTGGATGGGGGAATTCCACTAAGCGCATCTGCTCCAATGCTTAGCGCTGGTTACCAGGCCAAACAAATACACCAGGGACCCGTGGCTCTTTCCTAGATTTGGTTTCTGGAATGTGTGCTGGCTAAGCTGGTTTCAGGTGAATTGCTGTTTACTCCATCATCCCTAATGACACGTTCCTCCTGTCCAGGGTGCTCCAGCTCCCCGTGTGCATGGTTGGCGTGCAGGTGACAGTCACCACTGTGTCGCAGCCAAAACGTGGAGTCTGCGGATGTCTGAAGTCCCGGTGGTGGAGCAGGGCCTGGAGCACATGGTGAGTCACAGCTCAGTGCTGCTTTGGATTCAGCAGGCCAAGCACAGGCAGAGAAACAGCCCGCTAGTCAGCCTTTCTTCTGCTCATATATGCTTGAGATATATGAGCAAAATATTTGAAACCAATGTAGCCGAGGCCTCTGATGGCCAAGATTCCCAGATGGAGCAGTGAAGAGTCAGGGGCTCTGCTGGTAGTGTGTGTGCAGCACATATTGCTCAGGCTTTACTGCAGGCCTTAGAGGCTGGCCCTGTGCTTCAGCAGGTCTGTCCTTTTCACTTTCAGTGTCTTCCTCTTGTCTTCCCCATGCTGGCACCAGCTGTCCCAATGGGAGGTGCAGGAGAGGGATGGAAAGTCATGGTGGAGAGCCTATAGCCAGGAGGGACTGCTGTGCAGAAAACCTGAGGGCAGCTGATGAGTCACGCCGATCCCCATCCCAGTCAGTTTGCTGTCATTTCACTGTCCTGGGGTAGATGTCAATCTCTGGGCAGAGCCATCCAGTAGGTGGGCTGTAGGGTCATCTACCAGGAACATGCTGCTGTTTAGAAATTTCAGTTCTATTGGCCAGAGATCAGGGGCCTGAATGATGCGCCCGTGTGTGCACACGGTGACCGACCAGAGAAGGCAATCTTCATTTTTGTGTATGTTCTGTGTCTCACTGGTTATCCTCACCCTGGAGAATGAGAAATTCTGTGGAAGAGATGACTTCATAAACGCAAAAGAGGTGCTGATGGACAGAACAGCACATAGAGCTGGTAGGTAAGGGGCTGGTGTTCTTGCAGCTGCCTTGCAACCTACTACATGCTGTGGGGAAATCCCCTTTGCTTCCAGCTTTGTCCTTCTATAATTCTGTTCTGTTCTATGTAATTGTTCTAAACAGTTCACTCGAAGCAAGGAGAAACAATTAATAGATATATAGGCAGTGATATGGGGGGGATATGGCTTGGTGACACTCTCAGCAAGGGCACAGGTTTGTTTAGCAGCAAGTAAAGTGATTAACCACAGGGAGACTCCACAAAGCAGAAAGGCTTCAAACCCCTTGGAGGCTAAGAAATCACTCAGCGTGGAGCACTGGGCTGTAATTAGGAAAGGGAAATCACCAGCTGAACATTATGAAGTTCTTGCTGCCCGTGAGATGTGTTGAGCCATTCAGGATTTGCCCAGGGAAGAGTAATGTAAAAGTCATAGAAGCCAGGAGAATGAAATTTTAAAAACTTCCCTTTAGGGAGGAATGCAGCATGAACCTGCAGACCTGTCTCCCTTTTCAGTCTTCTGAGATGGATGAGAATTAGCTGCTTGGGGTTTTTTCTGTCATTTTTAAATTGCTGATAAGGCTGACCCAAGAAGTTGGCAAAGAAATCAGTGAATATGGGGAATTGTTCTTTATTTTAATAGCAAAACATCTGTGTTGTCCAGTAACTTTGACCTCATGCTAGGTTTACAGGAAGAGGCATCAGCCACTTTCAGTCCTGGGTGCAGAATTTGAACTCTCATAGTTTATAGGAGAGACTGATTGTTTAAGAACACTTGACCTAATTCATCCCTCGCATTCATTGCAAATTTGAAACTGACCTTTAAATGGAATAATTTGGCTCAAGGTTTTTGTTTCCTCCATTTCCTCCAGACAGTCAGATCTACGTATTCCAGTTAAAAATACCTTCCCTTCTTAGGGCATTTGTGTTCCCGTGAGTCCCAAGATTTTTACCGTTTAAGATTTTCATAAAATCATGGAATCATTTAGGTTGGAAAGGCCCTGTAAGATCATTGACCCCAACCACTCCCCCAGCACTGCAAAGCCTACCGCTGAACTGTGACCCCAGTGCCACATCCGCAAGTCTTTTATATCCCCTCAGGAACTTAATATTAATCTTGAATAGTTCAAATGAAAATGCTGTCAAGAGCGAGGTGCATTCCAATTGATGTCCGACCTTCTGAGAGTATTTCTTGAGCATCTCTCATGCTGTGCAATGAAAGCTTGTTGTATGCATGTGTAAAAGTCTGCTTACACACACACACTGACATGTGCACTCATGCCTGGATGATTTTCCCAAGAATTTATGAAACTGTGGCTTTGTGTTACTTCGTGTGTGTGCATAACAGTGCCGAGTGCATCAGTGCAAGACTAGGAATGATTTTCTTTCGTTTTCAAAAATACTTTCTAACAGGAAAAGATGTTGATTTTGCAAACTGGTCTTGAACAGACGAAACCAATGCAGATCCATCCCCACAGCAGCAATGCGTAAAACCGGGTACAAGTCCTACGGAAGGCAGCAAAAGTAAGTGGTATAGGCACTTGCCAGGCATAGTTTTAGTTATGTAAAAACACAGAGATGAAGTGGCAGTTCATTGCTGTGAACATGTGTATTCTTCTACAGCAAGTCCCCATGAGGAAAACAGACGCCACAGAAAAATATACGTTTAAGCTGTGTTTTTTCCTCTCTAAATCAAAAAGGTCATTTTGTTCATAGAAAGTGCTGGGTGTTATCAATGATACACACACTGACAGACAAAGCTCAGTCCATATCTTTAAATAATCACTGCTGTGAATCTGCTGCTCTGTTCCAAAAGGGGAGATGAATGCTTGGGACATTGGAAGGGGCTAAAGCATGGACTTGAGCTGAGCCTCTGTGCTTCGTAGAGAGAAGTTTTCTTTGAACGTGATCATTAAGGCATTGCGAGGTAATGAAACCAAGCAAGTCTTTTGCGCAAGTTCTGAACGTATTTCCTCATATCCTCGTTACGCTTTGTACAGAAGAAAATCCTGAAATGTCAAAGCATTCAGGGGGCTATTCACTGGTCGGGTGCCAAGGGGCACAAATCTATCGGCACCTTGCCTTGGGCGTGCCGGTTCACCCTGGCTGAAATCGAGGCCAGCAGCAGAGATGCACCCGTGATGCTCTGTTGCCCAACCTGTGCTGCCTCTTGGCATTGCACAGACATGTCGCTCCTACCGGGACCTGTGGCATGCAATGAACCTGCCTTACAATGACCCCATTGATGCAGCAAGGCCTCTTGGAAAACTGGCTCTTAAGGCGTGTGCCAACCTTATCCCAAGAGGCATCCTCCACGTGGAGGAGGTGGTGGTGAAAGCCGCACACAGGGATGCCGGATGCGAAATCAGGTGCTGTGAAACAAAGCACATTACAGAAAGGTGAAACAAAGATGTGTCCATGATATTGTTTTCCATATATTCAGATCTGAAAGAGGAAATTCCAATGAATTGCTCCCATTGTGTCAGCGTTACTTGGTATCTGGGTACCGGTACAAGACTATAATTAAATGTTGCCTTTCAGAGGATAAATCATGCAGGAATTTAAGGGTAAAATTAATTATAAAGTGGAAGTTCTATGGTAATGCTGCTTTTTAAGGCATCTGTAAGCCCACACACAGAAACACATTGCTAATCATTGCAATTCCTTCCTTTACTCGTTATGATCTCTGAAAGAGTAGACAATAAAATCTTTAATAAGGGGGATCAGCACAAATTAAAGAAGCAACAAAAACAGTCATGTGGCGTCAAAAAAGATACCATCTGCATGACATGACACTAATGCTAGAGGGGAAAAAAAGGGGGCTTAGGAAAAGATTCCAGTCCCATTTGCTGTGGACGGTGTCCTTCTAAATGCTACTTTCACATTGAGCTTTACTGCATTTATCTTGCCAACTCTCATACCATTTAGGTAATTAATAAGTGGTGCTGACACACAATTCTGTAGCAACATGCTGCCTTTTTTCTCTTCAGCATCTCCATGCCTCTGTAGACCTAAGAAAATGCTCCCAAAATGAGGAGGAGTATGATTTGAAAGCACCAGATCTATTGCAGCCCCCTGAATGAATGTCTCTTAGAGCTGCATTCTGAATATGGAGTTGTGGTATATTGGTGTTCTGCAGTACCTTGTGCAGTTACCTGTCTTGTATCAATAACTGCTTATAAAACAGAGAAATTAGGGACACTTGAGTCATCAGTTGTTACAGCGCAACTCAGTGTCAATACTCGGGTTCCTTTCACTGTGAGATAGCCTTATCAGTGCCACAATAAACTGGGTATCGATTTGCCTTTATGGAGAGCCGGAAGGCAGGGGAAGATGATTTTTCCTTTAAAAGGAAAAGAAGTAACCACCATTGCTGAGCAGCTTCCTGTGTTGAAACACACGTCATATTTCAGGCAAATGTGTGCAGTAGGGATTTGGTGGGATCTCTCAGTCATCCGATGGTGGGATGTAAGTGCTGAACGAGGTCTTGCCTAATATAGCAATAGAGTGCATGGGCTTCAACAGGATGCTTGAAAGGAAATTTTTTTTAAAGTAGTTGTAACTGGTTGGCTGCTCTTTCAAGCATCTTCTAACTGAAAGGTCTGTTGCTTCCAGGAACTGCCTGTGCTGCTGGGCTATGATGAAGCCAAGGGCTAGAGGGGAACACGGCATACGCACCCCCGGAGCTCAAGACCATTGTAGCCAGTCCAGGTGCCAGGTGAGGTGCTGACGTTCCTCGTGCCTGTGCCGTAACTTAATAGACCATTTCTGCCCCTAGCTCCGGGGCTCTCTGGCAGCTGCACGTGTGTGCAGAGGGTCACTGCAGAAATGCCAGATGGGAGATTAGGCCAGCACATTCCAGTTGCCCACCCTGGGGTGTTTTCCAAGCCTCAGCTTTGGCACGCGTGTTATTCATGGCAATGCAATGGCCCAGTGGTCCTTTGTGTGTCAGCAGAGCCTACCTGGGCAGCAGCTGGCACCGGGTCCGCAGGGCACATCGCACGGATGCTTTCAGGGCGAGTAAAGGCAGTGGTCCCGAGGCTGTGCCGTAAGGATCCACAGCGCCCGGAAGTCCCGGGCACCAGTGCCTGGGCCAGACTGCTCAGAGGGGACGGGGAATTTTATGGCCCCAGGCAGTGATACTTTCTGGAACGAGGGAAATCTAATATACCCCGGCGGCCGGAGATGCCAGAGCTGCCCTCCGCTCCAGGCGAAGGGTCGGGACAGCCGGGCCGGGGCGCTGTCCCTGCCGGCCGTAGGGGAATCGCCCGCGGGCAGAGCCGGGGGCGGCCCGGGCTGGCCGGAACGCCGGGGGCGGTGGGCAGGGAGCGGAGGCCGGGACGGGCCCCTGCCCCTCGCCGGGGCGGGCCGGCTGTCACCGCGTCTGGCCCCGCCTCTCGGCGTGCACATAAAAGTGCGGCCGGCGGTCCGGCCGACTCCACACCGCTCCGGCTCTCCTACTTCTACCGCTTCCATTCCTGCCGCCTCCTCTGCTCCCCGGGGACCGAGGGCGATGGACGCCGACTGCCAGCGGGCCCGCAGCCTGCTACTCTTTCTCTGTAAGCGGCGAGGTCCCTGTTCCTCCGGGCAGGGGCTGGGAGGGCATCGGGTGCTGTGTGCTGGGGTGGGGGCATTCTTTGGCTGCTGAGAAATCTGTATCAAAGCGTAATGTTCAGGTGAAGTTCAGTCTTCAGATGAAGCTGATGTGTTTCTCTCCGATATGAAGTCCCAGGCGGTGACAGGTGTACCCGGGTGGATTGTATGAGCTGGGGAGTGGGACGCACCCCACCCTCTGTGGTGTGTGCTCGTATGGGATGTTTTGTTGCTTGTGCGATGCCCAAGTGTATCCTGTGACTGAGTGAAGGCGAGCATTGTTTCCCTTCTCCCCAGCTCTGCTCCCAGCGCAATCTGTTCTCTTCCACTTTGACCTGTCCTGTTTGTAGCCTGGTCCTGCTGCCTTCGCCCAGGCCATGCTCTGAGCGAGCTCAGTGGGTGAATCCTCACAGCAGCAGAGACTTCCTTATGGTAACAAAACAGGTTGTGGCCTCCCTCTGCTTGACACTTCTCCACCTTCTCGCTGGGAGTGTGTTACTCTATTGTATGACATAAGCTACCTGAAAGTCCCAAGTGAACACGTGTATCCTTAGAGCATTGCGAGTCCTGGGGCCTGGGTGTGCTGTGATGCCAGAGCTGATCCTTGTCACACACCTCCATGGGGAGCTGGCTGTGACAGGAGGTGACTGCTGAGAGCTGACCCTGTTGGGCAACTTGAGCTGTGTGGGCAAAGTTCTGAGACCTGGCACACTCACATCTTGCTTTAATGACCAAGCATATTCTCAGTCTCATGATGTTGGGCTTGAGCTTGTAGTTGATGGAGAAATTCTGTTCCCAAGAATCCTCTTTTGAGATAGATGTTTTCTGCACCTGCTAAGCCCACTGCAGCATGAGTTTGCGTCTTCCATCTTAGCCAGGTATTTCCATCGCAGCTGATGGATCAGCTGCTGCACAGCACCTCACTTGCCAGGACAGCAGGCTAAACATCGTGTAGTCTGTGAGTCAGCCATGCTTTGTGCAAAACTGGCACTGGAAGGAAGTGGTATGTCTTCATGGATCTGTATATGAATTTATTTGTTTCCGGGGCAGGCACAACATCTAATAGTAAGGGATGCATTAGTCATAGCTAGGTGGCATCATAACAAGTGCTATGAGCACTTTACTGCCTTCCCCTCCCAGGGCAGGAGTGTAAGCAGAACTTGGTGCTTCTGGGAAGACTGTTTGTCACTGATGTTATGCCAGACTGGAAGAGGTTCCCTGCTGCATGGCTGAAGCCTTACTGAAGTGGCAGTCCTTGAGCAGTTCGTATCCTGGCTATCGTGGGCTTGGAGACTGCTCAGCAGAAAGGCAGCAGTGGGAGAGAGCTGTCACTCACTCCTGAGGAGACACGGTGCTGTGCCAGCCACGTAATGATGTGGTGGTGATGGAGTCAAGCCCAGGCCCTGACTTTTCTGGGAGTTGCTGCAGGAGCCTTGGCACTGATCTGCTTGTGGTCACTGTAATGACCACTCAGCGGGGAAAACAGGCATTGGACCTCCAGACTCACTGGACAGTTCCAGGAACTGCTGACCTTATGTTTTCCTGTGCCACATTTGCCTGGCTGTCAGCAAATGGGCTCAACATAAAGATCCCTGAGTCTGAAGATGGGGAAAATGTTAGGGGCTGATGTGTCTGGCTGGAAATAATGGATTTCTGCTTTTGTGGCGTAGGCGCCTGAGCCCCTACGCAAGTGGTGCACAGCAGAGTGGCCAAGGCACAGGGGCAGCATAATGAGATCCAATTAAAGATCCCTGGTGCGTGGGTCTCCAGAGGGGTGGAAGCAGTACTGGGATAACTGGGTACACATAATGCACAATGATCTGCATTATTTCTGCTTAAGGGTAAGTCCTGGCATTGTATTGAAGATGATCGTGTGGGCCTGTAGCAATTTTGGAGCACCAGTCTTCCCATGACAGACTGATGTTTCCAGGGCTGCCTTAGAGCTGCTGTGGCCTGATCCTGGACATGCATGACTGTGAGTCTTCAGTTCTGGAATTCAGCGGTGGTAGTAGGGATGCTCACAAAACCAGTGGGACAGACTGGCTAACTTCCATGTTCCCTACTTAGTTTACACAAAGAAGGCCTTAGACAGTCAAGACATGCCCTGGATGTCCAAAAGCAGGTGATAGGGGTGCACCTTGATCTGTCTTTGCAGTTCAAATGGGCTGAGATCCTTTAGGTGCTTGTCACCTGCGCACCTCTGCTTTACAAGTGCAGCCCACGTGAAGGGTGTAGGTGCTACTGCTGTGGCAGAGAGACCACAGAGATGCCTAATGGGAGGTAGCATCATTCAGGTGAATAAGTACAAGACTGGCAATCTCAGTGACAGACAAAGCCAACCCAAATAAGGATTGAGCTCTCAGACACCTGACAGTTCCCCTAGTGTAAATCCTCCTAGGAGTAGTCCTCAGTTTAGTGTATCTCGCATGTGCATCCTTCGTCCTTGGCAGTTGTCCTGCCAGTGGAAATGATAGCTGGTTTCAGTGGACAAACAGATAATTAGCCCTCACAGGTCATCTCTGATGGAGGCTGCAGGAAGCGAAGGCAGCTGGTCACTGGCCCTCACTTTCCTTTCATCCCTCATGGAAGGACGAGTAAGCAGCAGCATTATTCGTGTTCCAGTAAGTCAGTGTTAACCTTGCAGGAATACCCGCGATGCCGGCTGGGATTATGCGTTCGTGAAGTGCTGTAGGAATGCAATGTATAACAGTCACATTCCTGCAAGATACACAGGAAAATTCACCACCTCATTACCGTTATCTTGGACTCTGTGTTTGCTTAATGAACAGTGAAGGAATAAAAGTATAACCTCTCCCAGGTCCTGTGTTTGGTATACATCACCTGATAAATATCCTGGGAAAGGCTCTCCTTTGCCATTGCTGTGTGTGGATCCCTTATCATCCCAATGATGTCAGAGAGGAAGTATGTGCATGGGGGAAAGGGCAAAATAGAGCAGTGCAGAGCAGGAAGGACTTTGCCCAAATGCAGCAACTACTGCTGGGTGTCAGCAAATATCCACGCCTGCACTCCAGCCTTCCCGGCCCTGAGTGCCTGTAGTCAGGTGGAGGAGGTGGCCGCACATGGCTGGGATCGGGAAAGCCCTTGAGCAGTGTTGGAGAAGGAGGTTATTTTTAATTTGTCCCTCACAGATGTCTGAGTTGTGGCCTTTAACTGGAAAGCAATGCTTCCTTCTGCAGCCAAGAGGAGAGCTGACCTGCCTCTTCCGTGGACCTGAGTTGGAGTTTTCTCAAATGCGGGAGCTGGGTTCTGGTAATTCTGGAACTGGGAACTTCACCTTAAAAAGCAACTGCTCGGTTTATGCTCAGGTCAAGGAAGTGTGCAAACTCTGACAGAAATGTGTAGGCTACACGACATCCTCAGCTGGCTTAATCCATCTGCTTAGCAAGTGGATATCTTGGGTACCTCTGGCATGTTTAGCTTTGACTTTTGTTAATTTCTGTCGTTACTTCTTTCTGTGACACAGTGTATCCTTAGTGAGACATTGCTGTCCTGTGCCACAGCTCCTTCCAGCCAAGGGAGCAGCTTAGTCCATGGAGCACTCCTGAAATGTCCCCCTAGTTCCTGGGAAGAAGAACTACTTGGTAAATCTTTTCCCAGCACCTTTTGGGACCCCAGGTCCCTGGGCTGCCGCTCTCTGACAGCTGGTGGTCTGATGGCCTCTTCTTTCAAACACTTGAACTTTCTGTTTTAGCATCTCAGACTGGTCTTACAGAAATGTCAAACTGCTGCTGCTGAGGAAATCTTCGGTGAGCACAGTGCTGCTTAAAAAAAAATCCCACCCTGAAAGTAAACTTACATGTCCTGCCCCACTGGAGGGAAAGGCAGGTCCTGCTGAGTCATGCCAGCAGGCACAGGAGTCTCCAGCTGGTACAGGTGCCAGCATCACGGATCTGTTACTGTCGCTCTGGCTCTGAGGGACCTGGTCTTTGTCCTTTCTTCTAGAGCTTGGTGGAAATCTGGCTTATTAACTTTGCGAGGAATGCAGTGTAGAGGGAGGTAAGAAGGAGGAATGATGTTTTTCAAAATGCAAACGCAGGAAAAAACGCTGTCCCTCTTAGATATTCCTACTGGTTTTGTGTGTAGCTGGAATGAAGGATAAAGGCAGCCTGCTAATCACCCAGAAATAGATGAGCTGCCGGAAATCCATAAATTACCACTACTAGATTTAACCCTGAGATGTAATGAAACTTTCTAATAACTGGAGTTGAATTAGAGTGATCAGGAAATTATGGAGGCACACTCCCTCCATTAGACATGCATGACCTGACAAGTTAATAGAGGCAAACAGCCCAAAGACACAAATTACAGACTTCTGTGGAATGGGGCTGATGACTAAGCAGTTCATGAGCAGGTTAATTTGTGACCACAGCAGGAGTGTTAGCCAGGGAGATTTCATGGCCAGACATTCACTGTTCTTCATGGGCTAGCCTTGAAGCTACAGGTACCTGTGCTGGCTTTTGAATCCTGTTTGCAAATGTTCATTTAACTAGTGGAATGCCTGAAACCTGTGCCTGTTTCTTCTGATGTTCTGCTAAGTAACAATGGCCCAGGGTCCATAAAGGGATCAGAAACCTGTCCAAGCTCATGGACAGATGAGGAGGGTTTTGTATCTCCTGTTTGCAGCTTTGCAAGCAGGCTTTTAACCAAAGAACTGCCAAAAGAGTGGGTGTTAGTGCGGGAACTGTCCAGCCCTTCAGCTGTCTTCAGCAAGGACAGGGCTGAGGAAGCTCTTTGCTGGTCAAGAGCAGCTTTTGTGTTAAGCCTACCTCGAGCAGTTTGTGGTCGCTGAAGCCAGTGGTGGGGTGCTGAGCATGGCTCAGCACTGACCTGGTTTGCTGAGTCACCAGCTGCACTGACTTGCAGATTCCTAGGAAATTCTCTTCCTGTGGGCCATTGTGAGTCAAGGATATCTTGATTTTGATCAGCAAAAGGACTCCTCCTGTGAGGAATGCTGCATTGACATGCCTAATTATGGAAGCCTGGCTATCTCCCTTGCACAGGTACCATGCCAGACCGGTCAGAAACCTAACATAATCATCAAATGGCCTAATTCCTGCCTCTCCCCTGTAATCTCTCCAAGCCTCTTCCTGCCCAGTTTCACTCAGAGTGTGGGTGAGAGATGGTCACAGACACCAGGTTTCTGTTTAATCTGTTCTGCATTGTAAGTTTGTATTTCAGAGATGTTTCTTTGGGCTGCCTTACATAATGTAGGCAGCAGATCACTCAGACCTATATTTTTTCAGCTTTCAACTTCGGGTCTTTCCTACCATGATGAGAAGCTTGTGTTCTTCTTGTATTAATGAGTACAGCAGCTTAAATACTTAACTCGAAATGCATCTAGTTTTGACTGTTGTTTTTCTTCTCTTATAGGTTACCTATTGCAAGCAGTTCTGGGCACAACAGTGATCCCATTATGTGGGCCTGGTGAAATGGAGAACTGCACAACAGCGCTCAGTAAGTACTGCACAGCTCTTTGTAAATAACCCATCTTTGGTTCCTACCTTCCTCGGGCTGGCAGCCTCACTGAGGTGCCTTCGGAAATAATTTTTCTCTGAGCAACATTGCCCCATTCTGAGGTGCTAATGAAATATCCTTGCAGTCCAGACAGAGAACAGCCCACGTGTGGCCCAAGTCGGGATAACAAGATGCAAGCCTGAAATGAAGGACTACTGCTTCCATGGGCAGTGCATGTACATCGTGGACTTGAATGAGCACTATTGCAGGTGAGGTGAACTTTGATCTCACTGCCATTGACATTTAGCTGAAACACCAATCCAGCCAAGTATGAAATGCTCACAAGAACTTGAAGAGGAGCACTGTTAAATGCTCAGCTGCATTTAACTAAGTGTTAACCACCTGTGCTGCTTTCAGCGAAATCTCTGTGAGAGTCTCAGACACCTGAAATTAGTGACCTACCCACCTTAGACTTGGGACATTCATTCTGATGTGCTTCCCTGTCCATCTGTATTTATCGTAGTCTGAGAGCCAGATCTCAAGCAGAGCACTGAGGTCTCTCCTTTGATCCAGCCTCCCAAATAAAGACCCTCTAGGCATTTTTAAGGCTGTTGCTCGTTTACCTGAACAATTTGCAACCGTCTCTAGCACCACGTGGGCTTGAGTTCCATCTGTTCAAATGTCTTGTCCCTGAGGAAACAGCAGGTCAGCAGCATAGGACGCTCTGAGGGCTGCTGAGGTGTAACCCCGCAGCCACATCTCTGATTCTGCCTGTCTCATGCTCAGGTGTGACGTGGGCTTCTCTGGAGTGCGGTGCGTGCACTCGGAGCTCGTCCGGCAGCCCCTCAGCAAGGAGTATGTGGCACTGACCGTCATCGTGGTCCTGCTCTTCCTCGTTGCCATCTGTCTCACCAGCTACTACATCTGCAGAAGGTGAGACTCGTGTTCATGGTGGCTCAGGAGGGCAAGCTAGCAGAAGGTGTCAGGCATCCTCTGAGCACCGCTGTGTAGCCTGGGACACCTCACTTGCTGGACAGTTCGATGCACAGACCCTCTCACCTGCGCTTGAAGTGTTCAGGACAGGCAGTGTGCTGGCAGCGTGCCATGGCCCAGACTGCAGGGCGGGCAGCAGCACTCCCAGGTGCCTCTTCACCCTGATACAGAGGACTCTGTAGGGTGGTTCATGTCTGGCTTAGAAGGTGTGTTAAGATCAAGGACAGAGCAGACAGGGAATCGGAAAATTCTGGTTCTTTCTTTGGTAATGCCATTCCCCCAGTCATCAGGGACTGGAGAGCAGCTGGATTACTACTAGCTAATTTGTTGATCTGGTATGTTATTGTGGTGAGTGCGATATCATGAGCATTGCCTTATCAGCTTTACCGTTGGGGGACAGTACTCTGCTCCATGAACAGACCCACAAGCAGCAGGAATCATTCTCTGGCCTAAAAACTAGTGGTAAGCAGCTGTCAGAGAGCCGAGGAGGTGGAACAACTCCAGAGTCGAAGCTCCACTTCACGCAATTGGTAGCTAGGTGGTAACAAGCAGGATTTCTCCAAGACAAACCTAGTACCGGCAGGAAGACTTTAATGCAGATGTGGAATTTTCAGTGAAGAGTTGAGAAAGGAGGCTACATTCAAGTGATGTCAGACCTGGAAATGAGCGCAGACAGAGCCCAGCTGCTAGAGATTTAAAACAGATGTGAGGAGCTATACAGCTTTTTTTTTTCCTTCCTTCCTTTACCCCCCACTCCCCATCAGTCCCCAAAAGCAACTGGCATTCTAGAACTCACATTTCTCTCTTCTATTCCAGGTACCGAAACAAGAGGAGACAAACAAATGCCAGTGAATACAAGGAAGTTGGTGCCCTATAGGAGAAACTGTGGCTTCCTGCAGTGTTCCGTTCACCTGGATGGACTCAGTGGCTTCCCATCTATTTAAATGTTATTTTTATTAATAATATTTACAATATTTATAACCTTTTAAAAATTTCAATTGTTTCGTGATTCAGTCAGCATAGGTCAAGCATTTTATTTTCAGTGTTTTATTTTTTTATTAAATAATATTTCCTAAAGGGAACCCCACCGCAGCGGTTCTTTGGGATAGAGATATATTTTTATAAAAACTCATCTTCTTGCTCTGGAGAGAAGAATTTTATATTTATTCTTGTGAATATACACAAAGCAATTGTATTAATTGAAATAAAAGTTCTAGACAAAGTCACAATGTCTGCTGATTCCAGAGAGTGGTGGTGAACAGAGTTACCTCCACCTGGCAGCCTGTCACAAGTGATGTTCCGCAGGGCTCCAGTCCCCTGGCACCAGTCCTGTTTCGTAACTTTATCGACAAATCCTCAACAAAGGAAAAACGTTGAGAGCCTGGAGCATATTCCAAGAAGGGAGAGGGGCAAGGGTCTGGAGCATAAGTCCGATGAAGAGCAGGTGAGGGAGCTGGGGGGGCTCAACGTGGAGAAAAGGAGGCCCCGGAGGGGACCTTCTGGCTCTCCACAGCTCCTTGACAGGAGGGGGCAGGCAGGGAGGGATCAGGGGGTCTACTTCCAGGGGACAAATGACAGGACAAAAGAAAACAGCCTCACACTGAGCCAGGGGAGGTTTAGATTGGATATTGGGGAAAATTTCTTCACTGAAAGGGCTGTCCAGCCCTGGCACAGGCTGCCCAGGGCAGTAGTGGAGTGATTTAACAGACATGTACATGTGACACTTGGAGAGACGGGTTGTGATGGGCTTGGCAGTGCTGCATTAGTGCTTGGACTCTCTGATCGGAGGGTGAAACCCAGCATGGCTTGACTGAACAGTATCTTTGAAGCCTCAGCAGTTATTTTTGGAGAGAGAAACCACAGTATTATTAATAACGTGTATCAGTGCACCTTAGTTCCAGTGGATAGTTTTAACTGGCACAACTGGATGAGGTCTTACAGCGCAGCTCCTTGTGCAGCATATCCAACATGTACTGCGTGACAGCTGCGTGGATCTTGGCTCATCCATACCCCCAGGAAGGTTGTGCTGGTTATGTTTTGGATTTGAGCAGGGAGGCAGCAGCAAAAGTTCATAGGTCTACAGATGAACACCCTAACATTTGGCAGCTCAGGCTCTGCGTGTAGCTGCCTCAGGAAAGCTGCTTCAGAACCAACACACGAGTCTTCCCCACAGAGTTCCTGTCACAGTATCCATTGTACAGCTTGGAGCAGGGCAAGGAAAGTTTTTGAGTTTGGGTATGAAATAGATAAATTGTTGGTCTGAAATAATGATGAAATAGCCCGCTGAGTTTAGCTGCACCCCAGGCGTTGGCTGCTTGTGAACAGGAAGGATTCTTGCAGCACCTGAATCATCCCTGCTAATCCCATCACTTCTCACACTTGCAGAAGATGTGAGAAAAACCCAACCTTTACGTCATTCCTGGTCATTGCCAGACATCAGAGCGAGCTGCGCTGGGCTGCGTTGTTGGGCGTTCGTGGGTGTGAGACCGGTGATCCCTTGCCTTGTGCAACAGTGGATTGTCCTGTAGCGATTACGCTCACCGTGCTGGGTCTGTGCAGGTAGCCCGTGGCTACCTTCTGCCAGCTTCTGAGGCAACCTAAGTGCTCGTTGGCAGTGCTACTGCCCTGTCCTTGCCCAGCCCTCAGTGTAAGTCAGTCAATGGTTAAAAGATGATTTTGGTTGGTACCAAGTTTTCCCTGGTCTGCCTGGGCCCTTGTGTCTCCCTTCAGCACTGAACTAGAAGGGGACTGTTGGTCATTGCCGGTTAACTGGGTTAACTCTGCATCATAAGGCCCTTATTAGCTGCTCTTCAGCTTTTCACTTCCTCTCTCCTTCTCCTGTAATGCAGTTGTGACACAGGAACCTGTTCTGCTGGGTAACTGGTGACAGCTAATGGCAACCCCAGCCGTAGCCTCGTTGTTACACAGCCTTTCTTAGTGGAAAGATGCAGCAAAAAATCGATTCTTGGAGCCTCCTTCCATTCTTGCTGTGACCCAGTTAGGATATGTGGTGACACATCTTTTTTCCCCCTCAGGCTTCCCTGCCTGTCTGTGAACCACTCTGCCCTGTCCCTGTTTATCCTCCAGAAACTTTTCCTGGACTTACAGAGAGACAGCCCAGAGGCCTGGCCCCCACACACTGACCTTTTTGCTCCTGTGTTCCACAGGAGAATCCCAAAAGGGGACCTGAGCAGTCCGTGGAGCTGCAGATGCGCCTTTCTGCTGCAGCACTCAGGTCCACGTGCCCCTTGCTGCTGCCTGGAGTTTATCGTGCTTTTAACTCTTTGGGTCAGACACATCTAACAAGAATAGTCGACTTTCAGGCCTGTGCAGGATTTGTTTGGAGTTTTTTATCTGTCTTAACTTTTAGCTGACTGTTTTTATCTGGCTTGGGCTTTCTCCACCTATCCTGTTGCTCGTCTGACTCCCAGCCCACAGCAGCCCTTCCAGCAGCTGTGTTTTTCTCACTCCTGCACATGATTGAGAAACTGCCGAGCTTAGGGCCACATACCAGCCTGCCACCTCAACAGCTTGTGCTGGCTGAACGTAGATTGCCAGTCCAGCAACCACACAGCTGGGTCCTGTGGACACACCCCAAATAATTTCTCTCTGAGAGTGAACCTCCCTCATTCTTTCCATGGTTTCTGCTGGCACCACCTCTGTCCCTCTGGTGCAGCTCTTCCTCGCCTGCACCACCCACTGTCAGAGTCACCTTTGGCTGCCTCTTTCCTGCGGTGAGAGCACCCATGGTGTGTCTCCCAGGTGGCCCTGCCAAAGCCTTCCTGACAGGCTTTGCCTCCTGCATGAGTGTTACAGGCTCCTGCCAGGGCAGTTCTTCCCTGCCCGTGACAAACTGCTTCACAACAGAGGGGGTGAGGAGAGAGGACAGGGACAGGGACTAGAGGCTGGTGCTGGAGAAATCCACCTGTTGACCTCACCATCTTATAGGTAGGTGACAGGTGGCCATCAACCTGTCCTCAGGGCGACCATCGTGTCACTATGCAGGGTTTCTGCTTGGGACGCTTGTTCTGGCAGCTTTCTGGAGGACTGGGCAGCCATAGCTCCCAAAGCTGCAGCAGTGCTCCCTTTGACATCTCCCCATCCTTTCCAAAGCTATCCCATCCCAGATCTGCCCTCTTAGCAATGCTGCCCTGGGCTTCTTGCCCACAAGTCTGCATATTTTATCCGAAACCCATTCCAGCCTCTGGGGATTCAGGCAAAGGCCAGCTGATGCTTCTTATTTTCAGGCCCGAGGCTGTCTGACCTAGAAAACAACAGCAACAACTCTTTCCTGGTGCTCTGTGGAAGGATGGTGCTCATGTGAAGGCTCACTGTAAACTCTCCAAAATGCTGTACCTTTGTGCAGACATCACTGGTGTTAATGCTTCCCCTGGTCACTACATGGATGACTTGTTTTAAGAGGGTATTAGAAGAAAAATCTTTCCAAAAGCAGCCATCAGCCACAGAACTGCAAAGAGATCGGAGTGCGAGTCCTCACAGCAACTTGAGCCATCCATCACCTCATCATTTGTTGAGCGACCAATATTTTCAGTGTCTCTGGCATGCCCAGGTACAAAGCCTGAAACTGCCATTTGGACGGTGTCTGTGGCTGCCACAGGGTTTAAAAGCAACCCCGCTTTAGAAAACTCTGCAGCTGTGGCCCACAGGACAGCTGCCATGGCAGTGTAGCCAGCTCCAGAGCTGACCTTCCTGTGTCCATAGGCCTGCTGCCTGTGCGTGCCTCCTTGTCTTGGGCAATCTCAGCGCTCTGTGAGTCATGTGTCCCCCTCAGAGGGTTTCCTCCGAGTGCGTCAGCCCCAGAGCTGCAGGGAGCCTCGGTGACTGTGCTGGATTACATCACAGAGGTGGAGGACGTTTGGACAACTGGTCCTTGTCCCTGCTGAGGCAAGCCTCGGATTGCACAGAGCATCTGGCATCTCATCCCAGGGCTCCTTGTGAGAAGGGCAGGGATGGAGCTCAGCGAGGAGAGAGAGAAGAGCTTAAGTGGGCTGGAAATGCTCACAGGTCACATACTCATCGCATATCTGACCTGGGTCAGTCACAGTCATCCTTTGGACACTGCAGAAAGAATGGGTGGATGGACCAATGAACAGATGGAAGGAGGGAAGAAAGGATGGTCGTAAGGAAGGATGGATGGAAGGTGTTTCATCAATAAATGTAGAAGTTCTGTCTTGCACAAATAGACATCATTATTTTAATAAAGCCGGTGCCAAACCTAAATTACCCCAACACTCCCATGATATAATGCCCTCCTATATGATTAAAAGATTTCCCAGTAAACTTGGAGATTAAGACAACTGATCAAAAAATATTGAGAAATCTCTGTGCCCTACCCTGATGGATGCCAGTCTGATCCTTCTGACCCAGTCACCAGAGGGCATCAGCCTCCTGATAGGACAAGCCAGTTGGAATGTAGGAGATGAGATACAATAGTGAACAGGCACCAGCCACAATTTGGAACCACCATTTGTCCATGGACATTTGTTCCAAATGGTCCCGTGACAGTGGCTCTTTTTGGTCCAGTGCGTTGGGCTGGTTGCCGATGCCATTCATTATAACAGGAAGCCAAGGAAGTTGGAAAAGCTGCATGAAGAGGAAGAGAAGCCAGTTCAGCTGCCTCTCCCAGAGCTGTTGTCATTTGTGCGGTACAAGCAGGGAAAGGGGGGTTAATTTTAGGAGAGAAAATTGGCTGATTGGAGTGGATATCCATCTGGATACACACGGCAACAGGGGAATAAGCCTTCAGGTCACTGCTGAGAGGGGGACGACAGAAACCTGACTGAGGAGTTGTAATAAGAGGACAGAAAATCAGAGAATAGGGTTTCAGTGAGGACAAGAAAGGATGGTGATGCTTTTGATTGTAAAAAGGACACAGAAGTGAAGTCTGGAGGAAACAGGACTCTGTACCTCACAAAATCAGGGCACCTTCGGCCTCCCAGGGCACCTGCGGCGCACCCACTGTGGCTGACTCGGGGTCAGCTCACCCAACCCCTGTGAAAAGCTCACCAAGAGGAGAGGAGCATTTAAAGGGGGAAGGACAAATGTAAGAAATCAGACTGGTAATCAGACTCAGGATTGTTTCTTCTCCCAGCATATGCACCTATTTATTTTGTTTTCCTTTCTGCTCTGATAACTGAGCTGGGGTATTTAATTTCAGCTGCTTCATCACTGGTCAAAGCTTGTTGGGTTTTTTACAACTCACCCAAGTTGTTGTGTTCCAATGAATTCGTATCAAGCAGAGGAGAAAAACGTCCGTCCATCAGCTGGTATTCCTGACGGGTTCAGCGTCCCGTGACCTACCTAGCGCTGGTTTCGTTCCCATCTAGTGGCCACCTGGAAGAATACACTCCCAGATCCCCAGGCCTTGGCGAGAGTGTCATCCCATGCTGGCAGGCGTGGGGCTCGGGCATCGGGATGGAGGAGGGTGGGCGCACAGCCTCCCTGCCTCGTTTATGGGAGTTAGCTGGGAAACTTCCTGTAGCAAAGCAGTGCACCTTCGGGTTTCTCCCTGCCGGTTGAAGCAGACCTCTGCTGCTGCTGAAACGTCCTGAGTGAAGCCTACAAGGAGAGGAGCCGTGAAGACACTGGTGCATTAGTGATGTTGAGAAGTGTTTTAGGAGTGGGGAGAAGTCTTGTCAGTGAAGCACAGCTTTGGAAGGGAATATCTGAGTGCCGCTTAATGCAGACTGGGGTTTGATCCAGAGGTGCAGAATGTGCCTCCCAGCAGTCGGGCTTGGGCAGACCCAAACAAGCCAGGGTGGCATGGTGGCATGCCAATGTAAACTGGGCTTGGTCCAAGGCTTTCAAGAATAGGGTTTTTCCTACATGCAGGCAAACCTACCTACAGGAGGAAATGAGCCTGTGCCTAGGGAACCTCCTTCGCAGCATGAGTGTGCAATCCTTATGCAAATAAGCCCTTACTCACGCTGTGTCTCAGCAGCCCTGTCCTGGGAACGCACTGGCCCCACGCTGCCGCACACGTGTGACACACAGGCAAGGGGGTCACCAGGTGCTCTGCCTGCCCAGGTTCTGCTGACAGATGGAAGCAGATCACAAAGCCCTCACTGACCCCGGCTTCGGCATTCTGACATGAATGCTCCAGCTGCCAGGACTGACTGATTCCAGTGGCATCTTTCTAGTTTCCCAAATTTCATGGCCCTTTGCATGGCACACCAGCGCAGCTCAAGGAAGCTGCCGTCACGAGGGCACAGCACCGGTAGCCAAAAGCAGGCACCACCAGCAAACAATGGAATTTCCAAGGGAGCATAACAAACATGCCTGTGAAATGGAGTGTTCTTCTGAGCTTCTTTGCTTGCTCATGGCCTGTGAAAAAAACAAAATCCAGAGTGATCTACGTAATCATTGTTGTGCGTAGGAAGCCTTGCCTGAGCTTTGTTCTATGGAAAAAACTTACCTCTGGCAAAGGTGAGAGAAAAGGAGTTTCTAATTGCTGTAGGCTTCTCCTGTGATTCATTTTTTCTTCGCATAGCAAATGACTTCAAATAGGTAAAGAACATACACCACCTGATGCATCGATGGGAAGGCACTCGGAAAATGTCGAGGTAAAAAGCTAAGACTGAAGCTGCACTTCAGGAGAAAATTCCCAAACAATCCTCTCATGTCCTTTATTTCTCTGCTACTCTGGACGCGACTGGAAATAATGTGCAACACAGGAGGAAAACATCACAGTCTCTGTCACATTCTCCCAGTCCTCTGTGAGGCTGCATTCTCCCAAAACAGGCAGTACTGTATAATTTGCGGACAGGGTCTGTGCTGTCAAATGAGCTGTGATAGACATCTCCCAGGTGACTTCATACGCCTGCCACCAAGGTGAGGAAAGGGATATAACAAACTCAGTCAGAATCCCTACTGCAGCTTCCATCAGCACCAGCACACTTTAGGTCAGCCAGACTTCCATGCCCCAGACTCTTAAAGGTAACCCCGGAGTGTTGCCGCTCCATACAGTGGCATTTTGGTTTAGGGAGGCTTTTCTTAGTTTGAAGATTTCTGCTCTGGCTCTTTTTTAGCTCAGTGTCTAAGACACTAGGGGAAAAACGCCTCTATTTTCCCAAATATAGGCATCATTTTTCCAGCAGCCACCCTGCCCACGTAACTACACCCGGTCTCAAAGTCAAGTGCATTCTGGGATTGAGCTGGGAGATCTCCAAACGCAATGAACAGTAGTCACACAGCTTCCGTTACCTTGAGCACAGCTCCACATTTAAACATTTTTTTCTCTTCTCTTTGGAATGAGGGCTTTTTGAGTTCATGCAGAATGATCCAGTGGCTCCCTACAGCTTTGGAAGGTGGTGAGCTGGATGCTCCCCTCTGCCAGGCACTGTGCTGGGCTGTAATGCTGGACACATTAGAGAGATGATCTGATGATTTTGCTCATCTAACAATGGTGTGATAAATGGAATATGTAAAACAATGTGCACTGCAGGTGAAGCACTATCATTCTGAAGGTAAAGGGCTACAGTAATGTCACCAGGTGAATGAGTGTAAAGGCACTGGCAGCAACAGCTGAGCCTTTGTGTCCTCAGAGATTCCTGTCTAAAGCACCTTCCCCTCTCTGTCCAGAAAGAGGTCAGAAGGGTGAGTTTGCCCTCGGCTGCCACTGGGGAGCCTGACTTGGGGTGCACGTGGGGGAGAGCCACGAGCCTGCCCTCTTCGGAGAGTCCTGGGAGAAGCTCCTGTGAATTGCCCTGGGGAAATGGAAGAAAGGGCAGCAATTTTCAGCCCTGTGCAACATGGCAGGACGTGGTATTTTAGAGGAGGAGATTGTTAGCTGAGGGACAGCTCCCCATTCTAGTGTAAATCCAGTATTGCTTCACCCAGGTCCTGGCTTCAGGCCCTTAAAATTACTGCTGGGGTCAGGATGTGCCTCCGAGCATCTGCAGATTGAGCCATTGCACAAAAACGAGTGGGTGAGTGCTGGAGGATGTGTTTGGTCAAAGGAGAGCTGTACAGTGCATGCTGTGTGAAAAACAGAGCAGCTGAAGCCCGGGACAGTGTGCTAAGAGCAGGCAACTTCCCAAAAATCTTCCTTGCAGGTAGCAGGACTGCTGTGCTGGGCGGGCCTGCAGCACATTACCCAACCCTGAAGCAAAACCAAGGCCAGCATGTCCTGCTGAACTCTGTCTGGGGCCAGTGAGAGGCAGCAACTGGAGCCACAGCATGGCACAGGGCATTTTGCAAATGAGCAGGCTGCGATCCCTATTGCCTGCCATTCAGGAAAGCCTGTGGAATGCAAGTGTAAAACCCCAGTGCTGTGATTTGGTAGCATCACACTCCTTAGCACCACTGCATGTTTTGTCAGATTAAGCAGGGATACTCGGGGTCCCTGGAGTTGATGTTGTCTGAGAAGGTACCCCTTCGATTTTCAGGAGGGACTGTTTTTTCATTTGTATTGATATAAGTGAGAGAATATTCCACAAAATGTTGTCATCATGGGGCCAGCAGGTTCTTTTTGGTTTTTCTCCTTAGACATGCTCCAAAAGATTTTGCAGTCAAATGTGGAGGGATGGAAAACGCAGAGCACTGGGCAGACTTTCCCAGGGGAACAGAGCATAAATTATTCCCTTTCTGGACAAGTTTTGCTCACATGATCGCTGCTTCAGTTCCGACTCCAGGAAAGGAGTTGAGCACAGGGACAATATCATCATCTTAGAAAATGATTATTTGCTGAGGGCTTTCTCAGCAGGGCGGCACAGCTCCTCAATGCCTGCGTGTCTCAGAGGCCAACAAACTCTACCAATATTCAGCAAGGCAATATCCAGGCTTTTTCCTTTCTTCCCTCCCCAATACCCTGGCTATACACTTGCATGCTCTTTATTACAGCAATCTTGATTTACATCAACAGGAACCGGAGTCACACATGCCTCACTTCAAAGCTCCCTCCCTGCCTGTGAGGGAGCTGCTGATAGCAGCAGATAGTGGTGTCTGCAGCTCACAAGCAAAGTGAAAGTCTGGTGAGCTGCCCAGACAGACACCACTCTGGTTTGAGTCATTATCCTTTTCCACCTGTTCTCAACTGGATGGATGAGAAAGGATAACTCATGTTCAAACACCAGGTCAGCTGTGCCCGCCCTTGCAAAATAAACATTTGATGTCAGTGAAGAAAATTAATGGGATGGTATTTCAGATACTTCCTTTCCCTTCACGCATTTCTTGAGGGTTTTATCAGAAGTAAAGAGAGTGAATAATAAGATCCCAGTAGGCACTCAGACTCTCCTGGAAGAAACAATGTCCAAGTGCGCTCTGCCAGGACCTGGCAGCTGTCAGCATGGATGTCACTTCTCCTCCACAAGTCCATGCCTATGCCCTGGATCATCATGGCACAGCTGGGGAAGAGACGGCTGTGTGCTGGCCGCCCCCTGTTCCACAAAGATGGAGAGGGATCAGATGGGCAAAAGGTTGTCAGCAATATCATCTGCACTGGGTGCTGCCGGGTGCTGTCTGAGCCCAGGCTGTGCTGAAGGTTTTCAAAATGATGGTTGAGGCCTGGGGAGGACTAGCTGGCCTTCTGAACTCATCTCACTTCCCTGCCACCCCATGGAAAACCAGGTCTGGCTCACGGCAGGTGCCAGGGAAGAGCGGCTGTGCCCGCACATGCAGCCCCCTGCAGAGGTTCCCTGCTCATCTCTAAGCTGTACCCATTTGGGCTCACCAGCCTTTGGGGCAGCTCCCTGTTCCCTGGGACCAGCCTCATGGGATAGCCAGAGCAAGGGCTCTCCAAGCAGCAGACCCAGCCTGGGTGTCCTGCCAGAAAACCCCAGGTGCTGCCAGGATTGAGCAGTGGCTCAGTAGGTGGCACTCTGCATCTACAGGGAACGAGCATCTTCCCAAAGGTGAGCCCTGCCCTTGCAGCCCCAGCAACCTGCCTGCAGGCCCCCTGGCAGTGGGGCAGCCCAGAGGAGTGAGCCTTGCAGCTCCCCAAAGCCTGCTCCTCCTTGCATCACTCCTGGGGACATCCTCTGGAAGTTCATCCTGGGGACCGAGTCCAGTCCAAATGTCTTTCCAGCCCTGGAGGAGGACAACAGCCAAGCTTAGTGCCTTCTCCCTCCCTTCCAGCCAGAAAAGCTGGGGTTTGTGGCAAATCCCACCTAGAATGTCCTGAAACACGTGGCCTCTGGAAGGTGTTCTCTCCAAGAAAGGGCCAAGCAAGACTTGGCCAGGATGCTGCCGTTCAGGAAGAGCTCCCTGGATGTCCCACCAGAACCTCTCTGTGCATAACCAGGTACCCATCACCATCTTGCTGCACTATCTGGGCTCTGAGGATTTGTGCTGGTTGATGCCAGGCTGCCCCTTCTACTTCAAGGACACAGGAGCAGCAGGAGGAAGTTGATGAAATGACAGATGCAAAGCATGCCAAGCCAAATTCCTCGCTGCTGGCAGTCAGTGAGATGGAGCTATCAGCCGGAGACTGGAGAAGAGAGGGAACACGGTGAGTCAGACACTGGATATGCCATGTTTGGTCTCTAAACAGTGCAGGTAACACGGGCAATTGCACTTGGGGCATTCAACCTTTTCCCTGCTAAGCCTCTTCCAGTTGCTCAGCAGTTTGCCAAGCACAGCACGCGGGGCTGGAATGTTCAGTTCTCCGTATATTCCTCATACAGGACTTTAAAATATTAAAATGTTTCCAGTGAATCTCTGATTTTAAAAAATGGGAGAAATATTTCATTTTAACACCTGAACAAAAGAAAATTCGTGAGGGAAGCTGTGGTGTCTGGGTGAGGAAGCCGGACTTGAGCACAGCAGGAGGGAGGGAGGGAGGGAGGGAGGACTCCTGGCTGACAAACCTTACTTTGGCCGTTCTCAAACCACCAACCCCATGTTTCGACAGAAGAGACCCCAAACTCCAAAGGCAGAGACTTTGGAAAAACTCCCCTGCCATGCAAATGATCTCTGTGAATTCCAGGCCCTGGGACTTACGGAGGTCTTGTGGGAAGTGAACTCCAGTCTGAGGGGGAAAGGAGGGCCCTGTGAAGCCCCTGGCTGCTCCCAAAGAGCCCAGGAGCTTCTTGTTGAGTGCCTGCAGAGTTCTCTGACGTGGGGTTGCAGTGATGAGCAGGATTTGCCTTTTCTCTGCTGTACCTCTGAGGACAGGCAACACAGGGGAGACACAACAAAAACCCAGCAGTAAAGCTGTTGTCTCGTGTCAGATAGTTTTAATTGCACCATGCACGAAAGGGCTGTCGAAGGTTTGCTGGAGCTGTCTGTGTCAGGTTAACTTCTGAGTGAATGATTCAGCCTCTTCTTTTCCAGACCTCTTGGGCATCGCCTCCTGCGATTGGCATGACCTGTCAAAGACACTCTGGGAGCCAGATATCATGTGGAAGAAGGGAGAAGGTTCAATGACTGAGCAACTTGGATCCCTGCCACCTCGAGCAAAGGCTCCGTAAGCTTCATGAGCTGTAACATTCTGTCCTCTCTCAGTTAAGAAGGTCCAGATCCTCCTTTCCCAGCACAGCATTGCCACCCACTGCCCTCCCACCCTGCTGTGCCATGGGACCAGAGCAGGGGGATTCCAGTCCCTTCGTCCTCAGCTCCCTGGGCTTCTCTGGGTTCCCATGCTAGACCAGCACATTACAACCCACTGTCCCAGTTTTTCTTCCCTCAAAGCAGCAGTTCCCTTTACAATTGCCTGAGAGGAGGTTGTAGTGGTGTGGAGCTGGTCACTTCTGCCATATCTGCAGTGAGAGTACTAGAGGAAATAGACGTAAGATTATTCGAGAGAGATTCAGGTTAGATATTAGAAAAGCGTTTTCACTGTTTGGGTGCTCAGGCACTGGAATAGGTTGTCCAGGGAGGTGGTGGAGTCACCATGTCTGAAGGTGTTGAAGGGCTCTCTGGATGTGGCACCGTGCAATGCTGTTTAGGGGTAACAGTGGCAGCGCTGGGTTGATGGTTGGACTCGGTGATCTTACGGGTCTCTTCCAACCTTGGTGATTGTGTGATTCTACAGCAGGTCTGCTTCCCGCTACTTTACACGATAGCCCGGAGAGGTGCCGTGGGGAGGTGCCCACTGCCGGGTGGGGAGCTCTGCCGGGGTAACTGTGAGCCCCGAGGAGCACAGTCGTCCCTGCCCGGTGGGTGTTCATGCACCGCTCAGGGAGACGCAACCACCGGGGCGAGGAGGGGGTGATGGCCGGGTTTATTGCTCCGGGAGAAGGGGGAGATCAAGGGACACGGAGCCAGCCGACAGACAGGTGTGTCTGTAATAGCCGGCGTATCCCCGAAGCCGTGTCCCGCGCGGGATCCAGGTTGCCCAGGGAAGCCGTAGTTGCCCGATCCGTGGGAGTGTTCAAAGCCAGGTTGGACGGGGCATGGAGCAACCCGGTCTAGTAGAGGGTGTCCTTGCCCGTGGCAGGCGGGAGGAATGAGGTGGCATTCAAAGCCCCTTCCAACACAAATCATTGTCGGATTCTATGATTCTGGGACATCCCGCCCCGCCCCGCTCCGCCCGCTGCGCTGACGCGGCTCCACGTCCGCGCCTCCAGCTCCACCGCCTATAAAGCGGAGGCGGCGGCAGACGGCTCCTTATGGAGCGCTGTGCGCTGCCGGCACTTGTTGTGATACGGCGAGTTCTTCCCACGTTCCCTCAGTGTCTTTGTCGCCACCCGCCCCGGGACGGACGATGCGTGCCGTGGTGCTGATGGCCACGCTGGCCGTGCTGGCAGGTGCGTGCGGGGATGGGATGGGGAAGATCGGGTCTCAGGGGGGGCTCGCTCTCGCGCCTGAGGTGGGCGTGGGGGCAGGTTCTCGCGCTGGAGGGGAGCCTGCGCTCGCGTCTGAGAGCGGCTCGCGCCTGAGGGGCGCTCGCGCCGTCGCCTGAGGGGAGCTCGCGCCGGAGGGGTCCCGCGCCGGCGCCTGAGGGGAGCTCGCGCTCGCCCATGAGGGCAGCCCGCGCGCGGCGGCCGTTGGCGGGAAGGCGCTGAGGCGAGTGAGGGACCCTGAGGCGCGTGAGGGACCCCGCGGCGCCGCGCTCGGCGGCGGCCCCTCTGCCCCTTGCTCACGGCGCCGTTTCCCACCCTCTCACAGCGAACCGTGCTGCCGCCGGCTCCTCACCCAACGCCACGGAGCCACAGCGGCACGGGGAGCGGGAGCATGGGAGCCGCGAGGGCGAGCCCGTGCCGGGTCCCGACTACGAGGAGGATGAGGAGGAGTACGAGGAGGCGCCGGCCGTGCATCAGTACATCGTGGACGACTTGATCCGAGGTGAGTCGGCGGTGCTGGGGCTGTGATCTCGCAACCTATAAGCCCCAACTTACGCCTTTTCTCCCTTGTAAATGCTGCTATGCTTAGCTCGTGGAATATGAAGCAAAAGCGTGCTTGTGCTTGAAGCTGCTGCTTTAGAAATAGCTGTCAGGGGTGGAAACCTAGCATGAGTGTGCCCAGGGTGTGTGGAAGTTGCAGGTTAGCTGGTAGCTTGCTGTGTAGCTTTATCTCCTGAAAAACCTGACGGGAGGGCTGTGCTCAGGTGGCAACCACTTGCTTAATGTAGAAGCATCAGTGGCATTTATAGGTGCTGTTTGGCCCTAGAGGTTTGTTTTGCATCAAGTTGTCTGTTTTGCTCCAAAAATTTTCTGGGTATTTTCTAATAGTGGCTTATTGGGATAGGAGTCAACTGAAGTTTTCTGGGAAAACAGTCACTTAAACCCCTTAAGTGGCAGCAGCAGAGTTTAATAAGCATCTTTAGGGTAATGCTTCACTGTCAATAGCTGTTGTGTGCATTTATTGTAATTTGCCCACTTGCTGGGCTGTGAGGAGATCTGAGCAGTTTGCCTGACTGTGGGAATAGGAGTATTTTGTTGGTTCTGGGCTAAGTGCAGTTGCAATACAAGCCAGGTATCTACAAGTGATTTGAACCTCAATAGGTGTGAGTAGGCTGGTCCTGTTGCCTGCAGGGTGGATCTGACTACTGATTATCATTCAGAAACACCCTGAGACTTGAATGTCACTGAAGGACCTCTTAAGTGAAGTGGGTCCATACTCTATGTGGTCACTTGAGGGAATTTGTGGACTTTTGCTTAAGTTCTTCATGAAGATTTCCAGGGCAATCGCGCCTGTCAGTGTTATCAAGCAGTTCAGCCTGTAAAACTACTGGCTTGGTGACTTAAGTGTTGCCTTAACTGCACAGAAACCAGACCTGTTGCTGAAGGTGGTTGGTTTGTAGACTAGCTCTTCTGATTGGCATGAGGTTTATCTGTGGCTAAACCTTGAAGCTCTTATGATTCAGCTGCGGGTGGCTTTCCTGGCTGTGCAGCCTGCAGACAGGGACACAGAGATCAAGCTGACAAGCCGAGCCTGGGAGAGGGAGGAAGGGAAGCGGCCTCAATTATGAAAGTGTGAAGCTAGAGATCAAGTCAGACGGGACAGAACAGGGGCCTTTGACTGTCAGGAGTGAGCTCACACTTCCAGGCACAGGAAACCTTGCTGCAGGAACTGTGCACCTGGTTTACATATTAATGTAGCTTGTACCATTTTCATCAGACTTCTAGTTGCTGAAGGCATTTTTGCTTTTAAGTAACTTCAAGCCAGGCTTGTTGCTCTAGAAGTTAAAATGATCAGCTGTCTAGACAACAGTGAACTACACCTTGTTTCTTTGTACGGGCTCTCGGCACCAGAAATACAGGGTTAGGAAGTTGTTAGATCCAGTTGTGCCCTATTGTGGTGATTGCCTGTGTGCGTAGTGCTCTGGGTAAAATATTAATAATCTAGAAATGATTTTCATTAGGTCTGCAGAGCACAAGAGCAAAATTGAAGCTTCTTGTGAATAGCTCTGCTGTTTCTTAAGGCCTGTTTAAATCCCCTGGGTAACTGTTACTCCTGAGCAGCAGTGTTGCACTGTGGGCTGGTGTTACAGCTAGCAGTGCAGGGGGCGGGTTCTTCCAAAAAATGTTCTTTTGCCAAGTTAGTCCAAACCAGTGCTATTGATCTTGGACTGCTGCGTGGGGCAGTTCTGGAGCTTCTGACCCTTAGTTGGTGGCTGGTTTGTTCTCCTCAGCGAAAGGAACGTCATTGCCCTTGCTTAAATCCAAGGGCTACTAAGTCACCAGCATTTTAAACCACACTCTTCTAGAGGTTTCTCTTAATTGAGATAAGGAGGGGCAGCAGTAAGCGGCAGAATGAATAGACTGACTCTCGTGGACACTTGCCTTCACTCTGTCCCTGCGCTCAGCATCTGTCACGAAGTAGGAGAACTGGAAAGGAGCTCTCTCCTGCTGAAGACAGCACTGCAGGTTGATTAGGAGAAACAAGTACACCAACCGGGATAGCAAGCTGCTTTGCCTCAGCAAGTGCCCAGGACTATCTAGCGAGTTACAATGCCTTTCATCACTGATGCAAATGGAGAGTTTAGGGCCACGGCGCTATTAGCCTTGTATCTGAGTCCACGTGAAACTAGAGGATGTCTTGGCTCAGCATGAATTCCCTGTCCTTTACGGGCCTTTGCTTGAGGCTGTGCTGTTGCACTCAAGTATCTTACGCTGTGAAATGCTACAGTACTGCATCTCTGCTGCTCTTCATCTTTGGTGGCTCTTGGCTCATCTGCTCCTACTGCCTCTGCTCTGCATGGCACAGGGCTTAGGGGCGGCAGAGTTGCGCATGAATGAGCCGCTGAGCTTGCTGCTGTTGTGCTGGGTGTGAGATGCCCAGTAACATTCTCACTTGCATCCTGTGCTTCCTGATCCCGGATTCTCCTGCAGTGATGGTCCTCCTTGCTCTCAGCAAATTCTTTAATTCAATTTTCTCAGAATTGTGCTTTCTAGCACTTTCATACCAAGTCATCGTGCCCTTTTTTCAGTTGAACCTGTGGTTAAACCCAAGCCAGCAAGGAGGGGGGGAGAGAAGAATGCTGGCAAAGCAAGGAGGAAGAAAAACAAAGGGAAAAACAAGAAGAAAGGGACTCCCTGTGAAATGGAATACAAAAACTTTTGCATCCATGGAGAATGCATATACCGAGAACCTCTCCAGATGGTGACCTGCAAGTAAGTTGCTTGTACCTTGTGAGTTAGGTGTGATTACCATGAGCCAGTGGCATATGAGGGCTCAGAGGAAAAATCAATGTCGACTTGGCATAGATCCATCTCCTGCGGTATTTTGACTGAAAATTTTTCTGCCTTGTAAATTAAGTGATGATGGAATCTGAGATGCATAACAAGCCACTGAACTCATCAGTTGGTCATAAACTCAAACCAAAAGAACGAAAAGGCGTGTCTTTCTGGAACATCACACCCAAACTAATCCCAACTTGTTGAAATGCTGACAAACCTTGTGCTAGAGCAGTGACTGCATTTCATGAACACGCTCTGAAGTGAGCATCTTCAGATTCATGGGAAACTCGGAAGATGTCTAAGTCAGGTCTGAATATGTGTGGGTGTCCTTGGCTCCAGACAGCACAAGAGCTGATAAGAACTTGTGTTAATATTTACTTGCAGGTGTCATCAGGATTTTTTTGGTGAGCGCTGTGGTGAACAGTTCATGAAGACTCAAAGGAAGAATGATGTGGCAGACTACTCAAAGACTGTCTTGGTAGTGGTAGCTGTCCTGCTCTCAAGCATCAGCTTCATTACTGTACTTATCATTGTGATAGTGCAGTAAGTATTATCCTCTTTGGTGTCTGTCTTCCTTAAGTGCAAGCACCCAATAACCCCAGAATGTGCGTGGCTCATCTGACTTAGCTTTGTGAAAAGCATCCAGAAAGGATGAGTTCTTATCCCAGCTTGGGTAGGTCTGAAGGGTAGAAGCAAGGTCTGTGACCCTTTTATTGTAAACCAAGAGCCTTTCTGCTCTTGCTGTAACCGGGATAGTTAGAGTGCTGCAGAACATCAGCAGGAAGCCCAGGAGGTGCGTTAATGCTGACACAGCAGTGCCTTCCCTAATCCTTGTGGAGAAGCCTGCAAGCAGCAATGTGACAGCCTCATGCATGACTATTATCCAACAGCTGGATACACAGGTGGAGAGTAGGACGTGGTGCTCTAAGAGTCCATTTATTAATGGATGTTGCTGGACTTGAATACTAACACTTGGAGGGAAAGCGATTGGGGAGACAAATGCTGGTGGTCCCAAATTCTGCTTGCTGTTAGTAAGGAGGGAACGCTATTTCAGCTGAACCAGCTGCTGCAGTTCAGTGTGGTGGGCCGTCAGAATCTGGAGTCCTGTTAATAAATTCCAAGAGCGTTTCTGGTTATGTGTTTCAAACCATATAACAGTTTCGAATCGAACTGAATATTGCAATGGTCTTCCAGTTCTGCCACTGCTGCCCCAGCACTCTAGGGCTTGGGATCTTGTAGAAACTCCAAGGTTCAGTCTAATTTTAGATCTTGATGAAGCACATCAGCTGAATTGGGTACGTGCTGTACCATTTTCTGCAATTCAGGAAACAAGGCGTGCATTTGTCATTTCACTGTTGCTTCATATTTAACTCTGAACTTGAAGAATGCTGGGATGAACACTTGTTCTCTGAACCCTGCTTCATTCCTTGCTGCTAGGAGAGATAACCAGTTCTGTAGTGCACTAAGAGCAAATGATTATTGGTAGTTTCTGAAGTGCATTTGCTTCATGTTCTGAACCTCACAAACTGGGAGCATGCTACTCTGTACCTTCATCCAGAGAACTTCTTGGAATAGTCACTAAAAAACACTGGAGAAACTGGGGGGAAAAATAGAAAGGGGTTTCCTTGTTATGTATTTAAGGTACAGGGACTGGACTTGAAGCGCTCTGCTGTGGAGAGGAGGAAGGAAGACAGTGTGGTCTCTGCAGCTATAAGCTGAAGCCAGTAGGAAATCTGTCACCCAGAAAATCTCCTGGTGCTTTGCTCAGTCCCAGCAATAAACTCTCTCCATGTTGCTCCCTAATCTGGTTTAAGTCAAGAAGCCCTATCTCTGTGACGCACCAGTGTCAACATCTAGTTCATGGGGTTCCTTGATTTTATCAGCAGATACTGCTTGATGCTGAATGCTTAAAAACTGTCTTGCTTGAAACTCTCTGGTGCCAAGGAGTTGCTTGAGGATTCAAACAACATGGGTCTAAATGCTGCAGAGCCTGTGGAGGCTGAGGACAGCAGGATGTATGTCAGGGTTCAAAATGATTTCTAATGTGCCATAATTCCACAGGGTCAGGAAAAAGTGTCCTCAGTATGAAGAGAAAGAAGAAAGGAAAAAACTCCGACAAGAAAACAGAAATGGCCACGTTGGTGTGTAAACGGGGAGAAAGCAGGTATGAATGCTGACTTCAAACACCTTTTAGTCCTTCCAGGCTCTATGGGACTTGCATGCTTGCTTCGCAAAGCTAGTGCTTGCTTTTAATGCTCCCAAGTGCCTTGAAACACATAGGTTACATGGGAGCAGCTGGCTTGGCTTTCTGGTTTTTCAAAACCACTGGAGTTGTACAAGTTCTCCAACAGCTCTGTTAAATGTCTGGCTGTCTTAAAGACCAAGTGAGGATGGGAAGCTGTACTGAGATAAGTGGTACTAAGAAGAAAAAGTCCTGAATATCTGGGCAGAGGCAGGTTTAGTGCAGGAAACAGTGGTAGACTTCAGTCATTGAAGATGGTGCCATAGCATCACCACCTCTTAGAAGAAAAGTATTGAGCATTTTCATGTCTTTCCTGCAAGGAGAATTTCAGCAAGTTGCTGGTGCTTAGAAGCTATAGACCAAGAGGAAGCTGCCAATTCTGTGAGCACCGCAGATAGATAGCCTCTCAGTCTTGATGCTGTCATAGCACTTGAAGTCCAAAGCTCCTTGGCCTATGTGGATTGCTTCTAGGAGTGATCTAGTGGATTTTACTGAGCACGCACTTGGTCTCTTCTGAGGCCAAGTGTACCTAACAGCAGACTGAAGGACCCTTACTGAACAGGAGTTACGCTTCAAGCTGAGGAGGAAACCATCCAAGATAGTCCTGAAAAGTTCTGGCCGAACTGTGAGGTTTTGCTTTGCCGCATGTCAGCTATAGATGTTTTCCAGCTTTGTCCAGTAACAGCTGGAGGGTCTTGCTCAAAGCTGACTTGAAGCTGAAGAGTATCTGGCAGAGTGTCAGATGTGCGCACATCCTTTACCCAGCTGCCTTGCATGTAGGTTTGCCATGGTGCTAACACAGGATGCTTGTGTCTTGGATGGTGATTAATGTGCCTGGTCTGCCCCTTACAGAACAATTCTGAAGTGGCCATTGCCAAGCTGCAGGGTACCTCTGGCTGCCTGACACATTCACCTGGACACTGTGGGCTGGAGCTGTTGCCACTAAGCCCTGATTGATCAAGACAGAGGCTGCTGCAAGAAAATGTCAACAGGCCACTTGCTGCTGAATTACTCGCTGGGGAGACCAGTTATCACTGCATCTTGGCACAACAATGTGCAAGGAGCTGGCACTGTGGGGGGACAGGACCTGCTGTCAAGACCTGATGGAGACTGCTGCTACTGAGCCTTCTCTGTCTCTGCTGGAGCTCCAGTCTCTGCTGTTGCGTGGATGGGCTTTGTTCTCTTAGCAAGTCTCCCTTGGCAGCTCTAACTCTAAGGGGGAGAACCTGTTGCTGCTTTCAGGAATGGATTGAGGGGAGAAAATTCCCTTCCCTCTACCAAAGTGAAATAGGGAAGAGGTTGGGATGGCTTCTCTCCCTAGACCTCAGTGGATGAAAAGCCTAATTGTGTTGTCACTGTGCTCCCTGTCCATACTGGCTTCCAAGAGCTTCATCTCTGGTTGTGACTTGCAGGCCGTTGGTGACAGGTCTTTGTCAGCCACGCCTGGGTTCTGTTACTGTCTGTGTGCAAGTAATCCCTCCGAGTTCTGTAGGACTCGTGGTGTGAGTGGAGCTATCCATTTGCATGTGTGCTAGCCCGAGTTAAAATTAGTCTCCTCAGGATGCTGAGACAATAAATGCAAGACCTGAAGCTTTGTATCTGAAGAAAAAGATCTGTGCTCAAACCAACCGATAAGCCTGGACCCATCTGCTCTAAACACAAAGCTACTTCTCTTAAACAGATACTTGTTGCTGCTTTAAGCAGTGCTTACATATAAAGCGCTTCACATCAGATCCCATCAGCTGAACTTGACCAAGAACCTCTTCCTTTGAAGAATTAAAGTCAGGCACTGATGCTTTGCAAGCAGTGGTCTCTTGTGCTCTACCTTCAGGTGTGAAGAACTCATCTTACCTCAATCTTCTTTGACCCGAGGGTCCCTGGTTTCTTAACTGTCCATGCAGTCTTGAGCACAGAGTATTATTTGAGTTCAGTTTCTTCTTGGAAGAGTGATTGCATTCTGTATAAACAGAGCAGAATTCTTCTGGTAGCAGAGAAACAGCTTTAATTGTCAAGTTGTATGTGTAAATGTGTAAATATTTATTACTGTATTTAATATTTAATGTTACCATAACAGACTTATTTATTTTATAATTAAACTTTTTACATAACCTAATAATGGTAAGATTCTTTCTTGCTCTCAGGAGTACCTGTAAACACTTGAAATTAGAGCTTGATTTTTTTCACCTCAAAGCAGGAATTTCAACACTTGGGATCACCAAGTACTGCAGTGAAGAACTGCAGCTGTTTGTCAAGCATGGCCTTGGTGCTCTTACAAGAGTGCAAGCTGTTTGTAAACAAAATGTACAAATGCAAGTACCTGTTTGGGTAGGAAATCCATTTCATTCAGCGACAAGGGAGCTTCTAGTTACTGAATTAGGGAGAGTCTAAGTGAGCCATGTCATTGGTAGAGAAATTTCAAACTGAAGTTTGAACAAATATGTAGCCCTTTGCACTTCTGTCAAGAGTTGCAATATTGAATGGGGAAAGCGTTTTGTCTCTATGCAGTCTGAGAGAATTTGGACAGCTGCTCAAAACCTGGTCTTAAATAAATCAAGAAAAGCAGCACAGCCTCAGGCCAGTTACTCCCTAAGCAGAAAGGGAGCCTTTTCCTCCACTGTCTGCTTGGGATTTCTTTTCTTCCTTGGTGTAGTTTTTTATTCAACTGTGTGCTAATGTTCCCTCTAAGCACTTCTAGCAGTCAGCTGGGGTCTAAGTTCTGAGTTGCCTGAAAAAAAATGAGTGTCAAGGAGGTGAATTGGGATTTATTGCCACTCTTAAAAAGAAGGGGATGGAGAACTTTGAGGTCCTTTTTCCTAAGCATCTTCAAGAGGTGTTGATGGCTGGGGCTTAGCTTGAAACAGAGCTGAGAAACAAACCCAGCAATTGCTTTCTATTAGGATCCAGGTTGTGTATCCAGTGTAGGACTAGAGTTTAGTCCTGCCTGGAGTTACTGAGATGCTTTGGCCTCCTGAGTTGGCCAAGGAGTTCCCAGGCTCTGAGAGCAGCCTGTATGGTATGTAGCTGAGGTACAGGTAAAGTATTGCAACATCTCTTGGGAAGATTGTGAGACTTCATTCCAGGGAACTTGCCTCATTACCAAAGTAAACAGCATTTCTCCAAGTGGCTTCTCCACAGACACTTGCTATTAGAGCTCTGGCAAGAAAAGCTGTTTCTGTCAGTCCTGCCAAGTTTTTTTTTGCTTTGGAGTAAACAAGCTCGATATCAGTGGTAACCAAGCCATGGCCTAGTGAGACTGGGATGGATTATAACCCTTTTAAAAGCCATTAGACGCTTTTCCAGAAACTTTTCTCTCTCTAGTCTCTGTTGGGGGAAGTACCAAGTTTTCTACTTGTTAGGCTAAACCAACACTAGTGTAGGAAACTGAGCTGTTCTCTCTCTTCCCTCCCTTACCTTCTAAGCCTGACAGAAGTGAAGCTTCCAGTGTAAGCTGTCGATTCCATCTGTTGTGTACTTTTAATACTCTGATTACTGAGTGGACTGGAAGGTATTTTCCAAAAAAAAGCAGTTAGGAGCTGGAGAGACAACAGCGGAGAGCAGACTGCATAGAAGACTTGTTCCTCTCAAAGGATTTAGATTACAGCCAGGTTTTCTGAGAGGTGCAGCCAGCAACTCTACTGCAGAGAAGACTTGTGCTTTGTGCTTCGTCAGTCACATCCAGCATTGCTGTAGCTCTTGCTAGCAGAGCTTTGCTGTCCCTAAAAAATGGTGCTGTCTCATGCAAGGCAGGGAGCTGCCTATGTTCACTGTGGTGGCTTGTTGAGCACTTTAAACTGTTTTCTGTGTTTGAGAAATTTAGTGCAGGGAATTGAGGGCAAATCTCCCTGTCCATGAATGGCACAGATAATTATAAAATCAGAAGTGATGTATATAAAAAAGTTAAAAGTTCATTTCATTATGATTTTTTCTATTACAAGTTCTAGCAAGCAGTAATGTGTTTTTTCTACTTGGGCCATGGCCCTGGCCAATAACAGCTTGCTCCAAGCTTCTGAATAGAAATGGGATGCCCAAGCACCATCTAGACCTATAGCGTCCATTGGGTTGGTTACTTGAAAGAACCCACCACAGATGGGTGGATCTGTATGTCTGGAAGTTTCTTGCTGTCCAAGGATGCTGTGCTTGTGCGACAAGCAAATCTGATTGGCTGCAGGGCAAGGCCAAAGGTAATTTTTATTGTTGATCCTGCACAGCCGGGTCTGCTCTCCAGGATATAAATCATCTGGCTTTTGACCTTCTGCCCTCATCCTGGTGGTACCTTGGTTTCACTGAGCATGCCTGAGTTTCTGGTCCCACATCTCGTTAATATGTTATGCCTCCAGGTTTTTCTTGACCTTCCATTGACTATGTTGCTTTGAGAGGAGAGCATCTGTGTCCTTGTCACTTGTAGTTGCTTCAGCTGAGATCTGAGGGAGGAGTGTCATGTTTTTGCACAATTTTCTGCACACAGGACTGATTTGGCAAGGTGTTTTTGATATGGAGATCAGTATCCAGGGATAATGTGATGGTCATGTGTTCTTGCACAATTCCTTCCTCTTTCCTGAACATTGTGTTCTCCATGAGTATTGTAGAAAGAATGATAGCTCATCCCTGTGTTCTCTCTTGTGCACTTAAAGGAGCTTTTGAGTGTCTTGCAGTTGTCTATGTCCAGGGAGCTTCCTGCCCCCTTCTGGGCTTGGCTTCCCTCCTGCTGCTCACTTCCCAGTATGCCCCTTTTTCCTCAGAGCAGTAGCAGATGTTACTCTGAATTTACAAAGTTTTCCTTTGTAAATTCAGATGTACGTGGACATCTGTAAAGGTGTTTGTACTGTCAGTGACCCCAGACAGATGTGCAGTGGTTTGTTTCACCTGCATTTGAGTTGCTTGATTTCCAGTAACTGGGTATAAAGCTTTGACTTTACTTACAAAACCTCTTTTATTATATTTTTAATATTTTTTATAGCAATGAACTTACCTAGCGTGTTAGCGCTACTGATACTTCAGTAAACGCCCTGAGCAAGCATGTCAGAAAGCAAGGCTGTGAACTGGGACAGATGCTTGCCTGTCTTTGGTGAGGGTTTCTTGATGCGCTAACAGTATATCCCACTTCAGAGAACAAACCTGCACTCACCTGGCTCTTGAGGCATTCTTTTGGATAGGAAGCCAAGGCTTCGTGTCCTTGGTGACTGCTGAATGCAGTGAGTGAGCATGTTCAAGGAGCAAGGCCTGCTTGTTGCTGTCACTGTGGGACTCTGTTCATATGAGATGGATCAGTGGACAGAAGGGTCAGACAGTCCTTAATAAGCAAACCTAGCTTCATTCTCATTTTGTGAATAAAGATGTGCATACCTATCATTCCTCTACTGGTTATACCTTTCTTGAGCCAGTAATCCTTGTTTGCTGCAGGTCTGGCTTTGTCTATGACTCCAGAGTTGCTTGGCTGAGACAGCTATGCTTGTGAGTGTCAGAGGGAAATAGCTATTGTTTGTTTTCTGTAGGCCCACAGCCAAGGAAGCAGGATTTGTGCTTTCTTCAACCAAAGAAGTCCTTTGAGGTAGTGCATTCTAAGTCCAAAGTAGAGAAATGCTTTCAAAATACATTTTCCTAGTAAGCGCAGTAGTGGGGTTTTTTTTGAGAAAGAACAAGTTTGCATTTATAGGCTTTTTGTTTTGCGTATGGTTCAGAAAAATAGCTACTTCTCAGTATCTTTTGACTGAAATAATGGAGTCTGTTCTCTTTGTATCTCGGGATGAAAAGCAAAGCTAAATAGTCTGGGAGTCTGATCTAATCTAGCATTTTCTGTAGGTCTTAACCTTGATGTTATACCCTCATTCCAACACCATGCGCCCTATGTCGGATAACACCATCATAGCTTCTAACTGCCTTTGGGTTCCTGCCTTGTGATCCTTTGTTCCAGACCTTGGAAAATAGTTTCCTTCTTTGGTTGTGATTTTCCTTACACAGCTGCAATGAATTTGTATTTGGGCATCAGATGGCAGTTAGAGGCTGGATTGGTTCATGGGAGGTGTGGAAACCTGCTACTCTTCCAGAGAGTAAGAAAGTGCTGATGTTGTAGCATCAGTTACATTTGTTTTGCTTAGGAAAGGAAACCTTTTCAACACTGCAGGTAACCAGCTGAAAAGAAAAAAGTGGGAACAGAAATTACTTTTAGAAGTTTAAAGTGAGGAATGTATTTTAAAATGTCTTTATTAGAGCATCCTCAGCTCCTGTCAGTGCAGGGTCACAGCACCTCAGCGAAATCTCAGACTGGCCAATGTTTTGTCAGGTCTCCCTTCCTCTCCTTGCGTTCCTGTCCCAGGTTTTATCTACAAGACTCCCCTTCTCTTGCATTGTTTGCCCTCACATTTCTCAGTAGTGTGATTTATGTTCAGAAATTATTGAAGGTGCACACAACAAACGCAGGTGAAGAGTTTCAAATGAAACTTCCAAGTGTAGTTTGGGTAGGTACAGAGTTAATGTGGCTCCCATTGATACCTGTCTGCATTGCTTTCAGACCGTATCTGGCTCCTTGCAGTTAAAAGGCACTTCCCTGTCTTGTGCCTGGGGATGATTACTGTTGGGGATGAAAGGCAGACACCTTCTGGGTGGAGCAGAGTGGAGCAAAACCAAACCAGGGCTTAGGGCAACAAACGTTCTGTCAGGTCTGGGTCCCCTTCATTTATGATGAAAGCTTTTCAAATATATGCATCGTAGTGATGTGTGTTAATCCTGTGAGATGTTCTAGGCAAGCACTATCGCATGTTGCCTGAAAAAGACAGCAGCAGTTGGGGTTTCAGCTGGAAGGAGGAGTGAGGTGGAAGGATAGGGTAGCATGGCTGAGCGAAATGGACCAGAATAAGGACAGGATTTGAGCCAGTAATTCTCTCTTATCACAGACAAAGCAAGGAATACGAAGGCATATTGAGGCGTATTAAGGAAGGAGTCCTGTGCAGACTAGGTGCGCATCATAGAAGCCGGTTCCAGGGCCTTTCCTAGGCTCAGCAGGGAGCACCTCTTCCCTTCCTGCACTGGGGGAGTGACTTGATGGAAAACTGATGCAGTGATACGTGTTGTGATGGGGGTAAAACCAGAAATCATTCACAGACATTTGGGAAGCTTGTGTTTGCAGCAGTAAGAAGAAAAGGATCCCTTGAGCATGGCTGCACACTTGTTTTTCTTGGTCACATTTACAATCTTGTAAGGTTATGAGACATCACATAGAAAAATACGTTGCCATTAGCTATGTAGCCATGCCTTTAAAAGATAAAATTAAGATTTGAAAGAAGGCATGAGGTCCACAGACAAAAATGCTCTTCAGTTTTTCAAACCTCTAATTAGTTGCACAGAAACTGCTGTTGTAGGTGCAAGTTTGGTGACCTGCAAAATAACAGCCAGTGGAATTTTTTATTTTGGGAAGTCTCTCTGCAGATGTGAGGGGTTTTCTGCTTACAGTGGAAGATATGCAATGACTACTTTGATGCTTGGTTCTTGGTTTTTCTGTTAAAAAAAGAAAAAAGAACTTCAGCACTGCTCCTCTGTTCTACGTCCATCCCAGCAACGCAGACTGGAATTGAACTGGTTTTTCTGTGGGCTGACACGATTTACATAAGAAATCACTTACTGCAATGCTAATGAGCAAGCAGTGCAAGACTCAACAATGTGTGTCTGTTAGCAAAACTGTCACAGGAAAAGTTGGTACTGGGCTTGAACAGTGATGGTGGGGTGTTTGGTCATCATCAGCCCTGTCTCACCAGGGTCCTAGGAACATCAGCCTGAGTTTTGTCATGGATTTAGTGGGAGCTGAAGGAAAACAGCATGTTCAGACGATCCCATCTTTTCGTTGGGGTCTGAAAAATTCTGCTTTAAGACATGATGAAAGTATTGTATAATTCTTTTTGCTGAGATTATCTTGGCTTGTGCTAAAAGGACCTTTCATTCAGAAGGCATCCGTGGGTAACTGAGGCCTTGTCAGTGCATCAGAAATATAGTTCGAACACGTGGCTTGGTTTTGCATCTTTCTCTCCGCTTAAACCCTGTTTCTGGTTTTACCTGGTTCTGAGTGTACTTAAACAGTGTTCACTGTTAGGCTATTTCATCTTCAGGATGTGTTTTGGTCCATAGTTTGGTGTAGAGCATGTCACATAAGGCTGTTACACATTGAATCCTGAGTGGGAGTAGGGTGAGTGTTGCTGCTGAAATAACTCTCTGCTTTTCCGTCTCACACCAGTGTTGCGCAACAGTCTCTAAATGAATCCCACTCATACATCCCAAGTGATTGCATTACAGTTCAACACTATGATTCAACATCCACGGTCTTGCTGGTGCTGAGGAGATGCTCCACAGAATGGGAAACTCACAGCAAAACAAGGCAGCTTCTGTTCTTGGGAGGAGCCAATTAATAACAACACTATCTTCATCAAGTGTTCCCACCTTTAATGAAGGCCGAAAGCCTTTTGTCCCCTTGCTCAAATTTCATCACAGCCGTCCCCTGGGCTCAGCGTGCGAGCCAGTCTGGAGGGAGCTCTTTGGAAAGCAGCCAGCTGGTCTGCCAGGAGATTGGATCCAGTTGCATCAGCATAGGAGCAGGAATGCTCCCAGGGCTGGTGGGACCTGCCCTGACTGGTTTTCCAAAGCTCCTCCCACTAGAGCTCTGGCAAGGACATCCACTTACCTCACCAAAACCTGGGTGATCCAAGATTCTGAAAGTAGAACAGCTGTTACCTGGCACAAGCAGAGAAGGGATTAACCCTTCTCTGGGTTCCAAAATTAGAGACAGAGTGCAGTGTTAAGTGAAACAGCACAAAAGTGCTATCAAGCCATACTGTATTAACTGTCAGACTATCACAGACTAACATCTATCAAAACAAGGATGAGCCAGGCCCTTATTTAGTGGAAGATGAAATCAATTGGTCTGTGCTGATTAACAGCTGATGCTGCAGATAATTTTATGGAAAACACTCCAGCCTTTCAGAAGGGCTGTCTTGGACCGACTGCTTTGTGCAGGGTTATCAGCGCTCGTGACTTCACTGTGAACCTTTCTATCAGCCATGGCACTTCAGGGAGGAAACAGCTGTCGCTTTTCGTCTTTTATATGAACAGAGTTTCGGTGTGAAGCTTTGTGGGAGCTTAAAGTTCTAGGCTTTTTACTTGTACCCGTGCATCAGGTCTGAGTATCTACAGTTGCCTGGTACTGAGGCACTCCCTTCAGGGGCCAGTCCCTGGAGATGCTTAATTACAGAAAGGACTGGCTTCTGGCATGGAGGCATGGCCTGGGAACCTAAAATTTCACATACTTCTTTGGAGCAAGGACATTTATGGCCCCTAGGATTAGTAGGGATGGAGGGGGTGGAGTTCCGTGTATGACCTGAATGTTACTATAAAGTTGGGAAAACAGCAATACTTAGCTTTATTTTCTCTCCTCATTTTGAGTCAGCGTCTTGACTTGGGAGGTCTGTCTGCCAACTGTAGCATGGCTTAAGCTGGGAGCCAGAGACCATGAGTGAGAAGTCATCATCATCAGCAGCAGATAAGTTTCTGTCTCTCATCCAGGCAGCACGGGAGCAGGATATGGGCTGACATTCCAGCCCAGCTGATCTTGTGTGCTCTGAAGGAAGTAGGGCAGGCAGCAGACAAACTCTCAGGCCTGTTTATGAAATATTCCTATGCAGTAGCTCCCAAAGTGAAGTGTAGGGAGACTCGTGGTTACCAGGGGAGAGGGGAGCAGAAAGCAGGGCTTGGGGGGGAAGCTGTTAACTGATGCCACGACCTATGCAAAAAGAAGCCTGACAATTCCTTCTTCACCCCCCTACCTTGCTAATGACTACTGGAAAAGCTTTCTCCAATGCAAAATATCTGGGATGACTTTGTAGCACAGAGAACACTGATTAAACAGATGGTATCACCCACGAGCGCGGCTGAGCGCGGCTTGTACATGTCTTGGGGAGAAACAGGATATGCCACACAAGAGAGTACTTTGCATTGGGTTGCTGTGCCCACACACCTTCTGCATGACCTGGCGTGGTGTGTCTGCCTGGCCTCCCAGAGTGCCCTCACTCACAGCCCACAGGCAGTGCTGTCCTCACGTGGCTGACTGCAGCGCAGAGGTCTGGCTGATGCGACTGGGGCCACTGAGCACTGGGGTACTGGGCAGGAAAGAGCCACTGGAGGTGGCTGGAGGTTTTTGCTGTGCTGCTCTGCCAGGACCGTTTCATCCTGCTTGGAGTGTAGCCTTCTGGTACCTCTTGTTCTTCCTTGCTGTGTCTCTCTGAGGGCACTGTGTGTGTGAATAGCTGTTCCCTGCAATACTTGTGCCCTTCTAAGCTGTGTGTTTCCTCAGGAACCCCAACCCTCTGCTTTTCCTTCCGTAGGAAGCTGAGATTGGTGGTGCTTCACACCTTTCATCATCCTTTTCTCAGCACCCCGGTCAGATCCAGGAAATGTACTGTGCCTTCTCAGAGAATCAGCACAGCTAATTGGGGAATTCATCCCTGGCACAGACCAAGACCTGGCAGTTGCAGGACATCCTGTGTGCCTCAGGTGTGTTTGCACATTTCTAACTGCTGTGATTCATTCCTGGCCATTGAGAGTTCTGTTACTGGAACAGCACCCCTCTGATGTTCTGGCCCAACAGCAGTGAGATGATGATACCTCTCCAGAACCTCTTACTATCTCCTTCGGGATAGTGCTCTCTAAGCTCTTCCTGGCTTTTTATCCAAAGTGGTGTGCTCTTGGCTATTGTGGTGAGGGGAACTTTGGCTGAGGGTTCCAGAAAGGTACAGGCTGGTCTTGTTGTGTCTGAGGTGTTTCTTCTCCCTGTGGAGCCTTTCTTGAAGAGATTGAGCAACCAAGACCTCACCACACTGCAACAGGAGTGCTGTGCGACCTCCTTTCAAAGCTGTAGGAAACCAGCAACAAGGCAATGACCATTGCCTCATGCTTCCATCAGCCAGCACAGCTCCTCTGGTGCTCATGGAATTTATAACCTCCAGCGGATAAACCAGCACAAGTCTGTCCTCTCTATGATGCTAATCAACTACTGAGCCTTAAAGGTTTTTCCAACAGAATCAGAAAATACTAGGAGAGTACAGGAGTTAGTCTGGAGATTTCATCCCACTCTGCACAGGCTTCCACAAAGGTTTCTATCCTCCTTTGGCTAGGCAGGAGCCAAATTCTCCATTAGTGACATGCCTTCAACACAGGACTGTTTCTTCTCCACCTTCCAGCTGATGAGGTATGAGCTGCCGTGTACAAAGGGGGCACTGAGCCAGGCTTGGAAAGCCAACCTCCCTGTTCATGTTGTCTTCCTGACGCAATCCCGAACCTGCTTCCCAGTGCTGGTGCAACCAAAATGTGGCTGCCCGCGCTCACTGCTGAGTCTGAGCCATATTAGTTAGAAAATCCCAGCTGTCAGAGTTTAGCCCCTAGAAGAGAGAGCTCAGGCGAAGGTCTCAGTCAAGTCTGGCCTGTCTCAGAGGTGTCTCCTGCAGCCCTGTAGGGTTTTTGGTGAGTCACTGGAAAAGAGGAGATAAAGAGAATTTGCTCTGAGAAATGCCATGCAGTCATCTATTCCTAGCCTGCTGCTGTGAGTTTGTTTCTTTCTGTGCTGCCAGGACAATGTGTAGAGGCTCTGCAACTGGTTCTCACCCATCCACTATTTCAGGATCTAGGTGTATCTACATAGTAGCAAAAATTTATATAGGTTAATTCCCACACTCCCAATGAATGAATCATTAAGGGAACAAAGAAAGGTGCCTCCTTTAAAGTATCATTGCCACCTGCATTATGAACATACGCCCAGGTTTACCTGCACGTATTTAACCCCTTATCAGAGCAAGTAAGTGACAGTCAGTTCTGGCACTGGCTGCACCTCTGACATGGATGGCAGGAGGAAACACGTTCTTGTACTTGAAAGTGATGTGCAAAACTGAAAAGAAAGCTGGAAGAAAACCCCAAACCCCTATGTGGGATTCATTTAAGTAGAAAGTTACACCTGGCCAGAGCTATGTCCCACCTCCCACACCCTTTCCAGACATGTTGAGTTAGCATCTGGTGAAACTGAGCTGGAAAAGTATCCCTCCCACTAGGAAAGCCTGAAAACCTCCTTGCTAGTAGCTGATGAGCACTTGGAGGAAAGTAGCTGACGGTCCAAGCCAAAGGATGCAGTAGCTTCCCAGTAGAGCAAATTGTTTCCTCTCGAATGCAAGTAAGAACAGCATCCCTTTCAGTTGAGAGCTGCATTTTGGCTCGAGCTACAAGGGGGAGGAAGGGGATGGCTCTGTCTCCTGTGTGTTTTTTCCACTTGTTGGGTTGTCAGTATACGGTCTGAAAGAGGTGTGCCCCTAGGATGCGAAAGGAGATAAGCCACTGAACTGTATTAGCACATGAAAGAAAAAACGGTGGGAGCTTCCAGAGGATGGCAGAGGTTCAAAACTTGCTCACAGAAGCACATAGTTGTGGATGATTACTGCAGCACACTCCTCCAGCCGGAGGTGTGGCAACGAAGCATGAGATGAAAACAGAGCACAAAGTGAGTAATGCCAGTGCCATTCTTAGTAGGGAATCCTATTTTTAGTACAGATTGGCTTGGAATTTAAGTGTCTTTAAAATCAAAGAGGCAGTGAAAGGAGAACTCTAGTAAAGGCACTGACTGCAAAGATCAAAGTACAGCTTTCCTCTAAAGATGACCCTGAGACACACGATTGCAGACACTGAACGGTGTAGGCGCTTTGGTCCAGTGTTCCCTGCTGGTGCTGTCCTATTCCCTTTCCTTTCAGGCACCATTAGAGGCAGGATCCTGGGCTTTTCCTTTGGCCCCTGCACTCTTCCACTCAGTAAAGTACTCTGCTTCCAAGGGATTCCAGCACTCAAATGAGAGCCACATAAATGAAACAGGTGCTGTCTCTCACTGTGACTCAGAAATTGATAGTTTGGCTCATGGTTTGTCTGTGTGTTGCAGACATGGCTGTGATTTCTGAAGAACTAATGCCCTGACTCACCTGTAGGATATCGAGAAATCCTGGGCAAATATCCAGAGGCCTCAAATTCTCCGTGGACACCATTTCCCAGTAGAAGAGGAGGAACAAACCATGGAAACCCTGGGAATCAGTGGGACCTACTGTGTCCTGCACTGGCCACTCTGTCACTTTGCTTCAGGTAACATAGAGGTGACTTTTCCTCTTTTGGTTTTTCGTAGTCCTTTAGTGTAAATAACAACAACAAAAAAAATCTCTCCATTGTCATATTGGAGCATGTCTGAGATCCAGTGCACTCTTCAGAATGGCCTTGCTTCAAGAGCATCTGTTTGAATGTTAAAGGTAGAGGGATCTCAGAGGTGGTTGAGTACCAGTCTGGAAAGTCTACGGTGGAGAGGGAACAGTTTGGGGTCTTATTGTTCAGCAAAGGAAAAACCAAACAAGATTAGACGTACCGTTTGGGTTTTCTCTCCTTTTCTGATTTTGGGACATGGCACAAAATTAGGAAGTGTAGTCAGATGTGGCAGCCACAAGCCCCATAGGGAGCACAGCCAGTGTGCTGTGCTGCTCAGGGTTAGTAGCAAGGACCCTGAGTGACCTCCCTGCTGTCAGCACACGCAGCTGCAGGAGATACCAAAGTTCACGTGAGAAGGTTTAGGTATGTGAAACAATGGGTGTGATCTGAAGGCTTCTGTGCTTGTTTTAGAGGTAAAGAAAAACAGTTTAATACTTGGGCTGTTTTTCTTTGATTAACATATAATCTCCCATGAGGAGACTGCAGGGGAAATTCTGCCCTAGGGTCAGCACTGAGGATTATTGGTAAAGTACCTGGCTGCTGGTCTGACTGTGATTACAGGTGAGAGGTTTTTTGGGGAGCATACTGCTTTGCTTTCATCTGATCTCAATGGCTGTCTAACATATCTGTGAATTCAGTCCAGGAAAAAAGAAGTGTTGCAGTAAGGTCTCATTTCAGTCTCTTCAATACAAAAGTCTTGTATTTATTTTGAAAATGGTAATTCAGTTTTTAGATTTTGCTATTTTTCATTTCTTGTAAAATGAAAAAAAAAACCATTCACAGAAAGAGAGTTATTTGTTCTGAATAAAAGATGGGATTTTGTTTGACCTGGAGTTTTGTGTTTGGGAGTATTTTCACTTGGATAAGGTCACACAAGAATATCCACTGTGAGGTGAGAGTTCTCCACGCTGCCCAGTGGGGACAGGGCACAAAGTAAGCGTGCTCAGGTACCTGCCCGCTCGTTCACTCTGCTCTACACATTAGTGAAAATATCTTTGTTTACAGTAAGGTGACTTAGGTGCATGGCTTTGTCCTTGCTGCTTACGCACCCAAACACACCTCAAAGTACAATGCAAGTGACTGTAAATAGTTTGGGATCCTTTGAGGCAGAGTACAGGTGCAGCATAACCACATCATTTGGTCCAAGTTTCACAGATGACAGCAGAAGTCCTCCTGAAATCTACAGTTGGTTTTCCAAAGCCAGGAGCACACCCTGAAGTCACTAACTGTGGTGTTTCCCCACTGATCTCCACAGGGCAGAGTTAGCCCATGCTGAAGGCTTCTGAAAATGCTGCTCTGTAGTTGTGGATCTGGTCCTGTCACCTCCTGTGAACTCACTGATGTCTCACCACTGTAAGAGACAGCAAGATCTGGCAGCTCGGCTCACCTCCAGTGTAAGTGCTTAACAGATACCCATTGGGAACTAAATATACAGCACAGGTCCAGAAGAGGCCAGTGCCCTTACTAACAAATATTATCAACATGTAATGAAGTTCTTCTTCTCTGCTGGCGGGGCGGGAAGGTACAGCTAGATAACTGCACTCATGTTCGGGTTTACCTGGGCACTTTGCAGCCTACTGAGTCCTTATGTTTGTTTGTTCTTTGTTTCCCCTGTGAACGAGTCTGTGTGCAAATCCCTGGAGTTTTAAGATGTACTCCAGGAATGTGGTGAGTGAGAGGAGCAAGCCCTGCTGGGAGGGCAGAAGTTTATAATGGGCTCTCGGTTTCAGTAGGAGACAGCGAGGAACTGCCATGAGTCTGGGTGTGAAGGAAATATGATGAGATTCTGAGCCAGGGCTGGGTGCCACTGCAAAGCAGGGAAAGCAGGAGTAGAGTTGGTAGGGTCTTGGTGAAGCCACCCTGACAAATACATCTGAGGTGCAGCGATAAAGAGCACTGTGAAGCCAGCCCGCAGAAAAGGAGTGTGGTAGTGGAGAGGTGGAGACTGCAGAGATGAGCAGAGTTAGCAATAATACCTTTGCCTGCCAGTGCAAGGCTGCTCTCGTGCAGCCCAGAAGTTGGGCTTTTGTGCTGACTTAAACTTAGGAAGTGGAAGGAGAAGGTGTTTTGTGCACTATCAAGATCCACCTGTATATGCCAAAGCATTTAGTTTGGACTAACCTGAATGTGTCAGTGTTGCAGAGGTGCTGCCTGACTTTCCTTTGCTTTAAGAGTTGAACTATGCTGCCAGGCTGTCCTTTACAGTGCTGCAGCCAGGCAGCTATGAGTGGTGTGAATGTCCTGCAAGAAGGAGTTCAAAGGCTCTGTGTCAGCCCAGCTACAGGTTGAAATAAGGCCTTGGTTCTGGTCAAGCAAAACCATTTGATGGCTCAAACATGGCTCTAAAACTAACCCCAAACAAATATTGTGGGAACATGAGCGTATTGTGAGACAGGGAAGGAGTTGTTTGACTTCCTTCACTGCTCTCCCTCCCTTGTCTATTTGCAGGAGAAGGTCTTACTCAGAAGAAAGGAATGAGGAAAGTGCAAGACATGATCTCCTGATATAAATGACAGGGCCCATCCTATAGAAAGACTCATGCTTTTCCATCAGGGAGGTTGTATGAGTCTTGGAAGAATAAGACAAGTTAGTAATTCTGGCTGGGGCTAGGTAAAGAATGAGCTGTGAAACCCCCAGCCCCTTTCCACATGAATGGGAAGAACCTAAAACTTTCCATAAGTTATTGAAAAGTGTTGTGAAGTGAGAGGCCATTCAGAATATGGGTGATGGAGCAGGCAGGCCATGGAATCCCATTTCAATGCAGGTCTGTGTACAGGAATCTGGCCTCCCTGAAACCTACCTGAGCTGTGCAAGCACACATTGCTGAAGTTAAACACAAATAACGTGTGGTTTTTGTTGCTGTTTTACTTCCCCAAGCCCAGTAGATTCTGCATTGGCCAAGGACTCCGCAGCTGTCCAGGTTTTGGGTTATTTTCTCTTTCTGAATCTGAAATCTGTCTGCAAGGGGAATTGCATGCAGTAGCACCTCTGTATCGTAGGATGCTTACCTGCACTCTCCCACACATGTCTGCAGACATGACTTGTCTGTGTCATAGGCTGAACCTGGGGATGGAAAGGCCCTGGGTGCCCCAAACCACCTGGACACTTTCTCGGCTTGTCATGGTTCTGCTCTTCTGCCAAGATGCTGGGCCTTGCTTACAGAGAGAGAGCAGGGAGGTGCGTGGGGACTGGCTGGACTCACCCCTCCAGAACAGCCCCCGGAAGCCACACAGGGCTGTTGCTAGCTCCAGTGAACAAAGTCAGGAACAGGTCCCTTGGTTCTTTTATCTTGTCTTTACTGAGATATTTCAGGCATGCATGGTATAATGACAGTGTGCTGGGGCCCGAAGGTGTGGTGGAAAATCTGGTTAAGCACGCTGGCTGAGCTGCTCCGTGGATCCTCGGCTGGGACATGCGGTAAGGCACAGCTCAGCACTGTTAACACAGGAAAGACAAGAGCTACTCCTCTCTCACTTCAGCCTGAAGAAACCGCATTTTTTCATTTTGATTTTTTCCATCAGCTCTTGCATTGCTATGTAAGTGCTTGGCTGTGTGTTTGTATTTCTAGCAGTTAGGTGCCATCTCATGTTTTTACTGTTATCATCTCCTGAAGGCCCATTTATGCATATCCAATTGTCTCCTTCAGATGCAGCTTTTGGAGGCAAGTCACTCTCTCTCAGCTGCCCTGCCTCTCTAGACTCAGACTGCTGTGTCTCACTTACCCCAACTTGACATACTTCAGTGCAAGTCAAGTCAATATTAAGCCAGGTTTTCCCACAGCAGTACATTACTTTATGATCTTTGCTTGCCTCCTTGTTATCCTCTCGGACCCAAGGCACCTGACCACAGCATTCATAAGGTCCCCAAAAATCATGTGACCCCAAAATCATGTGTTCCCATGCTGTACCTTGCAGACGGATTGGCAGTGCACAGTAGGAAATGTTGCCCTCTGAGGTGTATTAGGGATGATGGACTTCAAAGAGGGGAATGAGGACTTGCTATGTTATTCAGTTAAAGTGAAGTCCAGCAGCGAAATCCACCAGCTTAGTTTGCTCTGTTAGGTAAACGCTCAGAAAGGAAAAAAAAGACTCTTTACCCAAACTTATCACTTTGTGATTTTCTTGGAAAACTGGAAACTTGTGAATCTGCAGAAACTGCATTTGCAATGACAGCTGCAAAAACTTAAGGATTTTACATACGTTATCACTAAGAATTTTTGAACAAAGGAGAATAAGGGTAACAGAGAAGCCAAACGTTACAGCCTTCTTGCCATGCCATCTGACCTGGTGACGCTGATGTTTCCTTTTGTAATGACTGCAAGTCCAGTGTGGTTTGGTGCTTGATTTGGGCCAGGGAATGAGGCCAGCTATGCCAGAGACACACCTGCCCCCTTTCCTGCTCCCTGCCCTCTGCTGTCTGGCAGCTGGGGGCTCGTTCCCGGGAGCATGGCGGAGGTGCATGGCATCCCCGCAGACAGGGCTGTCTGGGGAGATCAGAGTGACTCAGATAAAGATCACAGATACAGCTGACTCCATTAACTTCCTTAGGCTTCTTCTAAAGATTGCTGGGTCTCTGTGGCTAAGTGTTTTTAGACTGCATCACCATCTGGGAGTGAGAAATCCAAGCATCCTCTCTCCTGGGACTTTGGAGGAGTGCTTCTTGTTCATGCTTGTGATTTTCCATGCACAAAAACTTTCTGGAGGAGGGGAAATGCAACTGCTACGCCCACAGGCTGACATGGGTTTTATTACTCCTTTCAGCTTCTTTGTTGCCTCAGTTTCTGTGCCTGTGAAATGAGATCAATTATCTTTGTCCAGGAAGCTCTTTCCTGGAAGAGGAAAGGGATGAGAGTGCAGAGAGGCATTGGTGCTGGCGTAACACACCTGGTGTGCAGCGAGGATGCTGTTACTCACAGAGGCTATACTGAGAAACAGGTGTAGATTCCCTGTGCTAACAGGTGTTGGTTTCGTATCCATATCCTTAGAACTGCCCTTTTTGCTCCCTTGCCCTGGGAATACTGTCTCCCCCTCTGTAAACATACCCAAGTGCTTGCACAGAGGAAAATGGTTCACATCAGCTTTCCTTACTATGTGATCTTTCTTCTGATAGGCCTTAATATTTCTTTACCTTCATCTTCTTGAGCACTCAGGGCTCCTCTTACCTGGGCACTGAGAGCTGTTCACTGCAAAAGTGTTCATGCCCTTTATTCTGGCATGTCTTCATTTAAGCCGTCAGAGTGAACATGAGCGTGGCTGACAGGAAAAGGGAAATACAATACCCAAGCCAGCAAAGGAGGCTTGGAGGCGGACAAATGGCCCCACTTGCTGTTAATTCTGAATGCACACAGGCTGATCTGTGTTAGGGCAGCATTACTTGGTCCTGGGAATCAAATTTTGTGTGGATTCTCCTTGGCAGGTGGAGTACACGCACACCAAAAGCAAGCCTTAGCAAGCCTCAGGAAACCCTGTTTTAATCGAAGGGCTTTGGCTCAGGCCTGACTGCAGCATGTGGCAGGAACTTAGAGCAGGAAAGGCCAAGGCCAGCTGCACTGTGCACAGCCCCAGGATTTGCCTGTACTTGTACCTGGGCAGAAGTTTCTGCTAATGTGAGCAGCAGGGAGGTGATTAGTGATACCAGCCTTTGGCTACAGTCGACTAGAACAAAACCCCAGGGTCTTCATACGGAATATATGCAAACAAGGACATTTTTCTTAGCTCAGGAGTTTGGAGCTAGGAATGTGCTTTTAAATCACCCACTCAATACATGGACAACTCAGCAACTTCAGCTATAAAAACTTGGTTGAGAGCTCTGAAACTGTGGCATAAGTCTTAGAAATTCACTTGTGTAATGATTATAGGAGTGGCCAGATTGATGGACACCTGCTCCTATGTATTCCCTTCTGGAAGTCAAAATTCTCCTGTCATGACAACCATTTCCATAGCACTGCATAAATGAGAGTTCACAGGTTCATGTTAAAAGGGAAGAGTATGATCACGCAGGCTCTTTACGACAAATCCCATGAAACAAGCCCTCTGAGCAACCACTGGGAGAACAGACTTGCAGAAGGTTGGTTTTGCATTCAGGAGCTGGAATCGTAGCTTAGGAGCAGATAAATTCCGATATACTGAGATATATTTTCAGATATACTGAGACTTTTGTGGGCCTGCCAAGACAGATCATTGGAGTTAGTCTCTAACCACGCACTCGTTTTGTAGTGCTGATGATCTAGATGTTTCAGGCCCAGGAGTTGTTCAGAAAAAGATCTCATTTTGGGTGGGTTTCTTTTAGTTGAAATTTCACTGAGGGAACAATTTATAGGTGACTTCATCTCACTTAACTCTTCATCCAATGCCCAGGTACAAGACAAGGGGAAGACCCATGTGCTGCTTGTGACAAGAGTTTCGTTGTGTTATTTAGAGATGGCCAGACACAGGAATTCTTCTGTTGTTTAATGCTAAACTTTGTGTCAGTGCTTCCTCTTTGTCTGTAATCTTTACTAGTCTTAGCAGTCATCATAAAATCCCAGAATGGTTTGGTTGGAAGAGACCTTGAAGACCATCCAGTTCCAACTCCCTGCCATGGACAGGGACACTCCCTCTTGTCCTGTCACTCCACACTCTTATCCAAAGTCCCTTTTCTGCTCTCTTGGAGCCCTTTTAGGTACTGGAAGGTGCTGGAAAGTCTCCCTGCAGACTTAAAATCTGTATCACTACGAGGAATATTTATTCAAGTCAATAATTGAATTGTTATAGCCTGAACAACATGAATTATACTTGTGCATGGAACACCAGTGTCTTATTTACACACAAATGAATTTATATTGTTTACATTGTGTTGCTATTTACTGTGAGCAATAGTAATTGCTGGGCTGGGCAGAAGTTGTGCAGGTCATTTCGAGCTTGGATTCTGGAGGAGGTGAGCCTGCATGAGTGCATTATCTGTCTCATCATTTATCTGTCTCCTCTTAATAACTTTTGAAGGCATTGACTAATTTCATCTACATTTGACACAGGGGCAGAGGTTTTTGTGGTGGGGAGATTAAGGGACAAGGGACAGAAAGACTTGGTGAACTACAACTCGTTAATTCCACTGCTCAAGTAACAGCTTGTTTGGAATTAACCTCAGGAAATGCTCTTTCACTGGGCCTAAATCTTCCTGCAATTATATGGTGATTATTACAATGTTTTACTGAAATCCTGGGAATCATTCTGTTTCAGCTTGCTGGACAGGGATGTTTGTGTTTACCTTCCAAAACATGTTTTCACTTACATGTTTGTTAAATTTTGAGAAGCCAAATCAGATCAAAACTCCTGAGCTGCTTCACAGAGGAGGCACTTCGTTATGAGAGTTGTGCACAGAGGTATTCGGGGACAAAGACCAGGAAGGACTTCTAGTCTGGTCTTTAGGATAGTGCAGCCACACCAACTCAATTTTGTCTTTAGAAACTGCTGATCCTGAGTGCTGTTAGTAGTTAGACAGAACTTGTATAGGACCCATGCCTCCAGATTTAATCCAGTATTCCTCTTTTTCAGTTTGGAAGGAGCAGGTGTTTCCAGAGCTGTGCTGCAGACCTGCTCCCTGAAGAGGTTCTCATGGCTGAGGCTGAGGGGTCGGAGTGACTGAGCTCCAGGATGGTGCCATCCAAGCCCTGCCTTCCCAGCTGAGCACACTGTGTGTAACCAGTCCTTGTCAAGGCTGTGACCTCTGCATGGACAGCCCAGCTGAAGTGAGATGCCTTTGAAGGTGAGTAGAGTAGCCAGAATGCAGCATTTCATGTGCAATAAAAGGCTTGGTTTTATGGAGCAAGGCTTCCAATAGTTTGCAGCTGCAAGGAGGAGGTTCAGATCACATTGCAGAGCAGTTCCTCATCTCGGGACCATGCAGTTGTCCATGACCATTACCATGACAGCAGGCAATCAGGTCTCTAGACCTTTTCCCATTCTGCGGCACTATAAATTCTCAAATAAATATGCCAACACTGTGACGGTCATGAAGTGGAAACTGAACAGAAGTAATGTGAAGTACATGTTTTTGAATGCAAGCATCACACATTTGGAGTAATTTCATGAAGTTTTTATGTGAAGTCCAGGTAGCTAGTCCTTGTCACTGCACAAATATCAGGTGTGTATCTGCAGGGGATAAGGCAGGGATGTGTCAGGTAAGTAAGATACTTTTGACAGAATAACTGTAGTGGAAAAGATAACACCTCTAACAAAAACATTTTTCAAGAAAACTTTGGTGCACACGCCTGATGTAGGGCCGAATTGGTTTGTTAGAAGACTCATTATAGTTCCACTGAGTAGTTCAAGTTGATTTTGTTCTTTCAAATTCAAAACATAAACTCACTCCACACTTGTTCTTTATTGCTGAGTGTCTTTGTCTCAATTTCCAGTGTAACCAGGAGTGTTCCTTGATGGAAATAGCAGAAGACCAGAAGACCAGAAAAGATTAAAAACAAGGCCAAATTACAAAAAGAGAAGAAAGCAAAAGAGAGAAAAACAATAATTAAAAGGAAAAAAGTTTATTTTCTTTCCATAAAAATATTTCAATGAAGTGCTTTTCCCGCATGCTAATGTGTTCCCCATGACATGGGGCAGAAAAAAGGAAGATGCATCTTACAGGTAAAAATTATGTTAAATAGTTATTATTTTTTGTCTTGCTGCTGCTATTTTTGTGGGCTTTTCAAAGATGATATTTGAATGGGGAACTCTAACTAAATGAAATGCTCCCAGAACTGAGCCTTTGCCTTGTACTTCTCATCAGCTTAATTCTAAGGAGTGTGAAGTCTGTTATTTGACATTACCTTGAAGGCAAATTTTTATGACCAATTTGAAATAAAAGGCTGTGATTTATATTTCCTCCTTTTCATTAGAAGCAGGGAATGTGCAAATCAAACAGAACTTCCTGCTTCCAATCTTCCAGCAAATGCACGTTTCAGTTTGTCTTCCTCTCCCATTGCAAAAGGGGGAAAAAAATGCACTTGAAAAAGGATGGATCCCTGCCTTCATATTATGTCTGCAAGAATAAGAATGAAACATGTCTGGACATGCCAGGATCTTAGTAAGGGCTTTGATTCACAAGTGGGAACACTGTGTATTGGGACAGCTGTTGTTATTCCTGCCCGAGCGCCCAGCTCCAGCCCTCAGAGGATCCCGCCTCTGCTGCAGGGGTGTCTCGGTCAGTCACGAAGCAGCTGAACTACCACAGTTTATAACCAAACAAGTTAAAGTAGCACCCTGCTGCTTTCACCTACCTTACACTGTGACCAGATGCACGAGAACTTCATTAGTGTCACATCTGCAGCTCATGAATATCCCCCTCAGACTTGCAGTAGACACAGCTATTCCAGTTATACCAGGTGAATATCTGGAGTTGAGTGGCCCACCTGGGAGAAGCAGCACGAGGAACTATGCAGAAAGTAGTTGGTGTAACTCATAATGGAAGATGAGATTGTAAGAGAGTCGGTGTTTTCAGCTCTCTGCTTCTTCTCCACTGCTGAAGGGACACCGTTATGCTTGGCCTTTATTTTAGAGTTGGGTGACCAGTTATAGTTCTCCTGGGTAAGGGCAAAGGGCTTGGACACTCAAGGTCTAAGCCAATCTGCCTGGTTTTTGGAGTGCACAGAGACAGAAGCATGAAACATAGTGGAGGGGACAAGTCTTGCAAGAGAAAAGCAGTACCAAATGTGAGCAGGCCTTCTCACTGTCATAGGCAAAGAAGTGGTGGGGATAAGTCTGCAGAGAGTGTCCTGCAACAGCTGGGGATCAGCAGGGGCTCTTGGTGCTTTCAGGAGGAACCACAACTGATGTGCTGCTTCTTGGTTTTATTTTCTTTGACACAATCCTGAACTGCAGAGTTTCTGAGGCCATGTGGCCAAGCCCTCTGTGGTACCTGCCAGGCACTGGCCTTTGTGCCATGTCAAGTATCACCTCTCAGTGGGTCCCACTGCAGTGTGTCCCACGGTGCTCCTCTCCTCCACAGAGCCCTGGAGCAGGCATGGCAGAGGCTGTCAGGCCCCAGGATGCCTGCTGCTGCTCTGTGCCCTTCCCAAACTCTGGTGCGATGTCTGAGCTGCCCAGCCAGCTCCCTGTCAGGCCGTGCATTTCAGTGCAGCCATCAGCAGTATCATGGCTAATAGGCTGCTGTTCAAATGGCTGTAATTAGGCTTCAAAGTAAGCATTATGATGAAAGGGGGAAATCTCACATTCCTCTCCGCTCTATCATTTCAGGGTGTCTGGCAGCACCCCAGAAAGACTAAAGTGCATCACTTCATTCCACCAGAGCTACCTGATTGCAAGGCACATCTCAGCTTTACTTTATAAAGACCTTTTTTTCCAGGAAACAAACATGCATGCACTTGTGAATTAAGTACTGTATTCTCTCCATTCCTGTGGGGTTTTTTCTACCCCATATGTAAGCGCTTTGCAAATATTTGACTGGAAGTTACAAGGTGATAAGGACAGGTCTGCCCTTGCTGCAGCAGGCAAGCCCCTACTAAGCAGCATAGGAACTGCAGGGATATATTTCAGCTTATCGTATCCTAGAACGAGTGTGGTGTTTTTTGAGAGACTGCCTCCTCTATTTGCTCGTTTATCCACTGCAAATAGTATTCGAATATCTGAAAGGCTGGCATTTGTTTAGTGCACTAGTCTTCTTTGTCCCACATTCTATTTTTCAGACAAACTGAGTTGCACAGGAGGAATGATAAAGATGATGCTGCTGATGTTAAATGCCAGCATGGGCTCAGCACAGTCTTATTCTGGAAAAGGACCTCTCCCTTTCTGAGCCTCTCCGCCCTGCAGGGAGAGCAGGCTGGGGAGTCCCAAGTGCAGTCCTCTGGACTGTGCTGTTTGTTCCAGCTCCATTTTGGAGGATATTAGCAGTTTCCATCTTCCTCCTAATTCCACTGCCATAAAACATCCTTCTTACTCATGAAGCAGAATACCTAGATCCACCTTCTTGCCTCCTGGCTAATTACTGTCATTATCTGGCTAGACAAACTTGTCATGAGATTAGAATCTCCTCACAAAACAGGGTCATCTCAGGAAGTTCTTGCTATCCGGTTTTGTGTAAATCAGTCACCTCTGCAGCTAAACGGCAGCTCGGAGTGTTGAGAATTCACACGCTCCCAGGAGGGGAGCAGAGGAGCGTTTCCACACAGGAGCTGCTTCAGAAGGAACTGGGCGTTCCCACTGACATCAGTGGGGCAAAGCGTACGCCCACTCTCTTGCACCTGCTCAAGGAGTTACCCTTTAAAGATACTGAAAAGAACTAACCACTTGCAGTAACTTCATTGCCTGGATGGATCATCGCTGTAATAAAGTTGTTATATTCTAGTTAGTGTATCCTTCACCCCTCTGCGTGGTAGTTCACCTCATCATCACTCTGCAGCAAGCCTCGACATCGACAGAGTCAAGGCAGAAGCCACAAAGCAGGCTGGTCATCTTTTTGTGTTTTTTAAGGCTTCAGGTAATTCTAGCGGAAGATCCCAAACCAAAATAAATTCAACTCCCCATTTAAAACAGAAACTCAGCTTAGTGCTGTAGGCTCTGGATGGTTTGCCCTCAGCTCTGTGGGGCTTTTACACAGATGCTCTCGGGGCTGGCTATTTCCATGTGTGAAGAATGTAGGTCTCCTTGTGCGTAGGCAACTGGAGAGCCAAGCACCTCTTACCCAATGCCCTTCCTAAGTAGGTGAGCACAGCAGGAATCCTTCCTCCCAGAAACCTCTGGTGACACTTCACTTCGCACGCTAGCCCACACAGGGCTTGCCATGCCAGAGAGCGCTACGTTACCAATGCTCTAAGTAACTGTATTGCACTTTAACAGGCCTGTGGCATCAAGGAAACTTACATTACCCCACCAGTGCTCCAAAACGGAAATGTGCGCAGTTATAGGTGACTGTAACCCTGGCTGCAGTTAAACAAAACACTCCCTTCCTCAGCTGTTGTAGCAACCTAAATTGCAGGTGGCTCTGGCTGTCCTATAGGCCTGTGATGCTCCATGACTCTCCTTCTCATTCTCCAGTAAGAAAGACACAACTGTACTGGAAGAAGGGTGCTCTGAGCCAGCCTTTGGTGTGAGTTCTCTCATTTTCCATCTGAGTGTATCTCGAGGCTTTGCTGCAATCCACTCTTCAAGTGGTACCTTGCAGACTAAACCAATGAGATGGTCCTTGAGCTCTTCTGTGCCCTCCACCCTTGTGATACCTGTGTATTTTGCAAGTCTTGCTGAAAAACTCTGAGACATTGGTCAATGTAGTGCAGACTAAATTGAACCTGGTAACACAAACCAATTCCTTCCTTCCAGTGTCCGAGTTTCCTGCATTTCTGCGGGACCAGTGCAAAGCTGTGCAGATGAACATTTAGAAAAGGGGTGCGTACACACCTTCTTGGTGAGGCACCCTGAACAATTCTGGTTCGTTCCTTTGCACAGCAAGGCAGGAGAGCAGCCAGATCCGCAGGGCAGCAATTGGCTGCCCTAATCCTTCCTCTTCCTACAGTTTCCTGTTTCACTTAAACACTATTGTCCAATTTCAACAGATGTTGAAGCTGGGATGCTACAGACAATAGTGTTCTCCTCTGATTCATCCTTAGAGCAGGCCCTGTCCTGTGTAGGAAAGAAGGCAAAAATACAGTATTAGCTGTGTGTGTAATGAGTCTGTTTCATAATACATTCACACAAGGCAGCCAAATGAGAGCTGTACAGACATGCTGTTTCCAAAGGGTACCCAAATAAATGAAACTTCCTACTTGCTTTTTAAGGGCCCTCATTGGAAAGATTTGTGACCCAACCAGCTCTGGGGTGAATCTAGGGTATGCTTGGCAGTCTGTACAGATCAGGAGTGAGCACTGTGGGCGAGCGTGCTTGTGTCAGACCTCTGAGCCATTCCTCAAGTAATCACACCTTTGTACAGCATTGCTTTGAATTCTCCCAGGGGGACGGAACTGAAAAAGCCTGGACGCTAGTCAAAGGATCTGTCAGGATCAACTTGGTCAGTCCTAGAACAGGTTTCTTCCAAATCACTGATTCTTAAATCTAGTCTCTGTGCCTGGATCATAGCGGATCATAGCAGAGGCTCTTCCTCTGGGTTAATCTCTGTTAACAGCACCTTTTCATACTGTTGTAACTGGTCTCCACTGCACTACCAAGGGTGCTGGTACAGCTGAGGGGGAGCAACCCTGTTCCAGGGAACAGGTGGTGGCTGCAAGGTTTGCCAGTCAGCCCTCAAGAAAATGTCCTTAGTGAGGTGCAGACTAAAGGTTGAACTGCCTCTTGTTCCTGCTGAGAACACGTTTATCTGCAGGCTGTTAAGCCAGCGGGAGCCACTTCTACATCTCCTTCTCTCCTGTTCAAGTGCTTCTGCTTTGGTGTCATCAGCTCTTTCTGAGATTTGAGAGAGGCTCAGGGTCACTCTCCAGGATAACTTATAAGAACAAACTGTACCATGTTCCCTCAAACCAGGGCCAAATGCATCTGAAGTCTTACCCTCAGCTCAGCTTGATCTTAGTGGAGGGGAACAGTTAGATCTGAAGATAGGCCCCTGAGAATGCCACCTTTGTGAAAGGAGTGGGTAAGTTGTATCTTGTAGTGAGCAGGCACTGTGCTGGCTGTCCTGCTCCTGGCAGCTCTGTTGGACTGTGGCCGCAGAGAGGTAAAATAGACCAGTAAACACCTAATGGGGAAGTGCAGCTCCAGCAGAAGAGTCTGAAGCAGAGAGAAAAAGACTCAGTTTACAGCCCATTGATCTCGGCACCTGCCTGAGATAAAGCATTGCTTCAAGTCCTGTTCTGCTGGTTTTGCGTCTCAAGTGTTTCCTTTCTCCCAGAGCCATCTCTCAGTGTGATGGAGCTGCTGACCTCCCAGGTCGTGATGCCCTTCGTCTGTATCACCTCCAGCTCGTCTGTTGGTGCAGTGATACCATCAGGGGAGTGAGGGTTTCAGTGCTGGCTTCTGAAACATGTTGCAACTCTCAGCACTGTGGGCTGTCGGGGCAGCAAGAGCAGGTGTTTCATCCCGACAGAAATGGACAGCCCCTTGAACAGGGCACCCAGGGAATGATTAAACAAAGGTCTGTGGTCCTTGCTTAGGCATGAGGGGAGACAAAGCCTTGAACTTTTGTCTCCCATCCTCCTTTTGACTTCTGCTAGCAACATCTATTCCCTCTGATGTAGCTTAGGAGTGAAGGAGGTAGAGTAAGTGCCTGTTGCTTCAACATGCTTCAAAGTGACCTTCTTTGCCAGAAACCTCTGACCTGTCCAGCAGTCTCCATATTCTCTATATTGTGTCTGGTGATCCACACATCTCTGTAACTATTTGGAAGTCTGGCAGAGCATAAACAAAATACATTTATATACATAGCAACCAAAATCACCTGTTAGCTCAACATGTAAGTTTTGCATTGAATATGTAGAATAAATTGGACATCAAGCTTCTAGTGTTGGATGCACAGTACCCAGATTATCCATGAAGCTTCCTAGATATCCATAACAATCTCGGCTATGACATAACAATTAAAAGAAAAAGAGATCTGGTATTACTTCATGTATGCTTGTTTGTGGAGAAGTCTCTACTGGCCTTTCAATGAAAACCAAGTAACTTCTTGTGTCTGCAGACCTCACATTTTCTGGAGAAATAAATAATTTTAGGATTTGCTTGATTTGTTCAACAAATGCAAAGTAAAAGCACTTTTTAATTCCCTCCTACCTTTTTGGCTAAGCAGGCTCATGCTCAGCTGAGAGCCACGAGACCTTGACAGGAAGGTTGCACCCCTCAGCTGCCTTTCCTTCTCCATTGACCCTTGCTGCTCTGGGATCGCTGCTTCTGCCAGGACTTTTAAGATTTGTGCTGGGAAGCAGCGCCCCAGCACAGCCACCCTGGTACTGCATCCCCTGCTTTTCTTCCTTGTCTTTTGCACTGAGGTACCTGCTCCCAGGAGCTTCTCTGTGCTTTCTCTCCTGACAGTGGGACCTTCTTGCTGCAGCAGTAAAGTGACTGAACCGTGTTGAGCAGTGCAGGGCTGTAGAACCCAGCACCCACAGTTGCCCTCACGGCCACGGCACAAACCTCTTACAAATGTCATGACTGTAGACTTGTCCTTCAGCAGCTGAGGGAAACAGCATTGAGTCCACTCCTCTCACTGATGAGGCTTCTCTGCTACATCTGCTTCATCTGCTACATCGAGCTATTCCAGCAGGACAGGCATTGCAGCTGGTCCGACACAATTCACCTATTTGGGGCAATATATTATCTCTCTTTGCTGACAACGCATGGTTCTGCCAAGCTTTCTGGTATTTTGAAATCTGTTTTCTGGAGAAAAACATCTCATCACATCCTAAAATCTCATTGTTGACTCAACTATAGTGAAATGTAATTGCACCCTATGGCTGAAAGGAAAAGAAAAGGAACTATCTCTTCAAGCCCAGGAGTAACACAGAAAACTTCCGTGTTCCAGAAAATGGTGTATAGGTTGAAGAAAGGAAAAGGGGAAGGCAGGAAAAGAATTAGGAAAAAAGAGAAAACAGAAACAATTGCATTAAATTCACACCAGTATGTTCACTAGACGTTGATGATTCATCTTTGAATTCTTTCAGGTAGTTTTTGAAACAGTTTATACTTTTTGACTTTCACTTCAGGTGGTGGCAGTGAGTTCCACAGGCAAATGGTGCACAAAAAAGGTGAAAAAGAACACTGGCTCCAGTGAGCCCATTCAGGCAATAGCCTCAGAACACATCACTGGGTGAAAAGGCTCTTCCATTTCACACCTGCAGTCTCATAAATACAATTACTTTTTGCCTACTTCTTGTGTTACAGGACAAACTGAGAAATCATTCCCTGTTCACATTGCTTCACTGCAGATCTCCAGCACGTTCTCTTTCAGTTGTCTTTTTTTCAAGTGAGAGGGGCCTCACCTGTTCTCTCCTGCTGCTACAGCCATTTTAAATGTGTCACCTTAGAGTTCTGTAGTTTTGAAGTAAAAAAAGAGGGCAATGGGATGAGTAAGACTGCAAGCGGGTTCAAGACAGTACCACATTATTAAAGTACACTGTGGCACAACTGTATTTTCTTAATACCTTCTATTATCCTCCTGGCCTTTTTGGCCTCTGCAGGACATTGTGTAGGAGAAGGAAGACTTACGCTGCATCCAGGCTGGACAGCTTTAGGAAGGTCTTTGGGGTTTACTGCCACAGTCTGATGAAACTATAAAGTAAGAATAGGCAAAGCTTTGGCAGCTTGGAGAACAGCAGTGTCTAAGGGACGAGAGAATTCTGTTCTAGGAAGACGTTTGGGTGACATTCACAAAGGGAAGGAGTTGAAAACTAAATGAAGCCTCTTCAGTTTGGGCTAAGGTAGGGGCTGAACACAAGAGCTTGAATGGGAATCAAAAGCTCAGGTGTACGTCAGGCCTTGAGTAAAAGCTGCCATCCCAAATTGCCCTGTCTAGACTCTTGCTGCCAGAGCACAGCTTGGGCCAAAAAGTAAGGAGTCAGGAGTCTCAAATAATAAGTTATATTTGCATTTCTTTGCTTGTAAATGAAGTGTATTTGATAGGGAATTTCCAGGACAATGAGCATAGCTCTTTTACAGCACAGTGTAACTAAGCCCTCATACTCAGAAATCACAAGTAGAGCCCTCAAAGAACTCTTAGGGTTGGTATAAACTTGGTATAACACAGTAACAGACTAAATATTTTGAACTGCATTTATTTGCTAATCATCCTTCAGAATTCAGGAGTCAAGCAGCTCAATACCTTTCTGAAACCCTGTGGGCTACCAAGGTATTTCCTTTTCCTTTCTCTCTCTAAAATGAAAAGTGGGAGTCTCGTATAATTGCGGGAGTTGCAGCTGTAAAAGGGAAGGATTGCTCTAAGGGCACTGTCACCATAGCCAGTGACACTACAGACTGTTTTCTGGAAAGTGCTGGGCTAGGGCCTTCCTCAGCCTTCTACGAAACCCAAGCTGTTGTTTACTCTTTCCGGTTTTGTTTCATGAGGCTTCTCTTTTGTGTCTGAAGCCCGTGTTTTCCACCCCTGAAACTAGTGACAGTGTCAGCCTGAGGTCTGGGGAGCAGCAATAGGCACCAAGCAGCTAAGCAGACACCCTAATCTTTGTTCATTAGCTCTGTCTTCTCTGGCACAACCATGGATTTTTTCCTAAGGGCCAGCATCCGTTTAAGCTGCAACGTGGATGTTCTTTAAACCAGTATCACTCCTGTCATTACGGTATGACCCTTCAGCCCCATACCCAGGGCAACCATCTGTCTGTCTAGGGCTCCTTCTCTGGAGTAAATGAAGCTGCAGCTCCATCTCCATCCCAGGACTTCAGCCTCTGGGAAGGATAGCTGAAGCTTCCCTAGTCATTCAGACAGCTTTCCTACTGTTCCTTACTCCTCCCCAGCCACACAGGATGAGGAGTTTGTTTCCAGTTCTTCTCTGTAGCAGACAGATTTATTAGGAGCACGGGATGGGAAGAATTCTGTTGTCACACATGCTCAGTGCCCTCTACAAATGGGCAGAGTGAGAAACTCAGAACAAAACAAAGGGCCTGTAGCTGGTTTCTCTGCAGACAGACAGACCTGCAGTCTTGCAGAACAAAACTTCTCCCGTCCTCTCAGTCAAACCCAAGCTTTCTCACTCAGCTCAAACTTTCCTTTGTACAGTCAGAGTGACCTCTCACCCGGGCCTTGCCTGCCCAATTTGTTAGCCCTTTAATAATGGAAATCCATTATCCTACTTTGCACATCAAAACACACGCAGGCTCCTCCCAAACAGGAGAACTTGGCAGATGAGCCGTGGGTAAAAAGCACAGTAATTTATACAAATCATGCTGTTCAAAGGGGTCATTTCTCTTTTTCCTTAGCAGAAGAAAAAGATTTCTTCCCATCCAAATGTTCCAAAAGCAGTGTTTATAATTAATCACTGCAGTATTAGGTTTATCCAGGCACAAGACCACTCTGCTGTGGATGTACCATGTACTGAGGATGCAGCTGGCAAAGCCTCAATGTGTCACAGCGGCTCTCCAAGACCAGGGCCTGGAGAGCGAGGCTGGGTCAACGTTTCCCTTGCTGCAGCATTGCCTGTGGTTTTCTGCACTGCATCATAGCCCTCTTTGTAAGTGCTTCGTTGTGTTGATCTCTAAAAGGAGCTTGTTCTTTCTGTGATTATGGAGCATTTCACACAAGGAGTCTCTAATTTGAGCTGAGGATTGCCTAAGTGTCTGTGGCAAGTTCTTCATGGAGAAAATTAAATAATTGTAATGTGTTCCAGCTTCCCTTAGAGACGATGGCTTCTGGTATCATTGTGGAGGGGGGCAGTGAGTTTGTACACTTTGCAGTCCCTCATAATCCACAAATCATGTTGATGAGAGCTCCTTCACTCCCAGGACTGGAGGAGATGCAGGCAGTGGATGTGCTGTACCCTGCCCAGGAGTGGGAAGGATTGTCACTGCAAACACGTGGGCCTGGCTGCACAGTCCCTCTGCAGGGCAGCAGCCACTTCCATTGACACAGCTCGTCATTGCCACAGAGAACCTGTTGGCATCTTCTAGGTCTATGTAAATTCTGGTGTTAATGAATTCAGCAGCTTCCTCTTGAAAACCTTTATTGGGTGACTTTCACACTGCCCCCACAGAGCCCTGTTCCTTGAAGTCAATGGGAGAACTGGGTGTGGTAAAAAGTCAAGATCAGACCTGTAAATCAGATGATAAAGAGAGGTGAATCAGTAGGAAATGCTTTTGGGGAGCAACATATTTCTCTCCCATCAATTAAAAGCACAGGGAATGGCCCAGAAAGAGCTTCCCTCTGACACATAAGGGACTATATTTCAACAGCATCATGATCTAATAGGGCTTTCTGGTAGGTTGAGGACATAACAGCACCTTTGTGCTAAATACATTGTTCAGGCCATCTAATAAAATCTACTTCCAAAGAAAGATATGCAAACCTGTTTGGTTCTTCTGAGGATTCATAAAGACCTCTTATGCAGTATTCGCATATCCTGTGGCAGAGCCCAGTCCCCAGCAAATTGACATGCTGTGTGCTATGGCCCAAAAATGTTTGATGTGGCTATTCAGGCTCAGCCCTAGGGAACATATTCTACTGTGTCCAAATCTCTTAGGTACTCTGAAAGCCTCCCTCATTCACTGGCTCCTCCTGAAACATCTGTGCTAGCTCACTGTGAAATTATGTGCCCCTTCTGTCCTTTTGGTTGCTGAGTTTATTTAATTAATGTTATTCCAGCTTTCTTCCTGACTTTCTTCTTCCTTCATTGTTTCATAAGCCAGTGGTACCCAGCCTTCTGTGGGTCATAAGTCATCAAAAGGTTGTCTCTGACATCATTGCAAATAAAACAAAAGTGCAGGAACACATGCCCGTGCATGTGGGGAGCCCAAGCGGAGAGACAGAAAGGGCAAACAAACGTGCCAGCTTTCACTGCCAACAGCTGCAGTGCTCTTGGTGCCACGCTCAGGTGAGCTGTGCTGGTACAAGGTGGGTCTCGGGCTTTCTCCCTAGATGATGAGGTGGGCTTCGATAAAAACACGGACTGGGAAATGCAGTTGCCAGCGCTGGACATCACCACTCCCATTGTCTGTGCTCACAGCGTTTCCTGTGGTCCTCCCTTGCCCCTGCACCATGGCTCTGCTTCTGCCACCACCCCATCCTGGGACTTCCTGTGCTTCTGAGGAGGTGTTTGGGAGCTGAGTGCTTTTTCGTGAGCTCTTCCATGTTGTTGCTTGAATCATGAACAGATGAGCTAATAAAAGAACTTTTGAGTGCTCTGCAGATGGAAGATGTCATACTGGGAAAATCAATCCACAGATCTGCTCTTTGATGGAATCTAGCTGCAGGCAGATGCTTTCATGTGCAGCAGCATCTTCCCAGACAGATTATTTCCTTGCTCACATTGTGTACAGACGTGCAGCTCCTGGCATAAGCAGCTTTGCGCTGCAGCACTTTTACAACACAACTGGAGCTCCTTTCGCATGCAGGCCACTTCTCTTTAGGGGTGTTTTGGGATGGACGAAAGAGAAAACAGACTGGCAGTGACCATCTGACAGGGTAAATGTAGTCCCAGGAATAACAAGTGACAATGCACCAGGGGATGACGGTAGAGCTACAGTCACCCCTCCAGCCAGCCCCAGCACAGTGCCCAATAAGGTAAAGGAGATGCATGTCCAGTTACTCAGAAAAGGCAAAAGTTGGTCTGTCAGCATTTCTATCTCATTTCCTCAGCATTTTTAAAATGGAAAAAAAATACAGCCACCTCCATTGCGAGGAGCAAAATGATAAGGATCAGCTGGGAGCTCTGTTCAGACAGCTGTGCAGAAATGGTCTGGAGTTCTCAGCAGACAAGGAGACACACTGGAACATGTTGTTATACTTTGTTCTATTACTCAGGATTGCATTTGTACCTAGTAACAGCGTGAAACTCCCAGCAGGCCAGGTGTCCCACATGCCAAACTCCAAAGAACCTCCATAAACAGAGAAAAGGCTCTCTTTATCCATACAGTTCTCATATCGTACTCTGAAACCATAATAAACCCAACCTGTGAACTTGTTACATTTTTATGAGCCTACATTTGGGGCATTTGGGGTTTTTTTTGGTTTTTTTTTTTTTT
>VZRN01000804.1:188649-239086 GCA_013397935.1 Dasyornis broadbenti
AAAAAAAAAAAACAAAAAACAAAAAAAACTGGCTCTGGGGTCAAATTTGGATTCTGGTTAGAAATAATGTCACCCAAATGCTTACGAGTTTGATATTCAGCCTGATATAAGGATTGAGGGGACAAATTCAAAAGCAACTATTTAAAACCTACTAACTAAAAATCAAAATAAAATTCATCCCCAGACCATGAAAATGACCTACCATGGAAACCTCATTAAATTCTTGTTTTGAGTAAGATGAAAATAACTGTCAAATGCTAATATTTCTGGTACTGGTATACAGAAAATACACTTAGAAGAAGACAGGAAGATCTGCAAGGGTTGTGAGTGCAGTGCTACCCATCTCTAATAGATCACTGAAGTCAGGAAATTGGCATTGGTTTCTAGTGACTGAATTTCTTACTTATTTTTGGGCTAGCAGAGTAAACCCCAGTTTTCTGAGGCCGACAGAGATGAAGTTTGGGTCTCAGGTTTGTGTTGTCTCTCCAAAAGCCGTACTTGCTCTCACCAAGGACTGTTTGCATGTCCAGACCAGGCAGTGGTGCAACCCTGAACTTACCACACAAACTGGTACTGACTTTGCTGGTGCAAAACACAAACATTCTCAATTACCTGTTGAAAATCCGGGCCAAGGCTTGAGATTTGCGATCTGCTTGGATGTGGCACTTCCTCTCATGTTCCCTAGCAGCTGTGCAGGGCTTCCTTGGGAGCCTGGAGGAAAGCAGGGAGAAGATGGTAGCTGCAGTTGAAAGGCAGCTGGATCAAAGCCGGGTGATTAGCATTAGGACAGGGCGTCTGAGTGCAGCCTTCCCCTGGGTCGCACCCAGAGCTGGGTCACTCCTTTGTTTACACGAAGCCTTGCAGGCAAGGGGGCAGCCTGTGCATGGGGCACACATCAAACAGGCACAGGCAGGAGCCCAGGCCAGCCTTGTGGCTGGGCCCAGCAAGATGCCACTGGAGATTCCCAGGATGCTCTTGGCCAAACACGAGACCTGAGTGAGTGGCAGGAGGTTGGCAGGTAACCAGGGAATAAAAACCAGGGTTCTCGAGCACGTAAACAGTAGAAACCATAGAACAGCCACACTTGCTCTGGAAAATGGCACTGCACTTCTGGGGCCAACAGTTGGCCAGCTGCTCAGGCTTGGAAGGCAGTGACTCAAAGCCAGTACCAGCCTCGGATTCACTGTCTTGCACTGAAAATCCACGACATTCTCAAAGCTGTCAGAGAGAGGTGCTGAGGAGAAAATTGCCCTGTTGTATCTCAGTTGTCTGCATGCCAGGCAGCAGTGCTGAGCCTGATGCTGATCTGTGGATATGGATCAGGAAGAGCTTGGGTAAAGTAAACTATTATTCTGGAGTAAACTGGGAACAAGGAAGAAGTGTGCAGACTTCATTCACGCGTTCTCACGGTGTTTTGCAAGCCTGAGCATTCCTGTTCTGTAGCCAGACAGCAGAAGCACATTTAGCTGTGTACACATAACTTGGTCTGTGATATCCAACGACCCTCTGCTGTTTTGGGATGCCGATAGGGATTTAAGGATGAAGGAATAGCCAGGGGGAGTCTTCCAAGCACCAGAGCAGTTTAGGTACTCGGGTGTTCACGAAGGGCTGTCTGCCATATCTTGTTGTAGTCGGTGGTGCTTAGAGGAGACTCCCTGAGTGTATCCCCTGCTTCTGGCCTGTTCCCCTTGGGTTAGGAGAAACATCTCCCAAAAGCCATGCTGTAGGCATGACCCTCCAGGTCTGCCTTTCTCCAATTACCTGCTTTAGGCCCTGTAGTGATAATAGTCTTTTCCAGGTAGATATTTAGCTGTTATCATAAATATGTTGTCAGCACAAGCCAGATTCTGTCACTGTTGGTGTCACTGATTGCTCTGCTTTGCGGGAGTCAGGGCTGGACCACTGCAAGCATGGAGGGAACTCTGCCCTTCACCAGCACCTCCCCTGAAGCCGATCACCAAAGCATTCAGTGGACCCCAAATGATTTCCATACCTGGCACTCACTGTGCGGAGCCTGTTCTGAGTTACAGCTTTGAGTTTTTCAGCCTGTGGTGGCTATAAGGGGTTCCCAGGAAAGCCCTATCACCCTTGTTAAGTTCAGCAGCTCTTCACAGAACTCTCTTCCCTAAACCTTGCCCATTGCTTGAATTTATAGTCTACCAGTATCACCACTTTGGGGCCTAAGCAAAGGCCCTTGCTTAAACAGCAAATGCCCTGTGACAAAGCAATCAGCTGCAATTTTGGAGTGAAGGTGTTCTAAAGATTAGGACATGTTTGACTACATGGAACAAAGACAAATGTCTCCTCACTCATGGACTTAGCACTTACAGAGCTGCATGTGGCAAATTCTTTTGCTTTGTGTCTCTTGTTTTCTCTTTCATGGTAATAACTGGGCATGAGCTTGTGGGTTTCCTTGTTTGTTTTTAAAGGCAGTGGATGAAGTTGGCAAAGGTTTTCAGTTTAGGAGGTGTGAGCCTATTGGTTTAGCTCTGAATAAGGGGATTATACAGTCAGAAACATGGGGAAACGCTGTTCTGGTAGATCTTGTATACATTCCTTCAGACTTGTTTTGGTATCTCTCCAAAACCAATGGTGATTTATGTAAGATACTGTGAGAGAATGGCAGGAGTGTGAGTATACATCTGCCTCTGGGTAAGAGGGGAAAATATGCTTGCTATTTCATTCAGGCGCGCTCAGTGGGAGAAAAAAGGGCAGGCAGGCGGAATGCCGAGTAGTAAGGCAGGTGTTGTCAGTGTCCACTGAGGAAACTAGGATGCTTTCTTTTATTAGCAGTGCCTCCTCTGATTTTCAGGTGAACAGTTCAAAAAAATTCAGCTTGACAGTGCCTGAAACTGTGAGAGCTTTTAGGAAACAGTCCCGTATCATAGCTCAAAACTACAATGCTGAGGAACACCTTGGGTTTGCAGGGATGCCAAGGCCAAGGCTAGGATCAGCTAGGCCGTTCCAGCTGCAGCTGTACCACGTGAAGAGGCTTCTGCCCCTGTCACTCAGCCCTGTCCCCCTCAGGTGGAGGATGCTGGTCCTCACCAAACTGTTCTCTTGGGGCTGGTGCCTGTTCTTGGCTCTAGGAGGAGGCAGGATAAAATCAGCAATTACATTCATGGTCAGGAGCCTGTCTCACCTCCTCTGTGGCCAGATCCCACTCCCCTAGTTTCTCCTTCCACCTTCCTCAAGGAGTGAATGTTGACTTGCATGGTGAAGGTGTTCCCCTCTACGTGGGCTTGTGAGTTATAGCCCACATAAAGCTCTGCTATGTTCTGTTTGCTGCCCAAACTGTCCCTGTTCCAAAACACAGCTTTCATGGGTTCCATTTTCATCCCTGTACCAAATTTTCCCCCTGAAACGTAGGGAAAGACTACACTGCTCCCACTTCTTGCTTACTGTACAAATGAGCAGTGATTCTGCTGATCCAAACCCTTCCAAACTGCCAAACCCATTCATTTTGTCTTTTTATTTGCTTTGGTTGGGCATAAAGACCCTTTGAAGCACAGTGGAGTCAGAGATGGTGGCACCACTTCCTGGGCTGTGAACTGCAGCCAGCCCACCTCTTGTCCAGGAGGTCCTCTGTGCACAGCAATCCCGCAGCACCTTCCAGAGCATGACAGATCTCTGCAAAGCCAAGGTGAAGACTGCCACCTACTGAGTCCCAAGAGCTGGCTCTGGGGACACCTGATTGCCTTTGAGGTTTCCCAGCTAGCAGACAGGCACACTTCGGCACAGTGCTGGAGGGAAGGATCTCAGTCAGGATCTCTTGGATCTGAAGTTTTCACAAGCAGCATCAATCTCTTGCACTATATTTATATTTAGACACATTACATTTGGATAGCAGGACTTTGGGATGAGTTTGCTCCATGCAGAGTTTTCTTTCAAGGAAGAATCACCTTCAAAAGTACCCCAAGGATGTTTCTCTATGTTACCTGTTCATAGCACGGGACTCCCCCAGGAGCTATGGAAAACTGCTGCTGCTGCTGGGAGCAGCTAAATTAAGTTTGGTGCCTGTCCATTCAGGGTAAATATGGGGTGGGTGAACACAGTGTTAATTTCTACAGATAATTCAATACTTCAGAGCCCACTGAAATAAAAAAGACCTCAAGGGATGGACTGACTGTGTTTAGCAGCAGAGATTTAGCAACAGAAGTCTTTAATAGGAGTGGTACTAGAGGCCAGATTTACTAGAATCACATTCTTAAAGCAATTAAGATCCGATTGTATAATGAATGAATTGGAGATCACCACAAAGCTGTGAATTTCCCACCCTTGATTCAAGTTGCAAAGACCTGGGATCATCTTGTTTAGGCATCTGTTGCAAGTACAATTTATCACGCTGTTGCTGGGAGGATTATGATAAGGGAACAAAGCTGCAGAGTTAATTAATTAATGGAAGTCGGCAGTGGGTGGGGAGGTTCAGAGGCCACAGGGTTCTCTGTCTAATTTTGCGGGGCTCTTGTTGCCCTGGAATGTGCTCGTGGCTGCTGCTGTGAGGTGGGATCAGCTTTGATGTGCAGTCCCGGGCCTGCTCACAACCAGTGGGTGTGTTAGCGCTCCCCTGTCAGGCTTGATGGCAGGAGTAATGAAACCCCATTTCTGTAGGAGAGAGCCTCGAAATACCAGAAGCCAGCACCCCAAAAATCGCATGGTATGGCCTGTGCTGGATTCTCGGGGTGGCTAGAAGGGTCTTGTTCTGCAGCTCCCATTCACTGGGGGAAGACACACCATTGCTCTTTGTATTAAGATAACATGTTCAGGAAAAGATTGTTTTCCTTGTTTCATCCAGTGGCTGTTTTTAATCAATAATTGAGTAAATGCAGATGATTTAGATAAATGGGAAGTTTAGTTTAGTCTGACTACCTGCTGACACAGGCAAGGCTGCAGAGCTCTGAGTAACAGCACTGAAAGGGAATGATAGTGAGGTACTGCCTTCAAAAACTTCAAACACATCCCTTTATCACAGTGTGAAGGCATCACTCAGCAAGTTGATACAGGTGTAAGTTATCATCAGAATACCAAGCACATTCCAATAACTGCCTCTGAAACCAGGAGAATACATTTCTCAGTATTGGTCAATATTACATCCTTCCCCTTTTGAACAGATGAAAGAACTTCTTGTCTGAGCAGAGGTGATAGTCCTGGGATCCTCTGCAAGTTCAGGGAACTCACAGCAGTGTCCAGCAAGAAGAGCTCAGCATTTAAATATGTGTCTAGTTGTTTAGAAGAAGGAACATGGAATATTTGCAAAAGCTCCAGCAATCCAGCAAGGAGTCTGGACTTCCAGAGGGATGGCCAAGGGAACTGCTGCCTCATGTGTGCATATGGACTGGCTTGCTCCCTGCTCCCTGCCAGGACAGTCTCCTTGGATTCCAACCCGAACCGACCAGAGAGGGAACTACGTCGGCTGCAACTGTGAGAGCAGTGCAAGCTCACCTCAGAAAGCCTACAGGCTCCAGCTCTAGACACCAATCCAGAGGAAACCTGGGATCATGACTTCCTGGGAAGCAAGTCCTTTAGGCAGGCAGCGTGGGGACAGACAGACAGAGAGAAGATAAGAAGACTGTAAGATAAAGCCTTTTTAAAGCTCAAGCCCATCCTTCCTTCATTCTTGCTCTGATGGCAGTGTTTATGCAAACAGTCTGATAAGCCTCAAGGAGCTGAACCGGTTGGCTGTTGACATAAGTGGCTGTCAGCACTCTGTCTGAGGGCACCGCTGCTCCAGCAGGGGGAAGGCTGGTGTGAAACCAAGGCTGCTTTCACACTCCCTGCCTGTGTTGGCAGCACAAACCAGAGTCAAAGCCAGTGGACCTTTCCTGGCCACCTGTTTTATTTACAAGGCTCAGGCAGCTCATCTCAGCTGCAAAGCACTGCTGAAAGAGGTCAATAGAGCATTTAGCTACAGCTTTATGTTATGGTCTACATCAGGCATGTGAAAAATAAATGATTCAAAATATTGCCAAACTAGCAAGACCTGGAAATTTTTAGTTGAATATGTTAGAAAAGTTTGCATGGATTGTGCAAGTTAATGCTGTGTCAAATATCTTATCTCCTGCCCCACTTAAAATTTAGTGATGTCTGGAATAAAGCTGCCTGCTCATCTCAGCAAAGCTGCTCCAAATATGGCCTATGAGTCCTGGCATCCGAGGCCTGCGAGGCTCTGGCCAACATTCTCTGGTTCCAGAAGCAGACTGGTGTGAGGCACTTCACCAAGCAGCATTAGCCCTCCAGTGCTTGTCTGCAGGAGGTACTGGAGCCTTGCTTGTTCCCTGTAACATACATGGAAAACCTTCATTGAGTTTGGAATATGGAGCTTGCCACTATAGACAAATTTTCTGGATCAAGGCTCTGTCTGTTCTTCTTCTTCCGATTTGTGAATAGCAGAAATCAGCAGCATTCAAACTATGCATTAGGTGGGCGTAAAAGAATGACTCATTAGCTTAATGGAGAGTTATCTGGGCAATAAATGCATGAATAAGGATTGTGACAATGAGTCACTGTTTGATTGTACGCCTCGGTGGAATGGATGCAGGTGCCATTTTGCTAGGGATTGGTGTAGGGCAGAGTTCAAGATGGGTTCAGGAGAGGTAGGATGCTTTTTCCAGAGCTTAGCTAAAGACCTTTAGCTGTAAGAGAGTTGCCAAGCTTCACTGGATTCACACTTCCCAAACAGGGTCAGTCTCTGGAGGGAAAGGTCTTAGAGCTACTTAGCTAGGCATGCCCTGCAGGGACTATTTGCAGGGACTATCTGCAGGATGTCACAAAGAAAGCCCAATCTTGTCCAAAGCATGTCCAAAACAGAACCAATTCCATCAGACCCTCAGTGTTCAACCCTGCCCTGTGTCCATGTCCCCCCTCACATGTTGCCAGCTGGTTGTGTGAGCTTCAAAGCCTGGCAGGAGGCTGAGAGTGGTCATGTTTTGGTGTTGCCCTAAGCCTGTCAGCACTGCCAGACTTGTAGCCTCTGCCATAGGTGGCCTCGAGTGCTCCTCAGCTGTGCCCTTCGTGCCTGTGGTACTGCTGCACCTAAAATTTCTATGTGGTGCCATAGCTAAGGGAAGGGTGCATGTGCTCCCTGAAGGGATCCTGGGCAGGGATCTTCATCGGGGGGTTAGACCTGACATTTTGATTCAGAACAACCTTTTGTCGCTCATCTTGAACACTGTTAACTCCACATCACAGCCTAAGTAGGGCTTTTGGAGCGACCCACAGTTTTGATGTCTGTTCTGAGGAAGAGGTTTGGGGAGGAGGACTGTGCATGCCTGTCGAGGTACCTCAGTGGAAATGTTTAGCAGTCATAAGATCCTAAGTCATTAGTTGCTCTTTAAAGCTCTGGCCCAGAATTTCTGATGGATGGTAGATGCCAGAAAGTGAAATTGCTCTTATGACCAAATGAATCCTCCCAGTGTGTGAGGGAGTTACAAAACTTCATCAGCACCATTACACAACAAACAATTGCAGCTGGTTTTGGGAGAAGAGTCTCCACCCTGAAGTATGGTCTGTACCACTGCTCCACTCACGTTTTTCTAGGGACTAAACCGGATTTGCAGGCACTTCTGTATGTGAGGCCATCAGGTAGCAGGGGCTGCAGCTGATCTGGCTGAGTTTGTGGGCCTTCGGAAAAGAAGGCAACCAGACCTGGTGATGCAGATGTGGACGTAGCACTTCACTCCTGTATAGTTAGATATTTCTTCCCTCAAGCTGACTTCTACAAACCCATGTGTGGCCAATACCAGGGTTGCTGGGGTGTCTCCTACACTGATGGTCTTATCCAGAATTACTGTGCTCTCCGCATTAACCCCATATAATTTATGGAGATCCTTCCCACCATTCTCATCAGTGCAGCGCTATCATCTTGTAGGATGATCTTGCCCCAGAGCTCTGACCTACTTGAATCCCAGCAGGGAGTAAAGAGGCAGCACAATCCCCATGCGACTCGGAGTGCAGGTTGTTTGATGTGGCTCGCTTCCCCAGGGCCAGCCAAATTCCCACCTGCCACAGCATTGGAGTAACAGGACAAACAAGCAGTACCTACATGGCAGCCCTGCCAGGTGTTTTGACAGCAGAGAATTGGGGGAGTCCACAGTGGAGAAACAAACAAACAGCACTGATCGAAAAAAATACTTTTCCCCTTTGTCTAACAGCTCTGGAAAAGGCAACAGATTGTCAGTCCAAAGGGCCACAAGAGTATTAAGACCTGGTAATTGCATGAAATCATACGGCCTCCTGATGACAGGACACAGAAGTCTAAGGGCACATTGCTCAACCCTCTGGGCATCTTTCTAGATCTGGAGTGGCTCCTCATCTAGGGCAGACGTGCCAGGAGTATCTAGCAAGGAAATGGCCAAGCTAACACTCACTTGTTGAAGTGAATGCCTTCAATCTAACTGTGGTGTCAGTGTAAATATCTAATGAGTAAACTTTGCATATAGACAGTCTGATTTTTCCTCTCTGTGCCACATCCATGCAACATCCAGTGAAATTGGGGAGCACTTTTATTTAGAGGACTAAGTAAGTATTTTAGGCTTTGTGTAGGAATACAGGACTGCAAAGTAATTCCTAGTGCATCAAGTCCGGGCACTGGCATGGCAGACTAACACCTTATATAACGCTGTTAATTCATTTATCACACTCCAGTTTAAACCCACTCAGTTTTCCTGCCCCAGCTTCCCTGACTGAAGGATCACAGCAGGATGTCAGTGTGCCTCCCTGCTGAGTGCCTGCACACCTCTTACTCTCCTTGTGACTGGGTTTGGACATAAGTTTGGTCCTTAACACATTTTCCAACACCTTTCTGGTTTATTACAGACTCAGAACCTCAGAAGATTTGAGCTTAAGAGTCTGAAAATCCCTTCTGAAAAACCAAACAAGTGAAACAAAACTATACAGGCCAAAACAGCCTATAAAATTTGACACTCCTGCTTATCAGAGATTCTATTCCAGTTCTTCAGTCTGGTTTTGTATTAGCCTTATACTTAAAAAATTTTTAAAATACTCATAAAAAAATATGAAAATCCTTAATGTCACCAAGCCAATAGCTGGTGAAGGTGAAACAGTGTCTGGCTATTGTGCTTTCCATGAGACAGTGCCATAAACAGCACTGGGTCTCTGGGTGACAGCAGTCACAAACAAGAACTCACGAAGTAACATATCTATTCATGTAAAATAAGCTTTTCCTTGTTTCCTGGAATTGTGAGCCTGAAAGTTCAGTAAATGTGGTTCTGATTTAGAGTTTTGAGTATCAGGTCATGATTCCCATGTAACAGTCCTGTTCTCCCCTCCATAGGGATTTTCTATCTGCTTTATGTCTGTCTTTCATGATCGTTCCTTCTGCCCTTTGTTTGGCAGATCATGAGCAAATTGTCTGTAAGATGCTTGGTCCATGAAAAACACAAAGGACATGAAATCCTCTCTTTTTTTGTAATTATTTGGGAAGGTTTCTTTTTCATTGTTTTTTTTTTTTTTTTGGTGGCAGTGGTTTCTTACCTGTCTTTATGTACCACAAGAGACATTGTGGTTTGTCATTGTAGGATCTTGTTTCTCACTCCTCAAAGAAACAGTGATAACATCAGCAGACTGCTAGGGAACAACATCATTTGATGCCTGCCACAGGACTGGTTGTGTGTCAGGGTACAGCTCTCCTCAAGTCCATACAGAGCTCTCCACTCATTTCCATGAGGATCAGATCAGGGTTTTTTATATAAAAAGACCAGGACCAAGGAGTGTTTAATGTGAAGAACAATCAGTGCGTGGGCAAGTCATTTGTTTGTGCATACAGCTGCAAATCAGACATGTGATGGCAGAAGTAATTACAAGTTCAGATCCAGTTGCTATTCAAGTGGGCATTTTCCACCCAGGTTAAGACTTCCCGTGTGATCCAGTGTGAGTCCAGCAGAGAGAGTCCCACCCACAAGCCCATTTCATTCACCCCTCTGCCCTTTCTCATGTGCCACGGAGAGGCCAGGAGAGGGAGAGGAACAGGGATAGGGACAGGGACAGGGACAGCCACTGCTTGTGCTGAGACCATATCCCAAAATCTGTAGGCAGCCCTAATAACTTCAGGCTTCTCTGGATGTCAGTCAGGCCCCTCTCCATCGAGGCTGGTGGGCACACATCAGCCCTACAGTAGCAGATGTAAAACAAAAATCAAGGCCCAAGTCTGAGGATCAAGGCCCTTCCCAGAGGAAAAAAAAAAGAAAGAGCTCCTCTCCCAGTGCTACGCCCTTCCTTTCCAACCTCTCCCCTAAATCCAGGTTACCCAATTCCAGTATGATTTACCTCACAGCTGCCACTTTGAAATGCTTTCCTCCTGTCATCCTTGTCTGCCCTTCACTATTAACCACTCTGTCACATGCCTTGCATCGCATGACTTAATCGTTTGAGACTTTGGACTCGATTTACATATATTAACAAATGAAAATTACACACCTGCAGTTGCTGTGGCCAGCTGGCAACTGCCTGAGCAGTAGCTGCATTCCTGAATCATGACATTGAACAGGGCAACAGATGGGACTTGCATGAATTGTTCCTCACTGAGAGCCACTGACAGCAGCCAATGCCTTTGCTCCCTGTGAGCCTGCTCCCATGAAGATCCAAATCCAGCCAGGTCTGTTCCTTCTTGTGCAAAAAGCCTACATCTCCTCCAGCACATGGCCCAGGAAATTCAGCCAATACTGCTGGAGTGAGTGGGAGTCTCCACGCAGGAACTGAGATGCAACTGTATCCTGGTCATACACACAGGTAGCACACAGGGCCTAGTCCTGAAACCTCTCTATCTCCCTCTGAGAGCTTCCAATGGGAAAGGAGAATTGGAAGGATGGGGTGAAGGAACAGGCACATTGCTGTCAAACGCTGACTTCTTCTAAATAATCAGCAAACCTCCCATTGCTTTCTGCATGTAAGAAAAGCCTCAGCTCTGTTGTCTTTGTAGTGTGAGCCAGGTGCAGTCGTGGCCCAGGGGACCTGCTTTGTCCCTACCACAGAACCTGCTGGAGCATGGCACCTGAGCTGGAAGCTCACATGCAGCTTGTTACCACCATGGGCACTGTCAAACATCCTGATAGTTTAGTTTCAGGTGGAAATGTCAAAGCTTGACTCCTGTCTTGAAAACTTTGACAAAAATAGCTCCAATATTACAGACCCTAGCTGAAGGTGGCTCAGAGAAAAACAAAAATCTCTAGATAGCTATTGCCATGACAGAATCCACACATTTCTTCCTTTAAGACCTAAGGGAAAGAAGAATGGAGTTAAAGCCTTGCTTTGTCTCAAGGGCACATTAAATGCTCAGCCCTTTATGATGAGGGATTTTGGGTAGGATGTGTGAGGACCTAAGGTTAATAAATGATCAAACAGTTTTAATAGCTAACATTTCTTGGCATTGCGTGAAAAGCATTGGTAGCTCCTGTGGCACGAATGAGAGTACCCACATGTTTTAAGTCAGGCATGTGTTTGAACACTTGAGCCAATTAAAACTACAGGGCAGCACAAGTTTCATTAATAATAATCCAATGTTTCACCACAGGATACTCTAATTGTTTCTCGTCACGATCCCAGGGACAGAAGATTAACCTTTTAAGAAGCTCAAATGATAACATTCAAAGCACTACCCAAAATGATAAAGAATTGCCTGTTCATCTTGTAGACTTTGATGATAGCGACCAAAACACACGCAGGTTGGGTAGCTGGTTTGGGGGGCAGACTTCCCCTGGATTACAACAAAACCTTGGATAACAACTTATCATGGTTTAGTACATCATGATACTTCGCTTTTCCAAGTCAATATTCATAAGATCTTTGAGAACTTTGCAACCCAATAATTAAACCTCTCTTCTCTATTGGGAAATAAGCAGGTAGGAGCAGCACAGCATCTCAGCATAAGCAAGGAAAAACCCAGATGATTGATGTGATTTGAGAAATCCCATGTTTAGTTGGCCTTGGTTCCTAGTCCCAGGAGGCAGCTCGAAACTTTATCCAACGTGGCCCTCCTTGCCATGTGATAACAGCGCAGGAGGCTCTGCCTGTAGAATTAAAACAGCAAATTAAAGCAACAGAGATCACCAGGAGAGATCAAGACTGTCTCAGAGACACCTGAGGAACACTTTGGAAGTCAGGATTTGTTCTCTTCACCTAACCCATAGCTACCCTGGCCTTCTCTCCACACTGTGCCGCTTGTGACTCAAACACCCCTAGCCAGGAAGCATGCAGGAAAGATGTCTGGAGCCAGTGTGCAGCCACACAAGAGACCGGTGTGTGGAATCGATGGAGCACTCACCAACCGATGGCACTCAGAGAACACCTGGTGTGGTAACAACTGGAGCTTAGCATCTTAGCAAAGCAATTAACTCTTTCGAAAATTCAGGATAAACACATCATAAAAGCTGATAGGATCATATGTGACAGAAAGAAGATGAGAAGACAAATCCAGCTGAGGTGAAGTGTGATCGTGGGATATTCTCAGAGGATTTGGCAAATGGTACCCTTTCCATGGGCTGGTCAGCCATGGTTTCCATGTGCTGTGTCACCCTAAATAAAGAGGCCTTCCTGTCCAGCCCTCTTTAGGGACTATCTTTATGGATGGGCAAGGCCAGGAGCAGTTGAATCAGAACCTGTCTCTGGAGCACTTGGGCTGCATCCAACTGAGGAGCAGCTGCCTGCTGGGGTGCTCATGATGGGAGGGGCAGCCCCTGGAAGCAGAACCAGCAGCACCTCAGCATGTCAGCACAAAGCACCCGGGCGCCTGGCACTGTTGATTCACTGTGACAGCAAACGTGCCCTGCACTGACAACCACTCTGGGGATGAGGCCCCAAAGCCCCGTGGCTGCTGTCCCCACAGCCACCTTGCTGTGGGCATGGCCTGCAGGAGGCAGGAGCCTGGAGGGAGCCAGGCACTGCACGGGGTCTGCCTGGGCCAGCACCACAGCACTGGGAGCAGAGATGTTAACCCAGGGCAGGTTAAAGCCGGACAGAAGTCAGCATTAAAAACAGATCCAAAGATAACAAAACTCAAATTTCCATCGATTTACTTCACCACATCATTCGCAAAAGCACTTTGATCTTGAGTCATCTGTTGCTATAATTACTGAGCGGAGGTTGATGCAAACACACTTCCCACTGCGGCTGGGTCACTACGGCGAGGGCTCTCTTGCTCGTGCACTGACCCAGTCCTGTGTTCCCATTCCCTTCTCTGCTTAAAGGCCTTCACACTGAAGGTTTTCTTTTCTTTGGAGATCAGAACTTGTTGACTGACAGTCAGTTAGCTCTCTGCCATGTCTGTGGAGCAGTCACCATGGAAAGAGCCTCTGGTACAAGGGCAGGCTGCAGAGAGAGCTCATCATGGACAGACAAGCTGCTGAGCAATGCCTGGGAGTAGCTCAGGATCAGACAGTTGGGGTGCTTATCTGTGGATGATCGCTGCACCTTTTGATGTTCCCTGGCTGCTGTTTGGACAAGCCCGTGCAGGAGCTGTTCCGGATAAGCCACTCCGCTTTACGGTTTTAGCAGAGTAAGGCAGGATCTGATCCTTGATGTAAACACACCTTCAATAAAACAGGTGCATTTTATCTTCTGCAGTTCCCTGCCTCCAGCAGCTGGGTCAGTCCTGTGTGCTTCCCGCTGCTCCCTCTGCTCTCTCTTCTCCCTCTGCATGTGGATGGCTTTCCTAGGGACAGGCCACAACTTGCCATAGGTCTCTTTGATGCTGCCTGCACAGGCTGCAGAGGATGAGTCGATGCTGGGGACGAAATGCTACTTCATGGAAAAGGGAGAAGGGAAATCACTGGGAGCGGGGATGACAACAGAAGAAGCCCCTAACCTCTTGGGAACAAGAGAGAAAGGAGTGACTCTAAAGATGGTGTCTCCCCAAACTTGCTCGCAGACATTATTCCAGGGGTAACAGGATGCCACTGCCTTCCTCCACCCCACCCATTTTAAGTTAGAAGGTGCCTTGGTCCTATGTGAACTTGCTACCCTTGCTTTCTTTTCATACCAGTAGCAGGAGTGACCTCAGAGGCCCTGAGTCATGGACAGCCACATTAGCCCAAACCTGTGCCCTCTGGTCTTTAAAAAACCCTTGCCTAGAGCAGGTCTCTCACCTGTGGTTAAAGGCCAATTTAACCAAGTAAGCCATTGCCAGCTGGAAAGGACTTTTTATTGTTTTAGCAGTTTGCACTTTGCCATATCAGTGATTTCCATTTTCACTTACTTGTTCTTCTCATCTATGGAGTTTCAATTGCTCCTGGGGCAGTTACAGTCAGCTTCCATAGCTTAGCAATTGCCACACAGTGATTTGACTTAAACAAATAACGTAACAAGTAGCACACAGGAAATGAGAGGAGAAAATATTTATGGGAAATGGAATTTTTGAGGAACAGGCCACTTAGTGAAGTTTGTCTCAGATGCTCTGCTTGGAGGTTCTTTTGCTTATATGTCACATCATTTCTTAGGCAGGACATGGGGCTATTTTCCAGTATATGTAACTGTAAGTTCTTTATAATATAACTACAAAAGGGCGTCAGATGGAAATACTGACTTTGAAAGGCCAAGGTTTCGGGACATGAAGACCCATGTGGGAGGTTCCATGTTAAGCTTTGCTGTTGCAGTGGTGATACAATCTTTAAGAAGAGGAGCCTTTTCCAGCTTTCTTTTGCAATGGATCCAAATCTGACTAGCTCTTTCCAGTAGGTCACAGGCCAGAAAGCCTGCAGCTTCTACCAGGCCTCCAGCCATCCTTGACATCCTCAGCTCTGAGCACCAGTGGTGCCCAGGCTGGATGCATCGGCTCATCAGCCAACTTTTTGGCTTCCCAACCACTCTCTTGTGCAGGGTATTCTTCTTCTTTCTTCTCTTCAGGTCTCCTTTCTATAGGGACTTCTCCCCTTGCCATATCCTACCTCCGAAGGATACCTGTAATTTTCATTATTTCTTTGTGTTGAAATTTGCTTTCACAGTTATTGCCATCGCATATCTTAAATGCAATATGTCATCACTGCCTTTTGACAAGAAAGTATTGTCACCATTGTCAAATTGAAACACACTAATGTTATGGCAACAAAGCAATTTCATTGTCAAAACAGCAAGGTCATGTTCTTTAAGATTCCTGTTTCATGGGTAGTTGCCAGCTCGAGTTTTGCTCCTGCCCAACCATGGAAAAAGCTATAAAGTACTGCTGATTGAAAAGAGGCTCAAGTGACTATGAATGCAAAACATTCCCTAGATAATGGGAGGTGCTTTCGGAAGGAAGAAACACCTGAGACCTCTCATACCTGAGAATAGCTCAGCGTTAGCATCACTGAACTACTGAGAGATTCCAGGCTATGTCTGACCTCTGTCCCAACAGCCTGGTTACCAGTTCCTGGGTGGGAAAGCAAGTGGAAAAGTACTGCCACGGTGGACTTCCCTCACCTCCTCATCAAGAGGCAATGACACAGCATAGCATGCCTGGTATTCTGCATTTCCCAAGCATCCTCTTTGCTAGGGAGGGACCTCTGCGATGTCTGCAATAGATGGAGCTGATAGTGTGTGCCCACAGCACCTACAAGGAGTAGATCACATGAGGCATGGCTCAAGATGGCAGCACCAGGAATTATGTCATATCTGCTTGTTCTGCCTCAACTGCAGAAAAGATCAAAGCATCTATAAATAGTTTAAGTAACCTGTCCCCATGTGAAGGACTGGAAGGAATACTGGGTTTTAGGTCACAAAACAAGCAATTATGTGCCAAGAGGAAATTGCCCAAATATTCACAGTTCATTGTTGCTTTCCTTAAATTCACCCACATCATGTGTCAGTTTCAAAGGCCAATCATATTTCTGAAAGACACATTTCTGAATGACACAGTGAGTCGAGTTAAACCAGGATGTGCCCTGCAATCTGAGCCAGACCCTGAGGAATGTGGTGGGTATGGGGATGGCAGGCCAGGAGCCCCTGAGCCTCCTCCCCTAATGCCTGAGTTTCCTTGCATCTCGTTGCTCCTCTGCCCCGAGAAGCACCACAGCTCTCTCAGGCTGGAAGGAACCAAGCCTTCTGCCTATTGTAGTAGTTCTGCTTCTGAAACAAGTAATACTGGCTGGGAGAGAGGTGATAAGCAGCCTGAGCCCCCTCCCCAGAGCCTTCTTGTATTTCACTGGGCTTTTCAGGTAGGAAACAAAGGCAAGAGAAGCCCACCTGTCGGGACAGTCCGGATGGCAGGAAGTCAGTGATTAGCCGGTGACATTCAGAGCTCCCACTCATAGCCAGCCCTTCCCTACCAAAAGGAAGTGCTCCTGCTTTGAAGTTTATTTGGAAAGCTTTAAAAATACTTACTAATTGAGGAACACTTTGCAATGTAAATATGCTCCTTTGGTACACTAAGAACTAGATAACAAGCTCATGCCTCTTTCAGGAAAACAGCTTGTCACTGCCACAGCCTCTCTCAGAGGCCTTGGGTTATCCTTTTCCCTTTATTCACAGTGAGTGGTTTCTGTGCTGGAAAATTGCCATGTGGAAATCGGTATGCTGGGTGTCCGTCTGACCAATTTAATGTCCCATCTGTAGGAATAGTCACAAAACTCCAAAATTCACCCAGCACAGTCCATCTTTGCCAGCAGACAGCTAAAATGAGTTCCCATTTCCCAACAAAAGCATACCTGTGAGTCCAAAGGAGTTACAGGCCAGTGTGGAGACACAGTCCTTCCCCGTTGTGTTGGAGGGCCGAACCTGAGGGTGTTAGTGTTGATCTGGAGCTGGAAGCCATGGCAGTGTGTCCACGAGGATACAGAGGCCACATAACACGACAAACTGTAAGGGAGCCAGATGCCACATGCTAGAAGGTCAACAAAGGACAAAATGTAAGTGATGGATTGTTTCTGTGAGATAAATACACATAGAGTTGTCTGGAGCCAGTGTGAACTAACGAGGACATGCTGGGGCAGGGGAGGAGTGGGAATAGGGAAATGAAAGATTGGCTACTCAGTGGGGTGGGGGGGTGGTTCAGGAAAGGTGTGCTACTCAAGCAGAGATTCAGACCTGGTGAAATGGCATGCCAGGGAGAGAAGTATGGGACTGTTATCCCAGCCAGCTTCTTCCTTGTGAATATTGTGCATGTTTAAGACTGTTTTGCCTTCTCTGTTCAATACCAATCTCTAGCTCTTGCCCTGTAGTCTTGTCAGCTTTTGGATCTCTGTGGAGGAATAGTAAAGGTGGGAGCAAACACATTTCCTGTAAGCAGCAATCCTTGAGGCATCCCAGTCAGGTTCTATCAATAAATTTAGCCTTCCTTGCAGCTCATGGACATAATTCCTTTTCCACATCCCTCAGCCAGTCCTGAGACAGTGAACCAGCTGTACAGAGACTGGCTGGCAGCAGTGCTCCTTTGACGCTTGCGTCATGATGAAGTGACTCAAGGAGGTCAGGAGCAGGTCTTCAGAGCACAGAGAACCTACTCCTCAGAGGAAACTGGTTGCAGGAGATAGCAAGGGCTGGTTTTTCACTCATTTGATAATGCCACTGTATAACTAAGAATGAACGTCACTCACATTCAGTCATTTGCAAATAATCAATCTAAAGTAAATCATCCAGTTACTTTTCCTTCAGGTGTAGACAACTTCCATGTCCTGGCTGGGTGGGGGATTTCCTGTCTGCGTTTGGTTTGTACCTTTTCCAAGGCCTGTGGTTTGCCAGCTGATTCGTGCCTCCCATTAACACCTACTGCATGTTTAACTCGTTTTAATTTTACGACCCGGGGAGTGAGGCCTGACTTCTGCAACTGGCAGAATCTATCCTAGCAGCTGAGCCTGTGCCTTTTTCTGCCTGCTGTGAGCCAGAGGGTTTGCTCAGTTTTGTTTTGCCAAAAATTACCTTGAGAGTATAGAAAGGGAAACCAAATAGATAGAAAGGGAGCAACATGGAAGCACAGCTTCCAGGTTATCTCTGTTCATCTGCCAATGGGCTGTACAGAGCCGTGCATTCCTCTACGGAGCTGGCTTTGTCCCTTGGTGTCTTGGTTTGACACCTTTTGAGAGGTAAGCCATTTGAAATGCGGATTTCCCTCCTTCTGTTTCTTTTCTGAGCAGTCTAGGAATTCGGGGGTTCTCTGGGGGCCTAGATAGATGCAAGACACACACACACACACACACACACACACACACACACACACCTGGAAATCTGCCTGGAAAACCACAGAGATGCAGGGAGAGCCTGAGCGTGGGCTCCTGTGGCCTCTCACAGGTCTGGGTCACAGGCAGCAGATGTGAGCAGAGAGTTCAGGCAGCCCCAGGGCTTCAGCCAGCTCACACACATTGCTGAATGCCCAGCACAGCAGGCACTTGGAAGCACACCTTTGACAGCATCCTCCAAGGAAAGCAGTACTGCTTTCCACTGCTGGCAGAGGGGACTGGACATAAGGAGGGGCTTGGGGAAAAAGCTGCTGTCAATCCTGTCAGCTTTTTAGAGATGGACAGATGTGCTACATCATCTATCCTGTTATCCTGACACTTCATTTGGGACATTCTTCAGGGAAATACTGCCCAAAAAAAAAAATAATAATCTGCAAGTAACAGATACTTGTAGAGAGGTTGAGCAGTGTGTACCTGAGAAGCAAATATTTTGGCTAACGTCCTGTTGCATTTCCAAGCAACAGGGAAGAAGGGATAACAGTCGCATTATCTGCTGAATCAGAAGTCTGCTCCTCTGATGAGGAGCTGGGAGAACCACCAGGAGCATTCAAACAGGAGCTGAAGATAGAAGACAGTTTCTGCATAGGCACCCCATTGTAAAATCTGCGTTTCAAGAGTAAGAGCAGAAATGGGGGTGAGGATGAATTTCTCATTTGTTCTTTTCTGCTCTCTGTTGATGTCAAAGCAGGAGATTTCTAGAGCAAAGGGCAGAGTGACTTCAGTGTACATGAAACTTTGCCGGGAAATTGTCTCAAGTCCTACGGTATTGACATCAGACCACTTCACCCCGAGCACTAGGCCCAGCTCAGGCTCTCACGCACTGTGTGTGCAGAGCAAGGGCACTCGACTTTAGGTGGCCAGGTCAGGCATAGTAGGGATGATGCAACCAGTGTCAGAGTGCACAACCAGTACTCAGCTTCGGGTAAAGGGCATCTGACATAGCTGCACTAAGTCCTGACGCTGCTGCGGGCTTGCAGAGCGCACAATAAACGAGGGCAAGTGGCCCCTGTGGCTGCCTGTTTCCCTCACCCAGGAAGGGGAACATCTTGCTGGGTGCTGGCAGCAAGAGGAGTGAGTAATGGGGTACCTGCAGCTGAGGCTGCTTAGAGTAGAAGCCTTGTATCAGTTGCCCAACAATTGCCCCCGTCATTCCCAGGGAGCACAGAGCATGTAAGATAACAGCACTCCAGACAGCTGATGACAAAGTGAATGTAGGTGTCTAAGAGATTTTTAAAAGAACAAGAGAAAGTCTGTTCTTATCCAAGCGGGTTTCCTGGAGCGATGAGTGAGCCTGGCATGTTTCCACTCTACCTTTGGCATATGCCTGTACATCTGGGCAGGCTGACACAACCTCATTCATTTGTAGTGAGAAAGAAGCAGTTGCCCTTAAAAGTACTGTGTTAGAGCCTGCTCTGTCCCTGCCTCTGCTGCACCAGCCCCAGCCCTTGTGCAGCCTCAGGGGGAAGGATGATCTCCATGGAGAGCATCTTGCTGCTGCCACCTTGCCATGCCAGTTTTGCTTGGGGCCAAAACTGTCTCCTACCACAAGCAGGTCCAATAAGTCAGACCCTTGGTAGGCCCCCATATTCCTGTATTCATTTGTGGCTGTGAGAGGTCACACAAGCCCTTTGCCCTTTTGCTCATCACGAGGCATCCTAATAGGTCCTCTTTTCTTTAGCCACCTTAGAAAATGTTTTCCCCCTTGTTTTACATAAACTTCTGTCCTGACACAGAGCCACCTGCCTCAGGAGAGTAAGTTATATTATAGCTGTTTGCTGACAGCTCTGCTTAAAACCAAAACCAGCCATCTACTTAGCTTGGAAACCATTCCCCTCATGTAACCTCCTCAAGGCTTGTATTCCAGCCTGCAGCTCTGGCTGAGTTTGGTCCATCCGTGGGTGCACCATGTTACCTAGTGGCCACAGTGAAGCTCAGCGAGCTCTAGGACCTCTGGTAGCAAAACGTTCCCCAGGATCACTGTGGCAGCCCCAGATGGACACAGAGCCATCCCTGGGAAACCTTTATGCTCCTTAACTTCTGCAGCCACGATGCTCGGGTTCCAAACCTACGGCTCTAGCCGAGCTTGGGCCATCCGTGGGTAAACCATGACATCTGGCGGCCACAGTGGAGCTCTGCAAGTGTCAGGACCTCTGATACCGAAGTGTCTTTGGAGATATTCCGAACATATCTGGAGGTTTTCCTGTGTAACCTGCTAGAGGTGACCCTGCCTTGGCAGGGTGCTTGGACCAGACGATCTCCAGAGGTGCCTTCAAACCCTAACAATTCTGGGAGTCTGTGGTTCTGGCTGGGTTTGGTTAATCCGTGGGCACACCGCACACGAACTCCGGGAGAGTCGGCACATCTGGTAGCAAACTATTCATAATTACTGTGGCAGGCCCTGAGGGATACAGAACCATTCCTTGGAAACCCTTCCATGCGTGTGGCCTCACTGGTTGCAACACTTTTGTTCCCAGTCTGTTGCACTGGCTGGGTGTGGGTCATCTGTGGGTAAACCATAACATCTTGTGGCCCCAGTGGAGCATTGCAAGCGCTAGGACCCCTGGTAGCAAAACCGTCCCCAGGATCACTGTGGCAGGCCCTGATGGATACAGAACCCTGCCACAAGATAAACAAGGGCTGAATAATCACCTTGTCAGCTTTCTCCCTCCCAACTGCACACGTGTCCCCAGGCCACTGAGAGAAGAATGCGGCCTGGGGCAAACCTGCTGGGCTGGCCTCAGTTTAGACTGAATGTCATTGTGAGTGTTTAGCAGGGAGAATCTGTCCCCACCTGAGGGCCGGGAAGGTTTGTAATAATAAGCTCAAACGTGTGCATCTCAGAATTCTCCTGATTAATGTGGAAGCCCCATTTCTCCTTTGCCTTTGAACCATATGTGCATTTGGGGGATAAGCTCTTCACCCAGTGCCACGTTCAGATGCATGATGGATTTACAGGTCTTAGCACACCCCACAGCAGGAACCTGTAGAGTGAGAGGTGTGACCGTGCAGCAATCTTCCCCTTCTGCACCTCCTTCGTGTCTTAAGCTGCAAAGAGCAGCTCCGCAGACCCTTTGTTCCGAGAGAGGACATAGGAACAGACAGGACAGACTGAAACTTGGACTGATGGTAGAAAACGATACAGAATGAGCAAGGCTTTTCAGGTAACATCCGTGAAAGTACGTTAACATACAGGCAGTAAGTCTGTCTGCAGAGCATGAGGATGTGATTTGGGAGTTCAAGTAGCAGATTAAGAGTCATGCAAGAGCTGGGAAGCAACCCTGTCCCCCTGGTCTGTCACGTAGCCTGGACACCCTGGGTCAGCACAGAGATAGGATCTGGCTGCACAGGCTGCACCTGCTGACACGGCTGGGGGTCCCAGCTGTCCCATGCCTCAGGTCTCACAGTGATCAGGGCTAATTCATTTTGCTTGGTGCTGAGCTCGTCTGTCACTTGCTGTCCCGGGGCTGGTCTGAGACGCCTCTGTAACACTAACCCTGGAGCACGTGCCTTCTCAAGGACCTTCCCGAGTGTAGAGGCACCAGCCTGAAGAGGCACATCCCTTCTTGACTGGTACCAGTATCTCCTACAATCAGGCAGGCTGTCTGCCCTGGGATTTCTTGCATTGCTTCTGGTGCAACACATGCTGCCTGCCAGCAGCGTTAATGACTGCTGCCTGTCCCCTCTTTGCCCAGCAGTGACACTTTCCAGCCTCGGGGCACAACACTGCCCAATGGTATTTTTGGCCTTGGCCTGACCTTCACATCAGCCTCAGGGTTCAAAGCCATTGCAACACCATTTGCTCCCAGTAGGACATCCTTTATCAAGACTAGTATCATGAGGTTATTGGTTTCTTATAGAAGTGATAGGATGTGATCATAAGCTTGTCCAGACCCAGCTCTTTTTTCTGAAATACCATTTCAAATAAATGTCATGTTCTAGCACTTGCTAGATCAGCAAACCAGGTGAGCTTGGGGGCTTGAGCTGTAGGAACCACTTCCCCACAGCCATTTGTGCAAAAGGACACTTTGAGGTTGTTCCACGCACTACAGTGCCATGTGTGTGTGAGGAAGACTCGGGCCAAGTGGCATGACAGACTCACACCTTCAGGAGCAATTGAGAGGGGCAGTGAGCAAATAAGGAATGTGTTGCACTTCTCTTTTCGCAGCAGTTTGGCTATAGAAGCAAAGTGCACAACTTGGCCCCCCCACAGGGGCTCTGCTCTTGTTTGATGGCAGTTGTCCTTTTGCAGCTGCTGTCCCTCTGCACATAAATGCACAAAGCTAGGGTCACCCAGTCAGCATTCTATTTAAAGGAGATGCTGCTTGCTGAACACTTGGGCACTCATGAGGAACAGGAGAAAAGATCCTAGTTCTCCTCCAGGTCTCTTAGCGGCTAAGGGAGGAAGCCTCCTGTGGGACAATGGCAGATGACACGGCTGGTGGTATGGGGCCATCTAACCTACCCCAAGAGGTGTTTGCCAGCCTTTATTCCCTGAACCATTGGCCACTCACAGCACTGATGGCTGTAGTAAGCAGCTATGATCCACAGATCCCCACACCTGCTTCTCCTGAGTGCCATAAGGCCAGGGGGCTGGTTGTTGGTAACCAGCTTCACCTGAGTGCTACAAGGGCATGAGGCTGATTGGGTGGCAATCAGTTTCACTCCTGAATTAGTCTCCAGTCTCTCCCCATTCAAACTTTCACTCATTGCTATAGTTAAAAGAAAGGGAGACAATCTTTCTAGAAAAGTATTCACAGAAAAAATAACTCTTATGTATATGCACTGCTGAACACTTTGATGAAAATAAATTCTAGGAAAAACTTCATGCAAATGAAGAGAGTTCAGCAGTTTTTGAGCTTGCAGGAGACCAGCAGATGGCAGAGGCTGGTAACACAGGTCAGGCAACACAGGTCAGGCTGCTTTTGCTTCCCTAAAATCTGTGTTTTGCAAACAACTGGTCCAGAAAAGAGTGTAGCACCTGTCTTAAAGAAGTGACAAAGCCTTCCCACGTTCAGACCCGGCAGCACGTGACTTTTCCTGGAAACCCACCACGGAAAGGCTGTACATGAAGGGACCTGCAGTGTTTGGTCTGGACATGGCGGGTAAGGCCCTCTGGTCTCCAGCGGGGTTGTGGTGCACTGCTGTCAGCACACCCTCATCAGAAATACTTGCTCCTGCTCTTCCCTCTCAGTGCTCTCTACAGCTCAGCACCTCTTTCTGTTTCTCTGAATCAATGCGAACACATACAACACGCAAAGGAGAAATCTCTGGTGGATTTACCTTCTCACTGGCAGCAGCTGCTTGCTTTGACAAAGAGACCCTGTGCAAGGGATCCCAAACCTGTGCAGAGTGAGGAAAACGACCTTGTGTTCGTGATGTCCCAGTCACAATGGGACAAGGAAAGATTTCAAAGAATTAAGAATAAATCCAATTTCCATGACAGAGCCAAGAATGCAGACAAGTGAATATCTCCTGGGCAAAGGCCACCCATTTGACAGTAATACGGTTATCACCAGACACGTCTGCTACCAGCAGGAAGACAGGCCACTAGGATGGTGCAATAAAATAATCCACAAAACAGGTCTTCTAATTGGGAAAGGTGCTTTGAACGGGCTTTTTTACAACCTGTTTGGAACTAGTTTATCTGTCTCCTGAACTCCCTACCCCTCCTACTTCTCTCTTCCTTCATTTCTTGCAATTTTAAACATTTCAAAGTTGCATCCAAAAGGAAGAATTTTCTAAGCATAACACCGCAGAGAATGGTAACAAAATTATGTTGCAGCATGCCATCGTTTGGAAGGAGCACCAGTGTCCAGGTCTGTCTGCCAGATTAACAAGTCCCCTTCAGGATAAGGCCACAGCTGCACTCACAGGCCTTTCATGAACTTTCATCTCATCTGGTGAAGGAGGGAGGAAATGTCCCCACTGCTCCAACTCTACAGGGCCCCATGAGCTTGCCATGTTTTTCATACACAAGGCCACAAGGCTTCCTGACACCACTGCTCCTCCCTTGTCCCCTTCACTCTCTCCTGCAGGATCTAACACTTCAAAGAGAAGTGCTGCTCCATGGACAGCTGACAGTGAGGGGAAATGGGCTCAGGCAGACATAAGGAAGTTGGTCTGCCTTGCTCAGGCAGGGATGGGCAAACTGGCACCAGCACTCTGAGGGTGCCACTGCTGCAATCACCCAACAGCCAGACCAGCACGCACCAGACACCTGGGGACTGAAGCTGGCAGCTCTTCTAGACGTGGTAAAATTGATTTCCCAAGAGTGGCAGCTGCAGCCCTAAGTAGTGCACACCCCCTCTTAACTGTACTCTTAAAATGCACAAGTTAAGTTCTGCAGCGACATCTTTTCCTCCAACCGCCAGCCTCTAAATACAAGTTAAGCCTGTGAGTCCTGCTCTTCTTCAAATCATCTGTTAATTAAAGAATGATTTTGTTTAACTTTCCTTGACCTTTTTTAAAAATAAACCATCACTGAAGGCTGTAGTGTTCCAACAAACAAAAACTGAACCCCCAACCCCTCTCTACTCATGTAGCAAAAGCCTCAATGTGTGGTATATTATAATCTTAATCTGCCAGAGTAGACCTACTGTATTACAAACTATGTTTTTAAAATCAGGACAAGAGAGTTAAATGAGGATGAAGTAGACATATTCTCTTTATTACCAAAAAAAAAGAGTTTGATGCATTTACCATTCTCAGTTTTCTTTTAAAATTATCTTTTATTTACTCATAAAGAGCCAATAAGTTATATAAATCAGAGTAGTTTTCATTTCCTTACTGAAGTAGTCAATAAGATTTTAACTTCTATTTATGCTGACGCAGTAGCACAGTAAATCTTAAGAGTGTACTGGTCTCTGTACTCCACAGCAATTGTTCACCCAAAGGCTACGTTTCTTGCACAGCTTTCAATGAAAACTCTTCCATGTCATTAGCAGTGTTGTGGTTCCCTGGGAGGCTCTGAGTGCAGCCAGAGCAGGTGTCCAGGCACACCCATGTACAGGTCCACTGGCACCCCAAGAACCAGCCCCCAGGCTGGCACAGGCCACCCCAACCCTTCTGCCTCCCACTGCTCTTTAGAGGAAACTACACTGAAGCTTCACACTGAAGGCAGGGGTAATGACTCCATGTGACAGATGTTAAACCAAATACTTTCGTATTTAATTGTGTTAAGAGCTCAAGAAAGTTAAAACCATAGACAAATGCACAGAACTGTCAATGACAATGAACCAAGGCAGCAACATTGTCATCCCCTGCTTTAAACAGTGTCCGAACCAACTTCTAAACAAGTACAACTTGGGATATTCATGTAGAAGTGAAACTGTGATTTTTGTTTGCTTTACCTAGTACAAAGGATTTTCCAACACTTGAGTAACTTGTAACTAGGCCCACGGTTGTCATTTCCCCATCTGCTTCCCTTAAGCAGATCTTTTCCTTTGTATACCAGTAATAGATTTTTCCCCAATAACAATGCAAACTAGTTTTCATGGTAACACACAACAGCATCCTAGTCTTGCTCCTCTTCATCCCCATCCTCATCTTCATCTCCTTGATCTCCAGATTCAGTATCATCTTCATCTTCAACCTGAAATTAGTACAAGATCTGTTGTGAGCAATAATGTCCCTTATTCTGATCCAACCTTTTAAAGGCAAGACAAATACTGAATGCAAATAAGCCTGAAGATAATCTAAAACCTACTATGCCAGATCAATTAATGCTCATTAAGTGCAACAGTCATCTTGTTATGTGCACAATTCTTTTCTTCTCTGCTGAATACGGCTAACTACTGGGGACAACAGGCAGTGGTCATGTTTCATTGATGGCTGCCAAAATAAGTTGAAAAAGTAACTCTGACAGATTTAACTCCCCTCTACTTACAGAAAGGGGTCTCATCAGACTAGCTGGATCAAGTATTAGCACGCCTCAGACCTAAGAACTCACTGGATCCATTCCTTTGCTTACCGGTACACCAAGGTCCTTCAACTTGATCTTCAGGGCAGATATTTTCTGATCCTGGTCAGCCAAAAGAACCAGGAGATCATCCTGTTCTTTCTTGGATTCTGCAACTTCTCGCTGCAGTTTACTTTTCTCATCTTGCAATATAGCAACCGTACTACTGGATGAGTCCAAGTGCTGCTTTAGTGATTCCTTCTCCTCAGAAAGGGCTTTGACTTCACTCTGGCAACAGGCAAAATCCCACAGCAAGTTACAAGACAAGCACAGGAAAAGCTGAAGCCCCGTACCCTACAAACACATTGCATACGCAACCTTTAGCAGCTCCAACCCATCATTGGTTCCTGTAGCCTTGCTCCCACACACACTTGCACATCCTTCCCCTAACTATTACTATTACCCACTTGGATAAAGTAGGAACAATACAAATGGTGGTTACCTTCCTCCCACTCAAAGTGGGCCATCCATATCAAGGTAAAGCTACACCCTGGACTGTCCTTACCAACTGCTTAAAGGCAGACAAGTTGTCATGTCCCAAGTGAAAAATGGGGGAGACATCCAGCTTCCTTTATGCAGCCTGAAATTCTGCGGATGCTGAGGAAACAAACCACTTGCACTAGCCTTGGCTACTGTGGAAGCTCTCCTAATTGAAGGCTGAGTATCCAATGGCTTGGTTTGGTGCTCACTCACTACCAACCTTCAGTTCTTTTATTTCTTGCTCCAGTCGTCCCTGCAATTCAGAGCTGGCTGCTGCTGTTGCACCACTGTCTCCTAACATGGCATCTGCAGTTGTATTCTGTGGACAAGGAATTCCCTATCAGTGCTACACATACTAAGACAGCAAGCTGAGACATGACAGTCATTTCTTTAAAAGTACATATATTTTCTTTTTACAGCATAGCCAAGGTGTGGTCATTACATACACCCCATGCTGCAAGGCATCAGGAAACAGATCTGTGCTTCCTCGGGTCTCAGACTCAGACACACGTACACACCAAGGAGAACACAAGGGGAAACCTTTATTTCATAGCAGCTTCACTTGAAAGACTGAGAGGGTTTTTTTCTAAGCAGACTCTATTACAGGCATCCACCTTCACTCTGATACTTCTGAAGTGCCACAGAAGTCTTTTCATTAGGCTAAAGATCCAATTCTTTGCATAAGACTGCTAAAAATAGCAACATTTTCATCTCAGTCAGCCCTACACCAAGTTATTTCCAAAATGTGACAGCTGCCTGTCAGCCCCAACTGCCACACAGCACCAATTTGAGACAATTGCCTCTCCAGTTGGAGCGTACTTAAGGCAGTGCTCCAAGCAAGGGAGGCAGTAGGGTGTAGGATGGCTGTGAGGTGGCGTGACAGCTGGTGGGACAACTGGGACACACCTCTGCCTCATGAGCACACATGGCCAACACATGTGCAAAGGCATCTTCCATCAGAGCAGCTGAGCCTGCCTCTCTCAGACCCTGTGTACATTAAACTCTTCTTAGCTGTTCCTGTGGCCCATGTTCCTGCAGCTTGATTGGTTCGCTCTGTTGTGGAAGTGTCTGGAACATTTTCAGACAACTTGTTCACGTTCTGTAGCCCAACATAGCCTTTCTAAAGACGTTTATTAGTTTTGAAGACAGTCACATTTATTTAGCCACAAGGCTAAAGACTCATCAGTTCAGTACACAGCCAAAAAAACCTCTGCAGTATTTGAAGGCCTGCACAGATAGGTGCACCTATCACTTACCCTTCAACTGTACATCAACTTTCAAATTAGTATCCACAACTGCTTGTAAGAATAATCATCTCTCATGTGTATGATACCACACAGTTGTGCTTCACAAACACTATTTCCTTTAATTAGAGTATAAGCTTGAAACGCCCAATAGCTGATAATTGTTTAAAAACACTGAGGACCAGCGCCAGAGAGCACTAACTTGACTAAAAATCCCCTCTATGCTCACAAGAAATTTGTCTAGGTAACTCATTACTTGATTTGAAACACTACTGGAATCACTTGCTGATGTGTGCACTTAAAACAAGCTTGGTTTAGGAAAGCAGCTACAGGCACTAGCAGAAAGGTAAGTCTTGAAGATTTAGTTGCCATACATAAGAGAAGAAACTTATTCACCAGTACCTGTAGCTTTTGATTCTCCATCTGAAGCTTAGAGATTTCTGCAGACTGTAGTTGTATCTGACTCCTGAGCATTTCTATCTCCTTTGGGAAACAGAGACAAAACTTTTCAGTTAGTTTGATCAAACAAGATACTCACATTAAATTTTCCTGAGGTTAAATGCTCCCAGACTAACTGCTTCATACTAGCAAATATCACAGGAAAGCTGCCTCTCATGGACCACAACAGCTCTTTCCCTAAATGACAATGCTACACAGCAACACGCACCATTGTCCACCCTCCCCTTACAAACCCTTTTCTGTGGAATGCCCAACCAAGCCACCTGCCTCAGCTTCAGTCACTTTTATCAAGGTGTTTCATATCCCTTGCACTCCCATTGGTGCCCTCTGTGCATTACCCCTCTTGATACAGAAAACCGTGACTTATGAATCCAGGCACCATTAGTTCTCCAAACAGAGAAACTCTGCCAGGTACTTTTTGAGCAACAGCTACCTTAAAGAACTGAATCTCCAGTTATTTAAACACTTATTCTGAGCTGTACATCTAATACCTGGAAACTTTCATATCAACATCTAAACCTATGTTTTGCACTGGACAAACAGATTTTGCAAGTGAATTCAAGTGTCTTCTGTTGGCTCAAACCTGCTTAGTGAAAACAACTGATTCATCTTTAGATGCATAACCTTGGTCCTCCAAGGTTAGGACCTGGATACCTGATGAAAAACAGCAACACCTTAAGGAACTCAACACTCCTCCCTGAAGTGTAAAGACCCCTTCCCATCCCAAGCTACCCCTGTTCAGCCCAGCTTTGCTCAAATACCACAAGTTCACCTTCTGTAGCTCATTACTGTGCTCCAAGCCACCAGATTTGCTGGTCTGTGAAGACTGCTCTGTAGTTGCCATTTCCAAGTGGGAAGAGTTCTGTAAGAACAACAGGAAAATATCAGCCTTAGTACTAAAATTCCAAATGTAGTCATGTTATCAGAAAAACAGCTAGCTGTTCTCACATTATCAACATTGCCAGCAGAGAAGCCACAAGCAATGCATGTCAAGGCTCTCTGATAAAATGATAGCACCTGGATTGTGTCCTCAGGTGCAGAAGTACCTTTCACCAGAGCAAATGCAGGAGACATGCACCAAATAAACACAGCACGTACCACCCTGCATTCTGACAATGCACTGAGTTCCTAGGAGATGCCTACCCAGCCTTTGAAATCATGCTAAAATTCAGTGATTCCACACCAATTCTTCTTGGCAACAGTGTGGAGCAGTTGCAAAGCCATCTCCCACCAGATTCCCTACTTCCAGCACGCAATCAGCCAGGATGGCTTGGCTGCCACCACAATGAGGACAGGTACAGCTTAAGACAAGTTACACTTGAAACCAGGAACGGGCAGCTGGATCGAGTTCTGGTGAGACAGCACTTACCAATTTTTCTATCACAGAATCCTTTTCTTTTAACTGCCCTTGCAGCAGCTCATGCTTGTTTTTCCACTCTTCCAATTCCTCTTTCAATTTGCTCACTTCTTCTGTCTGAATGCCATTCATCTGAAATGTGTCACCATGGGAGTTATGATGCTGGGTGTCCTTTCCTAAAAAGCAAGAGTTTACAAGGAAGGTCAAACAAGCAACTCTATAATTTAGTTTCCAACACACCAATCAAAGTACTTGTGATCCATCTTGCTCCTGCCCCACAAGGCCATACAAGCCATTCTCAGTCCAACTAAAGGAGCAAAGCACAGCGCTTAAGAACTTTCTACATATAAAAAAGAATAGACAATGACAAGCTCTGATTTGCTATTCCTTCAGGTTTATATGCCTGCCTGCTGCTTCAGCCATTCAGTTCATCCAAAGTAGGAGTACGGACAAATTCTGAAGATAATGGTTTCCTTATGTGGTTTTAATCTTAAGCAATAATGAAGGCAGTTTTTCCTTTTTTTTTTTTTTCACATCATGTCATATCCATCTTATCAGGCATTTTGACCTTGGGCTAAGGAGAACATGCTGCTCTGATTCACACATTAAATTAGCGACTCCTCTAGTGACAGTAACAGGCTTCATCTTGCACATCTGCCATACCATCTCGCCCAATTCACACTTTCATTCCAAACCCAAAATTCAGCACACTCCAGGGCCCATCTGGTCATGTTCTGAACCTGAACAGGCAGTGACTGGTTTGGATTAACTTGACTCAAGGCAGAGGCAGCCTCTCCCAGCAGCTCCCTGGTAGCCAGCAGGTCCCTCAGCAAGTGTGAGCTCTTACACCCACAAGGCTGTGTCTGCTGGAGCTCTGCTGCAGCTTGCCAGAAATCACATCTTGGTCCAAGCAAGATGATTATACACTGCTACTCATGAAGCCTACCTAGCTGTACTTTCAGGAGATTATATTGGTCCTTATGCTGTTGGATCTGGGACACTTGCTGTGTGACTGTAGCCTGGAGTTGTTCATTTTGAGATGTTAAAGTGTTGATTCGTTGTTTTAGTTCTTCAAGCTCCTGGTCCTGTGAAAGGAAAAAAAAATCATTTATATTAGTAGCTCCTGAATACAATTCTGTCAGGAAGGTGACTGAAAGCAGCAGAACCTGAGCTCCATCACTCAGTGCTACCTGGGACAGATGAGCAGGAAAGCCCCCTGCAAACCTGGATTGCCATTCCTAGGAAAAACACCTGGCAAAGACAGCAGCAGCCTGTCACACCAACACCAGGACGAAGGGAAATGTGGGCAATTGACTGATTGTAATTTTTATCCAGCACACTAAAGCCTGCATTTGTTTAGTCTTCTACTCCAAGAGTCTTCAAAGAAATCATGGTAACTACAGACATCACATGTTCAGTAAAGCCTCTGATAGTTTCCAAGTGCTCCTAATGCCTCATGCACCCCATACTCTGATATCTTAATTCAAAACACCTCCTTCAGTTTCCCATTACCAGTTTAAGTTAACTTGCTTTGTTCTTCTACTTCTCCCTCTAAGCTGCAGCAACCATGAGTCAACTAGCACTGGAAAAAGGTTTTGAGAGTCCAATCCCAGCAGGTATACCCAAAGTTCATCAACAAACCATTTCTTCATTCAGCCCCATTTCATTTGTCATCTTTGAAAAGTGAGAGCACAGAACTAAGACTCGCATCTCTGAAGGGCTGTGAGTTCTTCAGTTACTCATTTGAAAAAAAACATTCCAACACAGGTAAGAGAATGTACCCCAAGGGAAAAAAAACCCCCAAACTTAACCAGTGCTCTAAACACTGACGTTCCAGTTGAACATTGACATCAAGTGTTGTTAGATGCCTTGCTGTATTGCTAGATTCCTCGTTACTTGTTTCGGAACAGGAGGAATCCAAGCGCACCATGGTGCCTCCAAAGGACAAAACAAACAGCTTTTAGAAGCACATACAGGGCCCAGCCCCCTCTCACCTGCTCTCTAATGACTTTTTTGTAGTGAGTCACAATGTTGTCGTGCTGTTCTAATGTCTTCTTGACTTCCTCTTCCTTTTTATCTTCCTCGCTGGACTTGTAAATTGCTTTACTTATGACACCTGTCAAAAACAGTTTCTGTCAGCTAGAGCCCAGTTCACATCTTTGTCCTCAAAACAGTCTCACAGCCTCACAGTTTTAATTCATAGCATTAGAAACTCAACCTGCACATTAAAAAAAGGATTGGCACAAAGGTTTAATAGAAATGGTGATTTTATTGCTGTTTGCACATTTACTGCTTTACTCTGTTTCAGACAAGTAAATGGGTGTTTTGAGTACTTGCTATCAAAAAGCTGTGTTTTACTTGCACTACGGCTCCACTACAGCTGCAAACCAAGTAATTTTGCAAATAAGTGAAAGATTTAGGACTGCAAAGGCAACATGCAGATGAAACTGCTAGGAGAAATCCATCTTGACCATTGGTGCTTTAAGGTCCTTCCTTTCTCTAGACCAATTAAAGTTTAGAGCAATATTAATAAACTGGACACCAGTCAGATGTTAGGGATGATGACAATCTGTGAAGCATAGACTCAAGGAAGTGTCCACTTCCTCACAAGCCAAGAAATTCAGCATTCACCTATTTGTTTTTTTTTAATTTATCAATTAGAAACAGCCAATATCTGGATTGTGTACTTCAACAAATGAAGCTTCTATATGACCCTTGTATGTGCTCAATACTTGAGTTTCCATGTGAGCACAGGTAAACACCTCTTGGCCAGTGTGGTAACTCACAGAATCTATTAATAATCACTTCACCTAAGACTACCACATAATCCAGTTAGAGAGTTTTTACTGAACACTTCAACTGCAACTTGAGTAAATGCTTACTTACAGCTATTACCATAACCTTTAGTGTCATCACACTCCTTTCAAGAGGCTTACACTCAACAGCTTTGGTAGCTCATCCATCAGCATATGACAAAAACTAGAGAAATTAGTGTAACATCTCACCTTCCAATTCTTTTACCAGCTTTGTAAATTCATGGTCAAACATCATGTGGTCTGGGCTAGAGAAACTGGGCTGTGGTTTCTGAGCAGCTCGGGAATAAAGTTCATGTTTGCTAATGAAGCCAAGCTTCTCAATGAAGTTCTCCCTGCCAATCCTCTTCTCAATCAGCTGCTTTAATTTCTCTCTGCAAGGAAAAGACAAATCAATGACAGTGCAACAACTGGACAACAAATGAACCCAGCATTCCCCTCAAGGTGGGTTCTGCAGATATAACTCTTAGTATTCGTCTCAAGTCTGCACCCCACTGTTGTCCCATTTAAAAGCCTCTTAAACCACCATCTGCCCCTCACAGAACCTTTCCTTACAGCCCTGTTACTTCTCTATCATACTTACTTCCTGTAGTTCTCAAGAGAATTGTCATTGTAGTAGATGGAAATGCCAAGCAAAAGTGCACAAAGGCCTTGGACAAGCTGCTCCTCTTCTCCAAGGTTTTCAGCTATCTGCCCTGTGAGCTAGAACTCTTGATAAGGATATTGGAGATATTGCATAATCACAGCACATGTAACACTTCTCCCTGTATACATTCCCTTTTACTTATACACATAAACCCCAGCTTTGTCAGGAACTAAGACAAAAGAGCTGACAAAATCCTTGCTAAGTTAATTGCTATTTTGAAAAACCTGGGTAATCAGTAGTTTCCCATTAATTTTTCAGTAGCTGTCTGTTTAACCTGAGAGACTTACTTGTTCCAAAACACACCTGCAGTGTAGCTAAGGTGCCAGTTTAGCTTTATGTTCTCATGTACTTGACTAATTTTTTCCTGAAAAGCAAGCATAGAAATGAACTTGAACAGAAGTACAAAGCATTCTTCCTGCTTCCTGAGTGTAAGCTTAATTCACACTAAAAATGCCAACAGGCTTGTTGCACTAAAAACACACTCGGCTGGCAGACTGAGACAGTTCTCCACTGTACTTCACTATGTGCATCCTACACACAGGTCACTGTGCACAGAGCACTGGCAACAGAAGGCTGATTTTGTCTCTTGGCCCAACGCGTTTTTATGTTATGCAGAATCCCTGTAAACTGAGCTAGGCAAACACTTAACCTGAAGATGAATAATCCAAGTCATGCCTAAGCAAGGGGTTCTACTCCACAAGCAGGTCAAGGATACAAAAGGAACATTGGCTGGATTGTGAAGGAAATGGGTGACAGCAATGGAGCAGTTGCTCAGCCAAGTACAAAGCAACATCAGTAGTCCAACTCTGGTCTGTACTTTGCTGCCCTGTAAAGCATAAACACCCCCATCATTACCTTTCCACAGAGAGGACTAAAATACAAGACCCAAGCTATATTGGATCAGAACTCACCTACGTGCACCTCAGCATTTTATAAACCCTAAGTCATATCTTTCAAAACATTCATTCGTTAGTTATACTGACCAGCTTTAACACTTGGATAAAACAAGGATTAAACCACTCATGTTGAACTGTTTTCAGAGCAAACCAGCAAGCAACACAGATGTGGAACATCACTCTATGCAAATCAGCACCAATATAAAAACCAACGTGTTAGTTCTGCATTTTTAATACAAGGGTGACTTGAAGGAACATAAACAAAATCCCTTTAAAACAAGGAACAAGGTGTACATTAGTCAGGTAATGATTCCCTGGAAAAGATGCATCACCAAGATCTCCCCTGCAAACTAAAGACTGCCAGGTGTTCCTAGTATTCTTTTCTAAGTAAAAGAAGAATAATCTTGTAATGGCCATGGGTTCAGAGAAGATGCACATTAAGCCAGCAAGACAAATGCTAACTGCAGCATTTTATTTTTGTTAGACAAAATTAGCTTTCATCTCCAAATTGACCATCTCACTAATTTGTTTCTGCTGCAGGTATTTGAGCCCAGCCGAGCTAAAACAAGCATCCATCTGTGATCAACAGGGTAAGACAGAACACAATTCCACAGCAGAAACACCTGGTTTTGTGCCACCAATAACCAACTCAGCAGTGCTTTAAGTAACAGCCTGGAAGTCAAACAACTCTTCAGGGGTCACCTGCTCATAATGAGATCCCTGCTATTCAGAACTTGTAGAGCCAAGGTTTACATTTCTGCTGCTAAATAGAAAATACAAGGTGGCTGGAGGGCAGGTGAAAGCAGTCAGGATATCAGCAGCAATATCCCCGCTTCTGATGGTACCAGCTGTTTGCTACAGGCCATTCAGAAAACACTGTTTCTAAGAGTTTTAGTTTTCCTTGTAAGAAATCACAGCTATTATGTGAACAGATGGTCAATTAGTCTGCCCCCCTAGAAAGAAAGCACCCGTGCTGCCCAAGATATGTATCCCATAGTTTTGGGGAGCACCTCCAGAGATTCCCCTGGAGGCATCAAGAGTTTGTTACGCCAGGGAAAACCCAAACCACTGCAACACAAAGCTGTAAGTGGAAACGCATCAAAAAGCAGTTAAAGAAAACCTCCCCAGCAGACCCCAGACAAGAGGGAAAGGCCTGCTTTTGGCAGGAAAATGCCCAAGCTGTGCCAAAACATACATACCCGTCTGTCGATCTTATCACCCTGCAAGTTACACACGTATTACTTGACAACCTTCAAGTGGAACATTGCATAAACATCCCCCCATATTTGAGTTCCTTGTATCATGTAGTGCCGAAGAATCACAAGCACTTGTACTGATTCAATTTACCTTACACAGAAATGCCAGAAATAGGATAAAAATGAATACTGGCTATTTTTAGCTAAAGCAGGAGAAAATTCATAGGAACAAATTCAAAATTCCAGCCATTATTTTCACTTGCAGCAAAGTCTAATTGCTACCAGAGTTCACCAACTCCTTATTACCACACAGGCTTCTTCCCTAAATGGTTCTAACAGAGGTGAATGTCACAAGGAGGCATGTGCCAAGGAGGTGAACTTTACTCACTTGACACTTGCTGAGCCAGGTATTAACGTGTTGAACAAGATCAAAAAAAGCTTTGATCTGTGCATAGCAAAGCCAACCATCAATACATCACAGCCTGGTATTTTCGTGGTGTTTCCAGTTAGCAGATTCAGGTTAAATACCAAACAGGCACCTCTTCAGTGAAAAGACCCAACATGAGTGGGGATTCTGTCAGTTGGCCCTGTCCTTTAAACAAAGTTTAGGGCCTGGATGTTTTAGGGCCTTCTGAGAGAACAGGCAGCATCAACCCGCAATCTAATGGAAAAGCAAGATTTGCTGCTCTTCTTCCCCCAAAGGAGAGAGTGCTTTAAGCAAAGCTTGAAAAACAGCTTGCAAAAGAATCCTCCTCCTCCTCATTAAGCCAGCACTCATGTCCCCGCAACGCCCCTGCCCAGGAGGGACATTCCCCTGGACACCTGGAGCTGTGTTCCCACAATACCCCTGCCCAGGAGGGACATTCCCCTGGACACCTGGAGCTGTGTTCCCACAATACCCCTGCCCAGGAGGGACATTCCCCCGAGGGACACCCGAGCTGCGCGGGGCAGGCAGTGCCATACCTGCGAGAGGATGTTGGTGCACTGCTGCAGCAGCGACACGGGTGGGTTGCCGATGCTGGTGGCCAGCTGGACCCGCAGGAGCTGCTCCTTGAGCGTGGCATTCTCCTGCAGGGCATGGGCCAGGGCCACGGCAGCACACCAGTTGGACAGAGAATCCGTGGAGAAGAGGCCCCCGCAGAGCAGCTGACCCGCTGAGACAGAGTTACCTGTAGCTACCAGAGAGGCCAAGAGGTACAAGGGAGATTAAAACAAGACACATAACTGGCAAAATATTTAAGACAACACAGCTAAAACCCAGGGGGGGGGAAAAAAAAAAAAAAAATCAAACAAGGTTTTAGACAAATCTAAGCCAAATCACCCCACCTGGATCTGTCACTTCACAGCAGGTAAATAATTTTTCCCAAGACACCAGCGGGTGCATTAAACAGGTGATAGTTCAGAACTCACTGCAGACATGGTGCCCTGGCCTACCGTCAATAGTGGATGGCAGGAGTGTTGAGACAATTTCTCCTTGGCCTTTTTGGTTTTTGTACAGAAAGCACTGGAAACAGTAGAGAACAGCACAGCGTAGCACGAATGGCTGCCTCTCGTTTACCATGGACATCAGCAGCACTACGATTGCAGGCCTGGTGGGAAAGCAAGGAAAAGCCTCTAGAACGAAGCTGTAAATGAAGACAACTGCAGGCAAACAATCTGGATGTATTCTCCAGGAAAGGTATTTTGGCCTACCAGTGCATCTAGCACTGTTTCAAGCAACGGTATTAAAACCCAAGGTGTTAAAAGTTTTTCAGTTATTTATGCACAGAACAAGAGACTGACTATCTGTCCCCCTTGCCTCCAAATCCTGTTCAGACTGCCCTCTGGCTGACAGCAGCAGCTCATCCCGATCTAGGAATTTCTCAGTCATTGCTCATTTGTTTTTCAGGTGCCATGTAATACCAGTTCTAGGCCTCATCGCTCCACAAACACAGCTGACACCTTAATGCTGTATCCAATCCACCCCTCATGAACTTCAAGCTGTTACTCCGGATCATAATTCCAATAAGGAACTGAAAAAATCCTTTGGATTGCCCATACCAATACATAATTACCAAACAGAGTTAAAACACTTCTTCCTCTACCTTGGTGGATTAGAAGGTGCATTTACAGAAGCAAAGTAGTCTTGATTTGTCTGGCATCCTCGGATGACCTCTGACACAGTATTAATGGTCTAGGGAAAGGGCAGAGAAAAAAATTAAATCCATATTTAAATGTGAGCCATGGTCTACTACCTAGATCCCTCAAAATTATTCCACATTACTCTGACAGTTCAGTACTGAAAAGCACAGCTCAGAAATTTAAGTACTACTAGTGTGCAAGAAATCAAGGCATTTAACAGCTGTGAAAGATGCTCAGCAAAGCTTACAGAGTCACGTCCAGTTTCGTTGTCTATGCCAGATCAGTTTTGCTATAACAGCAAAATGACACCCCAGCTGGACAGTCTTAAAAAGTGAAAAGGTAAAACCTTTTAAAAAATTAACAACTGGAATAAAGGAACCAGTCCACATGCAATCCAAGCACATGGTTTCATCAAGGGAAAACCCCCGCATCCTACATTGCTGGCAGGGCTTTCTAGAAGCTAGAATCCCTCATCGCTGGAAGCCTATCAAATTAGAATATTTGTAGACTCTCTCAAACAATAAAATAAGAAATCTACTCTCAAACCAGGAAAAACCATTAATCAATTCAGCTGCTCTGGGATATGCTGAAATCCAACAGAAAAAAATAGGCAAATCCAAGTCCTTTCTGGTTACAGAATACAACGCGAATGACTCTTCCATTTATTCTGCCCACACAGGAAGCTGACATCTCTGGCCTCTGAACTACTTGCTTAGCAAATATTCAATCAGTCTCTGCAGCAGCTGGCTGTCCCTGCAGACTGCTGTTATCACCCATGTGGTTGCTCCCACCCCTGCATACATTTGCCCCCCTTACTTCTGTCAGGATATCAGCAGGAACCCCGGTTGCCATGAGGATTGTGCAGAGCTGCTGTAACAACCCACAGTGGAACATGGCCTTCTGACAGCTGCTGGTGGCACCAGGAGGGTTTGTGGGAGACACCAGGACCCGCACAAGCTAGAGAGAAGGAAACGCTTCCGTGTGAAGAGAGCCTGAGACCTTCTGAATGCAGAACCAAACTCCTTCGAACTTTAGCTATGAGATAGAATTGCTTCTTCAAATGGAGACAATGAACAGCAAGTTCATCTCATTGCTACGTATGGCTGCTAGATTTTCAGTTTGATACTGGGGGATTCTTTACACAGAACACCCCAAATACGTTTTTAGCTTAAATCACAAGTGACATCAAGTTACGCAATACGCCAGCCACGACAGATTCACCTCTCACAGGCGTTGTGCTGAAAGCAGCACAGCTCATGAGCACTGGTAGTTAATTCTGAGCCAAAGAAATGGATTTCACAGTTGTGACATGACACTTTTCACAGCACAAGAGCTGACAGAGAGCAGGCACTGGCAATTAGGAACCAAAAGCAGCATTTTACCTGCAGCATCAGGTGAAGATTAGTTACTTTCTGTGCAGACCATCCACAGTTGTCATCTCCAACCTCAAACCAAGGCTTCATACGCTGAATGTATGAACCTTCCTTGAAGAAATTCTGATTGGAATTATTATTCTTCAACAAGTTCTGCAACAGGAGGAGACAGTCTTCCACCACTATTCCTGGTGAGACAAAGTATCACACGGTGACTCAAAATATGCCACATGGAAACAAATTAGCTTGTCCATACACTGAGGATGTTCTAGAGGGAACAGAGCACACACTTCTGAGCTCTTCATTCTTCATGCACATTAGGCTTGGATCAGTGACTATGAAACCTTGTGAAACCATAATTGTTCTTCTTCTACAAGTCCAAAGCAAATTTCCAAAGCATGCACAGCTCATATCAGTTAAGTGGGTAAATGGGAAGAAGCCCCAACAAAACCTCAGCATCCCACTGTGTACTGAAGTTCACCTGTTCCAGAATCAGACTACACTGTCCCTATCAAATGCACTCCAATAAAATTCCTCCTGAATTGAATTGTGATTCCAAGGCAGCAGCTCTTGCTGGCTTACATTTTCATTTCTCTTCAATCACTGGCTATCATCTTCAACTCATTTCAGACCTACTTGTTAGTCTTTGGATTACCCTCAGATAAAGGCTCCTCCTATCAGGGGAACAGATAAGTAGCAGGGGGGAAGCAGAGAAGTCTTAGCACTTAGGAATTTAAATAACAATTCTCCTAAAATTATTAACTCTCTAAAAATAGCACCTTTAAATCAAAGGTTTGCTTAATATTTCCATGCCAACATATATGGAATAATGCACCTGGGAGAGAAGTATTAACTGCTCCTGCAGCCCACAGAAGGGTCATGAAACAGCAACCTGTCATGTTACTGAAATAGACTGTAGTAAATTCATCAAGCCTTGCTAGCAAGAGAAAAAAAAAAAAGTCCTTAAGTGCTGCATTGTTTTCTGCTCATTTTCTTACTCTTTTCCCCTCCCAACAGGTAACTGACTTGTCAAGGAGCTGACCAGAAAACTGAAGCTAGTAGTGCAACTGAAGGAATTCAGCAAACTCTTATTCCAGGCACTCCAAGCATGCAAGGATCTCGTGGGGGGAATGCAGATGCTTAACTCAGTAAGTGACAAATGCAGCACCCACATCTGACACTGCCATTCCAAGCTCATACATTCACAGGCCTAAGACAAGCAAGAACACACGAACTCATTCACACACGCTCCGAGGAGTGACCTGATGTTTTAACTAAGTGTGCCAATTTTTCAAAAGACACAAACACAGCTACCTAGTCAGTCTAGTTTTGCTTACTTTGTTACAACCAGTCTATACATTTTGATCCTTTTACTCACTGACTGAGCTCCAACCACCCACTAAGGTAAGCCTGCAAACATCAAATCAGAGTTGCAGAAGCACAAGGCTAAGTCTTAGACTTCACTGTACCTCCATCGCTGTTTCCTTCCTCTGTTATGATATCCAGAAGTCTCTCAAATGCGTTTTCAAAGGCAACGATCTTCTGTATGGCTGCATTACTTTTGGTCAATTGCTGTAACAACAGGACTCCCTTGACGGGTGGAGGAGAAGAGAAATCACACTTGGGTTTTAGCAGAACTCCACTGCTTTTCCCAAGTCACAGCTCTTAGAAAGGTGCTGTATCAGCAGCATAACCCTCAGCCAGGATCACAGAACACAACCTCATGCCCTGAAACTCAGCACATCTAAAACCCGCCATGGGCACAGGCAGTGGTTGCCTCATGCCTCAATACCAGTGATACAGAGGATGCCAAGAGGCCATACAGAACATGTGTACTTACATCATTTCTGATAACCTCCCTGGAGTCTGCCAGTAAATCCATGAGTCGGGAAACACCTGCAAGAAGCAGTTTTTTAAAAAAAGATGCACCTTTTTCATGCCTGAGGCCTTTAATCCATCTTGCTCAAGACTCCTCTAGGCCTCTGCCATGTCTGCTGAGCATCAAGCTCCAAGTTTATTAGCAATGGATTCAAACACTTACCCATGGGGCTGACCAGAATGATCTGCTGCACTTGAGGCCCTTGCTGCTTTAAGAGAGATGTCAGTAGCTTCACTCCAGGCCAACGAACATGGAAATCAAATTCCTGAAAGGATAGAAAACAGAATGTTAAGTAATGATCTCCTCAGTATTTACCTCAGATACGCTGACAGGTGCTTAATACTGCTCAAAGCACGACATGGGTTCCATATGGGAAAAATAAAATACCATGTTATTTACTGAAGCTCGACTACAAAGGGAAGGAAAAAAAATAATAGAGGATTTGTATTGTTCCCTCTCTCAAGCACAAGTAAAAAGGCAGTCCATGAGAATGAAACCATTGGAAAATGAGTTAAATGTCATGCTGCTGGAAAGCAGTCACCCTGAATTGCATCTCAGCCATTACTGTCTCATGATGATTTAATGATCATCTGAAAAACAATCCTTGCACAGTGGACAACCACCGCTGTTTGGGGAGCAATAACTTTTATTGTTTCTAATTAAGTAACCAAAACACTTTCTCAAGTAACAGGGTGAGAAAATGGCCACACGGTGCACCAGGGCAAGTTTAGATTAGATATTTGGGAAAATTTCTGCACTGAAAAGGTGGTCAGGCATTCAATAGACTACCCAGGGCAGTGGTGGAGTTGTCCCTGGAAGTGTTCAGGAAACACGTGGATGTAGCACTTTGGGACATAGTTTAGCTCTGACCATGGTGGTGCTGGGGTAACAGTTGGACTCCATGATCCTGGAGGCATTTTCCAACCTATTCCATGTTACTCTGCTTTAACAGCTGCACTAATGGTGCTCATCCAGGTCAGTCCTGACTCACGGCCAGCCCCACCTTCACTAGATCCTGGCACACCTCACAGCAGCTCCACTAGGAGGACACAACCACGGCTCTCTCCATTCATAAAGTACCACCCATCTCTCAGCAGCCTCAACGTAACACAGTTACTCACCTCCACCAGAGTCAACAGCAGAGTGACATTTTCTTGCTGTTTAATGAAAATCTCTGTGAACTGACTCCCCAAGTCATCAACTTGTTTTGCTGAGTTTTCTTCTGTAACAGTAGAAAACAACATATTACAACATAACTGGAACAACTTCAGCAGTTGTGATTTTTATTCTTACTAAAATAAGGCCATGGGTGACCAAAAGATTATGAGTCACTGCTATAAATGTTAATTGAATTATTTTCAAAACTAACACCAAAACAAGCTTTTCACAAAACAGAAAACCTATATTATTCTAAATGTAACTTGTCAATCTCAGCAGCTACATCCCCACATGGCTCCACTAATCCAAAAGAGCAGCCCTTTATAAGTACCCTACACTGATGGGCAAAAGCAAAGTACATTTCACACCAAGAGGCTTGAAGCATAAGGAATAGAAATTATCTAAAGCTACATGGCCCGAACATCTTAATTACTGTATTTGATTTAGCAATAGGAAAGACCCAAACATCAGGAAGGGACAAAGTGACACCCTGATAAGCATCAAAACCTGCCAGTCTTGGAATCTGAAATGACTTCAAATGTGCCAGGATTGAGTGCCATTTCATTATTCACTCAACAGTTACACAGAATTGGGCTAGCACATGAATTGTCTTATATAATTATTTCATGCACCACTGTTGCATGAATAAAAAACAAAGGCAGAAGTATCCCACAAAACCACAAAACCCCAAAACCCCATGCAAGCAGCATCTCTGCACTACTGCTGTTTTCCTAGGCTGGCTGACAATTTACATAACTGTTCCACAAAACAGTGGCATATAGGTACTACTGGTTGACATAATTTAGACATGTCAGCTGAAAAACTGAGGAAGAGCAATTCTAATTCAAAGAGAAAGGGGTTTTTAAAATAGAAATAAACAGAAAAAAAAAGAGTCAAGCAAATCAATTTCTGACCAAATCCAAAAGTCTTTGGATTTGTTTCCTCCTCCTTGAAGTACAGGACTTATAGCCTTATCAAGGAAACAGTAAGAAACCATTAACAAGTGAGCAGCAACCAAAAGGGTCAAGGACCACACACCACTGCACACTCTGCACCTTGCCGGGCTAGGGCAAAACAGAGAAATCAAAGGCCTACAAAAGGGTGGTGTCAAGAATACCATTTTAATTCAACCAACCTAATTCAAACTGCTGGTGCTGGCAATTCACTGCAAGGTATCACTTTGTAAGGTCTACTTGTGAAAGATTTCCTACGCAGCAGAAGTTTTGTTTGGCCTCACAGCCACCAGAGAGGCTGATCATTTCTCATGCCATCGAGCTGTATTTCCCCCTTGAAGCAGGCTTAGCATAGCTTACAAAAGGGACAGAGAGGCAGCAACAGTCTGCTCTACATTTATAGCAGCAGAAATGATGAAATACTACAAACAAATGTTAAAAGGGAAGACAGAGTGTGTGCAAAAATAGTTCTAGCCAAGGCACATAGCACCTAGCAGGACAAAAGCCCAAAAGTGACCTCCCTGAAGCCAAGGGTCTTATCAAGTCTGGGCCATTGCTGAACTGACATATTTTCATTGCTGTAAATGAAGACAAAAACTCCACACTCGTTCAGCTTCTGCACTTGCTGCAGTAGAGTAAGAGGCAACTCAGCTGGGAATCAATTGTACATGGACTGCACATCCTGTAGTTGGCTGCAGGCCAAGGAGATAGAGCCCAAAAAACTGAAATATTTTATTTCCAAAATTAAAGTCAAAATATTTCGCTTGGACTTTTCCATGAGCTGTGACTGAACATCAGGTCCTTGTTCCAAAGCTCAGCTGCAAAGAGCAAGTGTTTGAACTCTTGATCCCAGCTGTAGCCCTTGCACAAGTTCCAGGTGCTAAGGCAAAACCTGAGACAACCTCTCTCAGGCTGTAGTTGTTTCTTCTTACTCTGGCTCAATATTCTCCTATGAAAGGGCCAAATCACCTTTTTTCTTTTCAAGTATATCTTCTACTGTGTTTAACAAAACACTAAACAGGCAAAGGGAAACTCTATTTTCCACTTACACCAGAGATCTTGCAACCAGCCTTCTACCCATAATTATTTCTTAAATCTACACATTCCCAGGGCTATCTCAAAGCCAGCCAACGGCTTCCATCTAGTAAGATCAGCTCTTAGCAATTCACTAAGAATGAGCACTGCAAACTAGAATTATTTTTAAAATAAACAGATGTAGTGCATTTTGATACAATCAGTTTCAAACGCAGAACATGCAAAGCATTAGTGATAACCTAGGGTAGAAGTGAACGCTGTATTTTAACATGCATAGCTTAAAAGAGACACTGTGAAGGACACTCATGTGCAGCTCATACATTGGTGCCCAGCTTCAGGGCTTCTTGCAAACAGAAACTCTGTTGACCAACTTTGGCCCATTAAAATCCTACCAGTTTGGGGCTGCACACCTTTGACATCCTTATTAAGAACTGACCATTACTGCAGTCGTTGGAGATCTGCTGGCATTCAACATGCCACAGGAGAAATCAAATTGGAAACGCATTTGAGCTCCAAAGAGTAAGTAGAGAGCAGAAGGCAAAACGCTTTCCTTGCGCTCCAGTGCAAGTTTTTACAGTGTCCTTTTTAAATGGCAGCAAGTGTTATTGGCAGGAGTAGCAACTAGGGCTAAAACTAAGTGCTGTATTTATACAAGTAAATGTTCTTTTACCTTCAGAGTCATCTGTCAGTGCAGATAAAATAAAAAGAAACAAGAGACAGGTTTACAAGTTGAACAGCTTTCCACACAGCACAACCCATTCCAGCATAAGCCCAGGTTTCCAAAGCCGCCATCCCAGCTTCCTATACCAGCTGGACTCCTTCGGGGAGTTCTTATGGAAGGGGTTAAACTAAACCACCCCATAACCCTTACAACCCTGGTCATCTCTCATACACAACTCCAGCTGGACAATTCTCTGTACTCTCTTTAAAAACCCGCCAACACTTTTGTCCTGTCCATAATCAAGGCCTCTGCCACAAACACGAATTCACCAGCACTGTAAAACTCGGATCTTGTTCTAAACCTTTTTATCAAGGTGGGGGAACTGCATGAACATGGAAAAGAAAGGCAAGTAAGCAAAGCACAATTGGAGATACGGTTTAGAATAACATTCATTGGCCTTTGAAACCAGTTTAATGGCCTTCAAAAATCAAACAGGCAGGAGTGGCATAGATTTTCACAGCCCAGCTGTACAAAGACAAGTAGAATCTTTCTAAACCTCTTTCTCCACTGCCACAGCAGGCTTGAACAAGGTTTTCATACTTATATGTGGCACCTTATCACAGGTACCTGAAATTTTACATCTCAATATCCTCGTTAAATCATGAGAGGGTAATGTCCCATTTGACAGCAATAGCCAGAACTATCCTTTCCCAACAGCAAAGAACTTGATTCTTGAGTTACAAACTGGAAAAAAAAAAACCAGTCACCCCATTTCAATCTGGCTGCTGTTCATAGAACAAAGTTTTTAAAATTAATAAGCAAGAGAGCCAGTGTTACTTTAATGCAAGCTGCATACATGATTTTTAGCATTATCCTAAGAGTGACACCATAAGAAAGCAAGTCTAAGTAAGCGTTAGTAAATCACGGTATTACCGTTGAGAATTTGAACAAAGCACCAGGGAAAGCAACCCCACAGTTAATACAACTATTACTACCAAGTGCTTACCTTGTTCCTCCTCTTCTAGGTCATTCGATATTACATTGTAGAGTGTGTCCAAAGCATAGCCAATTATTTCAGAATCTGAACTGCAAATGAAAGAACCACTTTTCTTTAATGACTTATTTCCAGCTGCTCTTACAACATAGCTCTTCTGCCCAGGCAGCTCCCTTTGCAGCATTAGGCCAAGTAGGAAGCACAGATTTATTGCAGTACCACATAACCAGGAGCTGTCTGCTCCCTGAACAGAGTCAAGCTCCTTTTCCCAGTTCCATTTCCTCAGGTGGGCCTCAGGAAGTCTGGTGACACCCAGGGCCCACAAGATGCTTCCCTGTAGGTGTGTCTTGAATTTTCTGAGTCACTCCCTCCAACCTGCTCCTATACCAGAAGAAATCTCTGGGAATGCTTAAGACTTGACAGGAGGTCGCCGAAGGAAGCTGCAGAGAACCTTCAGCAGCTTCCCAGGTGGGATCCTGCCAGCTACACTGTCAGACAGAACCAGAGCCAAACCTGGGAGCTCCAGGGGAATGCAGTAACAGCTGTGCATTCTCACGAACAGTGGCCTCCATGTCACCAAACCCACTAAACCTAATTATTGAAGGGTTTTGAACGCCAGCATGCCCAGGAAACTGCAGGGAAGCCTTGCTAACCCCAAAGCATTAGTTCACCTGCTCACACCCAGACTCTTCTCTGTTTCTTCTGCATTACCAAGACTGAGCCACCTGTAAACTTTATGCTACAAACAAGACACAGCACTAGAGTTCATGGGGCAGAAGACAACCATTTCTGCTACTTGCTTTGCTGCTCCTAAGCCAGAAAGGAATGAAAGCACAGTTGGGTTGAAAAAAAAAAAGAAAAAGGAAAATAAAACATACAATCACAGGGCAAGGTGTCTCCAAGCGCAGAAGGGCACACCTCACAGCATTTTCATTACTCTGCCAAACATCTGAAAAGCAGACTGTCAAAACAAGATCTCTCACTCCAGCTCCTAAGTATTTACTCTCACTGATCTCCAAGGGATTCCAACTAAGTACTCCACACAGAAGATAAATTTGCATTTCATGAGGCTGCCAGGCCGGTTCAGAGCAGAGGTCTGAACAATTACTACACAGCCTTTTAGTCCATGGAAACAGTCTCATCTAGCAGGTATGATCACAACTCCAGCCTGCTTATGTTTTCCCTTCACTGTCATTTTAGTTCTTTAACACACTACTACAAACTCTGTGCTTCCCTTTTCATAGAAATGAAACGATTCCACATCTAAAAACACACAAATATTTCTCAGAAGCTTGAAAAGCAAAGCTGCACCTTGGTGGATTTTTAACCTCCCTTGTTCTAGAAATTACAGCAGCTACAAAACAATAAGCAAATTTAATGTACACATGATTAAAAGCAGGCATTGTTTCTCTTGTTCAAAGATCAGACATTACAAAATGAGGACAGAGTCATCCCACCTCTGCTGTTCACTGTCTTGCTGTTCACCACATACCACATGTCATTGATTATTCTGTTCAGGCTGAAGCTGTCCAGCTCTTGCTCTATAGTAAAAACCCGTCAAGAAATAAGGCTTCTCAGGCATCTGTAAGAGGCAGCCTTAGTGCAATGCAAGAATTCAGCACAAGCTACCTCAGCCAACCTGCCTCTGCAAGTGGAGATTTTACATGGCATTCAAATGAGATGTCAGGGCCCTCTCAGTTCACAAACAGAACCACATAGAAGTGATAGCACCTGTGCATTGATTGTCCTGCACATGGATAACTGAAGTTAGTGACTTAGGAAAAAAAAAGCCATCTCTTAGGTCCACATATTAGGTTACAAACTTCCAGTTCTTTCAATTATCACACTGAAACTCAAATACCTTTAAATATACATAAAAATGAAGCAGTTAAGGATCAAGTTGACTTCTCACTCCAGTGCCTTCTCTCACACCAACAGTTAAGTGGTATTGGCCCATTCTACAGTCAAGTGCCAAAATTCTTTCAAAATAATCTCTGGTGGGATGTAGCAACATCCTAACAAGAAGTCCATCAAAGTCCTCTACCAGATCACTACTTCATATTATAAAATAAACATATGGCATAAGAATTCTAATGTGTTTAAGACTGGAACACGTAAAAGCTGACTCAGGTTCCAGGATGCTCAATTCACAGAGCTGGAAAACTTAGGGTAAAAATGTCAGTTTTCTATAGAACAAGTTTTAAGCACTTGAGCAGGAGACAGAGCTTCAGGCAACCTACAAGTAAACTGTTTAGGAGGCAGAAGGATGTCTTCCCCTTAAGAAGTGTTATGTTGCTGTTTCAGGGTAAAGGCTGTAACTAATCCAAAGGAGGACTCCAGGATCCAAGGAGGTGAGAACTGGACACAAGCAGCACTGACATTTTTCTAATCAAATTAAACCTGCTGTCATCTTAAACTCCACAGCAACACAGCCAATTGGCCACAGGCCAGCACACGTGCATGATTTACATGAAGACAGTGACATGTGAGAAGATAACCTGAGTCAGTCATTGACTGACTTATTAAGCAGCTGTAGTGCAAAAAAAACAAAAAAAAAACAGGGGGAAAAGAGCATCTTCCACTTGTGCAGAAAGCTTCAGGGCACTTCAGGTGGACACTGGAATGGTCCACAAATCAGGCCTGTGGGCACACACCAGAAGAGCAGCCTCTGTCACAGCAGCAGCCTCCCAGCTCAACACACCCATCACACTGGGCTTTGGGGACAGCTGAGCCTGTGACTCCCTTACCAAACACTTCTTCAGTTGAGCTGGCTTTCATTTCCAATGAAAGAGTCTCCAAGGCATCACCTGCACCATCACTGACACCCAACAGTAACCCAGACTCCAACACAACTAACGCCTGCACTGACCAGACACAGGGACTACAACTCTGTCTCTCTCAGAGAAGCCACAGCACCCAAGCCTTGGCCCAGCTGATGTGCTGGCCCATCACACACGCAATAGCAAATGGCTCTATCAACATCTTGTGGAAGACAGCTTTGCTTCAGCTGAAAAACCAAAAAGCCCCATGTATTTATTAATTTTTTCCAACTGCAGCCTGAGTCACATAAGACACGTGCAGAGAACCACAGCACACAAAAATTCCAAAGGATCAATTGGAGCCCAAAAACCACTGAAAGGCCTCAAGTCCCTGCCCTGAAGGGTCCAGGTTGCGTTCCCAACCTGATCAGTAGAGCCCCGCCTCCCTTCTCAAAGTTCAAATCTGCCCTCAGAGCAGATAAGTGGATGAAAGCAGGCTCCTTAACCTAATTTTTTAAAGGGATTCCCCTACACATCCGTAACAAGTACTCCTATAACCTTCCCTTTCACAGTTGCACCAGGTCAGATATTCCATTTTAGCTACCCAGCCCACAGAATAGGAATAACACAGACTTGCCTAGACAGCAGCCTCACACCCTCTTCGCAGCTGGCATAACTGGCCAGGCAAGAAAGGCCTCAACCAGCAGCCTTGGGTTGAGCACTGAAGGGTTTCATGTCCTATATCCATAACTGGAGCAGGAGGCCTCCTTCCAGACACAGAACTGCAGCTTGCCTAATTCTCCTTGGTATTGGCTCAAAGGACATACTCCTCCTTCCACTATAAGCACATCTGGGTATTCCACAGCCTTATGACTGTTTCATATAAGTTTAGAAGCTTGACGTTCAAATCCAGACTGAAAGACTAACCCCATACATTTACCTACCTAAATACCAAGTAAGTGCAGTATTTGAAGCTTGAACCCAAGCACTGCAAACAGGTTCCACATTACAACATGTGGCCACTAACAGGTACAGTAATGATTGCAGAGATGGATAACCAAGATATTCCAAACACTGGATTGCATAATTATTACACATTCTAGTCCACACAGAGCACTCAGACTCGTGCCATCTGTCATAGCAGCAGCGTTAGAGTCCTGCTTGTTTACCTGAACCTTCCATGCCAATGCCTGCATTACTCCCCATGGCAGAATTACCTTACCAATTCGTTTTTTATAGTACACATCAGCAAAAACACACACCTGGTAACTTCATTCTTTTCCTCGCAATACTGTCTAGCACACCTTTTACCCAATAAGAGGTTGATCTGGGTTATTTCAAACCCTGTATTTAGTTAACATGGTCAGTTTGGACTCACTTTCCTACAGCAGTGGAAAGATGCCCCTGAAAAGCATTAAGACACACTTTGGTAGTACCTTCACTCTAGAGCTTGTCTTTCTGTCCCTCATCCTGGTTCCCGGAATTCTGTTATTTTCAGCTCTGAATAGGCTCTGATGAAGTTTAGCAGCACAAAAGCGGCAGAGGAATTCCCAGAAACCCAGCTGCCCTCCCAACCTTGTCAGTAAAGGGCACCAGGTCTTCATTTGCTGTTGCAGCAGAAGGGTGGGGACAGGAGCCCAGAGTGGCTGCAGGATGCTTACCGGTCTGTCTGGAGAACGTGGATGAGGTGTTCCATGGCTTGTATGCCGACCTCCAACCGGTATTTCTGTTTGGAGGAGAGACAAATTCTTAATGGTCGAGCCCAAAGACCAAACAAAGCCTTCGTAGCAGTACCTGACAAAGCAACTTGAAAATCATAGCACTACCCAAGAAGTTGACTACTTACCTTGGACAATGACTTGAGAGCACGTACAGCATCCCTCCGGTCATCCAGTAACGTGGAAGAAGCTACTCGGTCGCACAGCTTCTGGATCTGGAAGCGTACACACAACATAAGGAATAAGACAGCATGCTGGGGCTGCAAGGGGGGACTTCCAACACACAGCCGAAGGTCAGGAGCCGCACGGGAGTGCTGCTCCTTCCCCGTTCCAGCCACCAGCTCACGTCCCCGAGCAGGACTGGGCACCACCCGGGCCTGTCAGAGGAACCGACACAGCTAGTACCAACACGGCGGCCCCTGCCGGGGCTGTCCGGCGGCCCCGACCCTGCCCCAGCCCGGCCGCGTCCCCCGCTCACCGTGTCCGCTCCCGAGGGCTGGGGGCCGGCGCTGGGGCCGCCCATGACGCCCCGCAAGAAGTTCATGGCGGCTGGACCCGGCCCGGCAGCTCCCTCTCCCCCCGC